>BSBM01000450.1:1930000-2145000 GCA_027924585.1 Larix kaempferi | reverse complement strand
TCATTGGTGATTCACACAACATAAATTATCATCATAAATTATGTAGCAATAGCATCATATGAGAAGTTTACAACAACATATAAAAAATTTAAAATCACTAGAAAAATACCTCGTTAAAAGGATGGTGATAGAGTCCAAACTAAGCAAGCTTCCCTCTTCTCCTCGAGTTGCTTCCATCTTCATTTCCCAAAGCTGGACCATGGTTTTACCTCCCATCCAAATAGGGGCCTAGCCAGTTCCCTAGCCCTAGGAAACCATTGAACGGTCCCATCCAAATGGCCTCCTGGCCCTCCGTGCCCGAGACCACCAAAGAATAGAACAATGATGCACTAGTAGGCTATGTATCAAATCTTCCAATATTTCTCAATCTCTTCCAACTCTTCCCAACTTCTCATACCCCAAATTATCCAAAATAGCTCTTCCTATCAAAACTCTTACCAAAATATCCTTCACGAGAAAAGACTTCCCTTCTCCATCTCAAGTCTCTTATTTATATCCAAAGTCCTAATCCTCCTCCTGATCCATCAATAAATTCCCATAAAATAATAGTCAACAATCAATAAATTCATTTTCTAAAAAATAGCAATTTGATTTGAATAAATAAAATATTAATAAACATGGTTGCGAAGTCTCACTTGTCATGCTTCTATCTTAAATGCAACTATGACATCTATTTACTAAAAAATTGTGCAATCCTATCTATATGCATTTATTTATATTATCCTCTTATACATAAGTCAAATAAGGTATTTTACATATACTATATTATACTATGACATATATTATATGTATATAATTATATATGGAATTCAATAATCCAATCAATTTACATAAATCTAAAACATATTTAAACAAGTCAAGAAACTCATACTTTCAACACACAAGTAATGCTTTCAACAATTCATCAACCAAGTTACTAATTGTTGATGTATATGTAACTTTGGAATGTATTTCATCTGTGTATTTTATATAAATTTATTGTACCCTTATAAGAGATGTGTCATTCCTCTATAAGGAAGTGTTGTCATGTGGATTGACAAGTGTCGCAAGTGTGTGTACTTGTCAATGGGTTATTAGACCACCATGTGTGGGGTCGGCCCTGAAATATATATTATAATGTGGATGTACCTAGCTAGACAAGTCGGCCCCATAAGGTCACTCGGAAAACAGATTAGTATAAATAGAGATCAGGTGATCTCTATTTAGATCACTCAGAAAAGTATCTCACTCTCACTCAAAAAGTGGCGCACTAGTGAGGAGGAGGATCATCTGCTATTAGGAGACTATCTTAGTATATTTTGGTTGTACTTTGGTTGAGCCATTGCTCTCTCTATCTCCGAGGAAGTTGTGGGGTTTTTCACCTTAGGGTTTTCCCCACGGAAACTCTGTGTCTCTTGTCTCTCATGCTTTTGATTCTTGTGATCCTTGTCATGCATTGATATACTGTATATGTTATTCTCTCAGTAAAGATCCTAGAGTATTGTGAATTAATGCTCAAAATTTAACATGCAATTAGAGCTAACCTGAGAAGAAGACATTTTGCAGTGACGGAAACTTGAGTTTCTTGTTTATTGGGATTCTCTCCACATATTTTGGAAACGTAGTATAGTAGATTGACTATAGTCATCAAGGCGCATCTATCTGTCCAATAAGAATTCAATTCCGAGCATTTTCAGATTTGGCCCTAAAAATTAGAGTTTCCACAAAAATAGGAATTTCTGAAATCTGAAGACATAGCTGGAAGCTCCTTGCAAAAATCGAAGTTTAGAGCTTTGGATCGATATTTTTGGTTGGGTAGATCTCCGGGAAACGCAAACCCTAATTCAGGGCTCTCCCCATTGAACCCGAGAGGACAAAAAGGCAAATCTGAAGGGTAAAGCTTTGCTGATCTCAAATTCTGTATACACCAGACTGATCAGCTCATGAAGGCGCATCTTTCTATCCTTTCAGAAAATTGAAATTCACATTTTGAATTTTTAGGGTTTTTTCGACAAACCCTAATCCAGGACGAGATCCAGTTTTCAGCATTTCAAGTGGTAAGATCTAAATCTTTTCTATTTCCATTTGAAGTACTCTTTAAGATGTCTCACCACACTAAGCTTGAGGATAATCTTGAAGGAGCTGATAACTTCCAAGCTTGGAAGTATAGGATTGGGTTAATCCTGGAAGAGAATGAGTTGGAATCATATAAGACATCCCTATCCCAGAGGATGAAGAGGCCAAGGTATTGCATAAGAATAACTTCGTCAAGGAAAATAGAATCATTGCTGATTCCATTAAAAACCATCTCATACCCCATGTGTCCTCTCTAAAGACACCCAAGGAGATGTTTGACTCTTTTACCAAGCTATTTGAAGGGAAGAACATAAATCAGAAGATGACCCTACGAAACCAATTGAAAGGAGTAAAGTTTCAGAATGGAGAAACCATTCAATCTTATTTTTCAAGGGTCTCCCAGATCAAGGAACAAATAGAAGCAGTGGATGAAATGGTGGAGAATGGTGAAGTGGTGATGAACACTCTAAATGGCCTACCCAGGTCATGGGATTCCTTCATTCAACGAATTTGTGCAAGGAAGAAGTTGATCTCCTTCAACAGATTGCGGGAAGAATGCTCTCAAGAAGAAGCTAGGCTTGTGGCCCGAGAAGAAAATATGGGAAATGACGATCAATCTGTCACAGCACATGCCAGGAAAGGCAAGTCCAGAAGGAATCATCTCATAATAGAAGATCCTCACACCACCATTATCATAAAGATAAGAAAGATCTCAGATGCTTCAATTGCAATGAGAAGGGACACTTTGCTTCAGATTGTCCCAAGAAGAAGAAAGACAACAACAACAACTTCAATAAGAAGAAGAAGAATAACAAAAGAAGATATCATGCTCATGCTGCCGAAGATGATGAACCCCCAAAGAAGAAGGCTAGGGAAGAAAGTAATAGTGATGATGACTCATCAAGTGAAGAAGAATATGTTCTAATTTCTGCTCTCACAGGTACTATCTCCCATGGTTGTAATGATTGGTTGATTTACAATGGGGCTTCCAAACACATGACTAGGTTTAAGGAATCTTTTGTGAATCTATCTGAACATGAATCACCCCATAAGGTGAAACTTGGGGATGATTATCAATACCCAATCAAAGGAAGTGGTGAAGCCTCCTACAACCTAGATTCTGGAAAATCTTTGAAGATGAAAGAAGTCCTTTATGTACCTGGGCTCAAGAAGAACTTACTCTCCATCTCTGCATTGGATGCAAAAGGTATGAGGGTTGCATTTGTGGATGGCCAAGTCATAATGTGGACAAAGGGAAAGAACATAGATGATGCAGTAGTGATTGGAGAGCAAGAGGTAGGTTTGTATAAATTGAAGGGACAACCTGAACATGCCATGGTACATGAATCCATGGAGCCAACTAAATTTTGGCATAGAAGACTTGCTCATATGCACTATAGAGCACTTCCAATTGCAAGCAAGGCTGTAGAGGGTCTTCCTGAAATCAAGACCAAACATGAAGGTGTTTGCAAAGGATGTGCAAAAGGCAAGAACATTAAGAAGGCTTTCCCAAGCAGTGAAAGCAAGGCAAAAGACATCCTGGAAATCATCCACTCAGATGTATGTGGTACTATGTCATCGAATTCTCTGAGTGGGTATGTTTACTATGTCTCGTTTATTGATGAATTCTCCAGGAAGAATTGGGTATACTTCTTGAAGAACAAAGATGAGGTGTTTGACAAATTCAAGGAATTCAAAACCTTAATGGAGAATCAAACTGACAAGAAGATCAAAACATTCAAATCCGACAATGGTGGAGAATTCACCTTAGGAGACTTCAAAAATCTTTGTAGTGATTCAGGGATTAAGAGGGAGTTGACTTCTCCTTATAATCCTCAACAGAATGGATTTGCAAAAAGGAAGAACAGATCTATCATGGAAACAACAAGGGAAATGATGCATGACCAGGATCTACCTATGCATCTATGGGCAGAAGCAGCTAGAACAGCTGTATATGTGCATAAAAAAACACCCCACAAGATATTAGACAACAAGACACCAGAAGAGGTCTTTTCTGGTAAGAAACCTGAAGTCATCCATCTCAGAATATTCGGTTGTCTAGTATACACACATGTCCTAAAGGAAAAGAGGACCAAACTAGATCCTTCAGGAAGAAGGGTATCTTTGTGGGTTACAATGAAAGCTCGAAGGCTTACAGATTATACTTTCCAGGGTTCAAGAAGGTTGATGTCAGCAAGGATGAATATAAGTTCAAGGACAGGTAATCCAGGAAGCAAAGATCAAGAGGGAGCACATTCCAGCAGCTCCTACAAGGATGCATATTTTCAGAGGGAGTTGACCATCTTCCTACATTCTGCAACAGAAAGGTGTAGAAGAAGCTACTTCATGAAGCAAAGACTCAAAGGGAGTCCACCCAACAAACAAACAAACATAAGTATTTCAATTATCATTTCTTGCCTATTTTGTTTGTTTAAATAATATTATGCTTATGTTCCTAGACTTAGGGGATGTATTGTGCATATTAGAATGATTGCATTAATGAATAGCATACTACTAATATGCATGTGATGGGTGAGTGGCCTATGGTACTGTACAACATTCCAGTGCTACTTATCTAGTATGAAACCTCTTTGCTGACATGTTGGGAGTAGTGCAAACTATTAACAATGTTCTTGTAGATACTAGAAGGCATCTAGAAAGTTGTGGAACATGGATAAATGTTGTATTGAAGCATTGGCTAAGATAACTACATGACATATTTCTTTATGTGTAAAGAATTTGTTCTGAAAATTATGAGGTGTTTCTAATCATGCAATTTAACTTGTTTTGTAGGAAAGACCGTATATCTTCACCTAAAAAAGAAGGACTACAACATTTTTTCTAGCAACAAAGATATCTATTGAAGATATTGAAGTTCCCAGGATCTGGGATGAAGAAATGGAATGCCATGATATGTCGATCATGAAGATGATGTTTGGGATGCAGTCCGAAGACTTGAGGAAGGGAATCCTGTGATTCTACTCATGTATGTGGATGACTTATTTGTAACAGGAGATGACAGACTGATTGCAGATACGAAGAGGAAGCTTGCTGCTGAGTTCGATAAGAAAGATTTGGGAATGATGCATTATTTCCTAGATATGGAGGTGTGGCAGAGTGTAGGTGGGATCTTCCTTGGTCAAGGTAAGTACACAATAGATATCTTGAAGAGATTTAGGATGATGGATTGCAAGGCCATGGCCACACCTATGGCATCGAATCTGAAGCTTCTTTGTGATGCTTCATCTAAGCCGGTTGATGTGTCTATGTATCATCAGATGATTGGGTCCTTGATGTGCCTGACAAACACGAGACCAGATATTTTCTTTGCGGTGAACACATTGAGCCAATTCCTGACAAATCCGAGGAGTGTTCACCTGGTTGCTGTAAAGCATGTTCTGAGGTACCTGAAGGGTACAATGGATTATGGGCTCAAGTATGAGGCAAATCAAAATTTTAACCTGCAGGGTTATGTTGATTCAGATTGGGCTGGCAGTGCTGTAGATAGGAAGAGCACATCTGGGTGCTGCTTCAGTATGGGATCAGGTGTGATCTCTTCGTTTAGCAGGAAACAGTCCTGTGTAGCACTGAGTATAGCTGAAGCAGAGTATGTTGCAGCCTGTTCAACTAGTTGTGAGGCAGTATGGCTACGGAAGTTACTGTCTGAGTTATTTGATCTCCTGTTGGATGCTACTGGTATCTTCTGTGATAACCAGAGTTGTGTGAAGTTGTCCGAGAACCCAATGTTTCATGACAGGTCGAAACACATAGAGATCAAATATCACTATATCAGGGATATGGTGCAGAGAGGAGCCGTGAAGCTCCTGTAAGTTGCGACGGACGAGCAGATTGCAGATGTGTTGACGAAGCCACTAGCCAGGGTGAAGTTCGAGTACTTCAGAGAGAGGCTTGGTGTTCTTCAAATTGAGGACACTTCGAGGAAGAAGTGATGGACACATTTGCTGAAGCCATTCCAAGCATGTTGGAAGGAGGATCGTTCACATGGTTGTGGATGTAAGCGCTGGATGACGAGCATCAGGATGATGTTCTGGTTTCTGCTTGGATATGATCAGTTGGATCATTTTTATAAATTTATGTACGCATCATGTTAGATGATGGATATGATCAGTTGGATCATTTTTATATATGTATGTATGCATCATGTTGGATGCTGGATATGATCAGTTGGAACATTTTCATGTATGTATGTATGCATCATGTTGAATGCTGGATACGATCGGTTGGATCATGTGTATGTATTTTGTATAAGCATCATGTTGGATGCTTGGACCATGTATCTGTATATATGTATCAGGTGGATACATTGTATGATCTGGTGGATCATGTATGATGATATGTATCATGTATTTGTATTTGTATCAAGTGGATATACTGTATGATTAGGTGGATCATGTATGATGACATGTATCAGGTAGATACTTGGTGTGCATCAAGTGGATGCAGTGTATGATCACGATGATCATGGATGACGAGCTTCAGGATGTTGCTTCAGATGACATGCAGCAAGATGTTGCAGTGATGATGATCAGGATGATCATGTGTACATCGGGATGATGTATGGTGAGTATCAGGTCGATACTCTATGGTCGTGGAACAGGTTGTGCAGATAAGCATGTAATTTGTGCATTGGGAGATTTGCAGATGGTCTTTCAAGGTTTTTCCTATGGCATGTAATTCGTACCCTAGGACATCTAGCAAATACTCTTTCGAGGTTTTTCTTGGGAGGACATATAATTTGTGCCCTGGGAGATCTGTAGATAGTCTTTCGAGGTTTTTCCTATGGCATGTAATTTGTGCCCTGGGATATCTGGCAGATGCTCTTTAGAGGTTTTTTCCTATGGCATGTAATTTATGCCCTGGGAGATCCGATAGGTTGAGCCGTGTGCTCATAATCAGTCCTGGGATGCTCTTTCGAGGTTTTTCCATGACCACATGTAATTTGTGCCCTGGGAGATCCGATAGGTTGAGCCTTGCGCTCGTAATCAGTCCTGGGATGCTCTTTCGAGGTTTTGTGGTGACCACATGTAATTTGTGCCTTGGGAGATCCGATAGGTTGAGCCTTGTGCTCGTAATCAGTCTTGGGATTCTCTTTCAAGGTTTTGTGGTGGGGTCACATGTAATAAGTCCTGGAGATCTGGACAGGATAAAAAAGGCCTCAGATGTTCTTTAGGGTTCTTACTAGTCAAGAGACTCTTTTAAGGTTTTGTGACGCACGTAATAAGTCTTGAGATTTCCATAGTATGGCCAGTGATGACGAAGACTTGCAGGTGGCGGGCCTACATCTAGTATGAAAAAGGACTGGCTTTGTATAACTTCCTATGATTAATAGATTCAAAGATTGGTTGAGATAGCAGCAGCAGTGACGATGATGATGACAATGCATCGATGAGGATGATCCCGAGAAGTGTTAAATTTTTAGTATTAAATCACAATACTATAGGATCTTTGCTGAGAGAATAACATCTACAGTATATCAATGCATGCCAATCATAATATGACAAGCATCACAAGCATCACAAGAATCAAAAGCATAGAGACAAGAGACACAGAGTTTCCATGGGGAAAACCCTAAGGTGAAAAACCCCACAACTTCCTCAGAGATAGAGAGAGCAATGGCTCAACCAAAATACAACCAAATAACACTGAGATAGTCTCCTAGCAGATGATCCTCCTCCTCCTTACTAGTGCGCCACTTTTCAGAGAGAGAGATAGTTACTTTTCCGAGTGAGTAAAATAGAGATCTCCTATCTCTATTTATACTCACCTTTTTGCCCAGTGACCTACTGGGGCCGACTTGTCTACTTGGATACATCCACATTATATTATATATTAATTAGGGCCGACCCCATAAGGTGGTCTAATAACCCATCGGCAAGTACACACACTTGCGACACTTGTCAATCCACATGACGACACTTCCTTATAGAGGAATAACACATCTCTTATAAGGGTACAATAAATATATATATAATACACAGATGAAATACATTCCGAAGTTACATATACATCAACACTCCCTCTTAACTAGGAAGGTATTTCTCGACACAGATCTGCTAGACAAGTCTTCTTCTCTGGATCATCGTCATTGATGCATCGTCATCATCATCGTCACTGCTGCTACTATCTCAACCAATCTCTGACTCTACTCATCATAGGAAGTTCTACAAAGCCAGTCCTTTTTCATACTGGATGTAGGCCCACCACCTACAGGTCTTCGTCATCACTGGCCATACTGTGGAATCCTCAGGACTTATTACGTGCGTCACAAAACCTCGAAAGAGTATCCCAGGATGTTACGGGTACACAACTCCGACCTGTAGGATCTCCCAGGGCGCTATTACATGTGACCCCACCACAAAACCTCGAAAGAGCATCTCAGGATGTTACGGGTACACAACTCCGACCTGAAATCTCCCAGGGCACAAATTACATGTGGTCCACCACAAAACCTAGCAAGAGCATCTCAGGATGTTACGGGTACACAACTCCGACCTGAAATCTCCCAGGGCACAAATTACTTGTGGTCATGGAAAAACCTTGCAAGAGCATCTCAGGATGTTACGGGTACACAACTCCAACCTGAAATCTCCTAGGGCCCAAATTACATGCCATAGGACAAAACCTCGCAAGAGCATCTCAGGATGTTACGGGTACACAACTCCGACCTGAGATCTCCCAGGGCGCTATTACATGTCCTCCTAGAGCAATGTCTCGAAAGAGCATCCCAAGCTGTTACGGGTACACAACTCCGACCGATAGGATCTCCCAGACATGCTCATATGCACAACCTGATCCACGGCCATAGAGTATCAACCTGATCACCATACATCATCCTGATGTACTCATGATCGTCCTGATCATCATCACTACAATGTCCTGCTGCATGTCATCTGGAGCAACATCTTGAAGCTCATCATCCATGATCATCCTGATCATCACTGCAACATCCTGCTGCATGTCATCTGGAGCAACATCCTGAAGCTCATCATCCATGATCATCCTGATCATCAATGCATCCACCTGATGCATACCAAGTATCTACCTGATACATATCATCATACATGATCCACCTGATCATCACTGCATCCACCTGATGCATACCAAGTATCTACCTGATACATGATACATATCACCATACATGATCCACCTGATCATACAAAGTATCCACCTGATACATATACAGATGCATGGTCCAAGCATCCAACATGATGCACATACATACATAAATGATCCACCTGATCATATCCAGCATCCAACATGATGCATACATACATAAATGATCCAACTGATCATATCCAGCATCCAACATGATGCGTACATACATACATAAAAATGATCCAACTGATCATATCCAGCAGAAACCAGAACATCATCCTGATGCCCATTATCCAGCGCTTACATCCACAGCCATGTGAAGGATCCTCCTTCCAACATGCTTGGAATGGCTTCAGCAAATGTGTCCATCACTTCTTCCTCGAAGTGTCCTCGATATGAAGAACGCCAAGCCTCTCCCTGAAGTACTCGAAATTCACTCTGGCTAGTGGCTTCATCAGCACATCTGCAATCTGTTCGTCTGTTGCAACATACAGAAGCTTCATAGCTCCTCTCTGCACCATATCCCTGATATAGTGATATTTGATCTCTATGTGTTTCGACCTGTCATGAAACACTGGGTTCTCGGACAGCTTCACACAACTCTGGTTATCACAGAAGATACCAGTAGCCTCCAACGGGAGATCAAATAACTCAGACAGTAGCTTCTGTAGCCATACTGCCTCACAACTAGCTGAACAGGCTGCAACATACTCTGCCTCAGCTGTACTCAGTGCTACACAGGACTGCTTCCTGCTAAACCAAAAGATCACACCTGATCCAATACTGAAGCAACACCCAGATGTGTTCTTCCTGTCTCCAACACTGCCAGCCCAATCTGAATCAACATAACCCTATAGGTTAAACTTTTGATTCACTTCATACTTGAGCCCATAATCCACTGTACCCTACAGGTACCTCAAAACATGCTTTACCGCAACCAGCTGAACACTCCTCGGATCCGTCAAGAACTGGCTCAATGTGTTCACAACAAAGCAAATGTTCGGTCTCGTGTTCGTCAGGTACATCAAGGATCCAATCATCTGACAATACATGGAGACATCAACCGGCTCAGATGAAGCATCACATAGAGGCTTCAGATTCGATGCCATAGGTGTGGCCATGGCCTTGCAATCCATCATCCCAAATCTCTTCAGGATATCAACTGTGTACTTCCCTTGACCAAGGAAGATCCCACCTGCACTCTACCACACCTCCATACCTAGGAAATAGTGCATCATCCCCAAGTTATTCATCTCGAACTCGGTAGTAAGCTTCCGCTGCGTGTCGGCAATCAATCTATCTTCACCATACCAAGTTCTGCACATATATGATTTCCTATCATGTGTCTCAGAACCAAGTGGCTGCTTCTTCTTCGACTACACCATTCAACAAAGCTGTCTTGAATCCATCTAGTGTATCTTCTATTTCATCACTTTTATATTTCTCTATGCTGCCATCTGCAACATGCTTGATCTGAAAGTTCTATTTGGAAGTCACAACAGACTTCCCTTTAGCTCTTGGGATCGCATCCCAAACATCATTCTTCATGATCGACGGATCATGGCATTCCATTTCTTCATCCCAGATCCTGGGAACTTCAATATCTTCAATAGATATCTTTGTTGCTGGAACAAATGTTGTAGTCCTTTTGTAGGTGAAGATATACGGTCTTTCCTACAAAACAGGTTAAATTGCATGATTAGAAACATCTCATAATTTTCAGAACAAATTCTTACACATGAAGAAATATGTTATACAGTCATGCAATTATCTTAGCCAATGCTTCAATACAACATTTATCCATATCCCGTAACTTTCTAGATTCCTTCCAATCTCTACCAGAACATTGTTAAGAGTGTGCACAACTCCCAACATGTCAGCAAAGAGGTTTCATTCTAGATAAGTAGCAATGGAATGTTGTACAGTGCCATAGGCCACTTACCCAACACATGCATATTAGTAGTATACTGTTCATTAATTCAATCATTCTAATATGCACAATAAATATCCTAAGTCTAGGAACATGAGCATATACATCATTGAACAATTTTATTTAAGCAAACAAATATGCAAGAAAATTAAAATACTTATCTTTGTTTGTTTGTTGGGTGGACTCCCTCTGAGTCTTTTCTTCCTTGCAAGAGCTGCTGGAGTCCTTCTACACCTTCTTGTTGTGGAATGTAGAGAGATGGACAACTCCCTCTGAATATCTGCACCCTTGCAGAAACCACTGGAGTGTGCTCCCTCTTGATCTTTGCTTCCTGGATTACTTGTTCTTGAACTCATATTCATCCTTGGTCCCTATGCATGCTTATTAGTATCATGATTGTGTTATCCTTATGATCTCATACAAAATCATACATTCATTAAAACACAATAATCTCAAGTATGTATAGTCATGATTATTTCAAACAGAAATAATAAGCATTAGCATTCAAGGTTTATATAGGACTCTTATGGTTAGTCATATCATAAGAAACATAACATGTCTAAACCTGTAATTACTCAAACCTATGACTCTTCTGGTTAGTCATATTATTAATTAAGGTAAGACACATAATATGCATATGCCCATGATTATTCAAACTTATGACTTTATGAACAATCATCATCAATCATGCCATGCATACTTATATGATAGATCCTATGATATAAGAAACACATACCTGGTCACCATATTTGCTAGTTATGTCTAGCAATGTGTTCTTGTTCTCTTCAATGACCTGCATAACTCATTAGTTAACTTTTGCAAAAACAAATTATACATACCTCTATGTGATCCATGACTATGGATGAATCTTTGTATTTATGTCACCATGGCATGTTCAGGTTGTCCCTTCAAATTGTACAAACCTCCCTCTTGCTTTCCAATCACTACTGCATCATCTATGGTCTTTCCCTTTGGCCACATTAGGACTTGGCCATCCACAAATGCAACCCTCATACCTTTTGCATCTAATGCAGAAATGGAGAGTAAGTTCTTCTTGAGCCCAGGTACATAAATTACTTCCTTCATCTTCAATGATTTTCCAGAATCTAGGTTGTAGGAGGCTTCACCACTTCCTTTGATTGGGTATTGATAATCATCCCCAAGTTTCACCTTATGGGGTGATTCATGTTCAGATAGGTTCACAAAGGATTCTTTAAACCCAGTCATGTGTTTGGAAGCCCCACTATCAATCAACCAATCATTACATCCATGGGAGATGGTACCTGTAAGAGCAGAAATTAGAACATATTCTTCTTCACTTGATGAGTCATCATCACTACTACGTTCTGCCCTAGCCTTCTTCTTTGGGGGTTCATCATCTTCGGAAGCATGAGCATGAAACCTTCTTTTGCTGCCCTTCTTCTTCTTACTGGAGTTGTTGTTATTATCCCTTTTGTTCTTGGGACAATCTGAAGCAAAGTGACCCTTCTCATTGCATGTGAAGCATCTTAGGTCCTTCTTACTCTTTTGATGGAATCTTTTGTGGTGAGAGTGATCCTTCTTGGTTTTGCTTCTCTTGGTGTGAGCTGCAAGAGCTTGATCTTCTCCTCCCATCTTTTCCTCACGAGCTATGAGTCTAGCTTCTTCTTGAGAGCATTCTTCCCTCAATCTGTTGAAGGATATCAATTTCTTCCTTGCACAAACTCCTTGAATAAAGGAATCCCATGACCTGGGTAGGCCATTTAGAGTGGTCATCACCACTTCACCATTCTCCACCATTTCATCTACTACTTCTAATTGTTCCTTGATCTGGGAGACCCTTGAAAAGTAAGATTGAATGGTTTGTCCATTTTGAAACTTCACTGCTTTCAATTGGTTCCGCAGGGTCATCTTCCGATTTATGTTCTTTCCTTCAAATAGCTTGGTCAAGGATTCAAACATCTCTTTGGGTGTCTTAAGAGAAGACACATGAGGTATGAGATGGTCTTTGATAGAATCAGCAATGATTCTCTTTGCCTTGACCAAGTTCTTCTTGTGCAATGCCTTGGCTTCTTCATCCTCTGGGATAGGGATGCCTTCTTTCACATATGAGTCCAACTCATTCTCTTCCAGGATTAACCCAATCCTATACTTCCAGGCTCAGAAGTTGTCAGCCCCTTCAAGCTTATCCTCAAGCTTAGTGTGGAGAGACATCTTTAAGAGTACTTCAAATGGAAATAGAAAAGATTTAGGACTTACCACTTGAAGTGCTGAAAACTGGATCTCGTCCCGGATTAGGGTTTGTTAGAGAAACCCTAAAAATTAAAAATGTGAATTTCAAAATTCCGAAAGGATAGAAAGATGCACCTTGGAGAGATGATCAGCCTAGTACATTCAGAATTTGAGATCAGCAAAGTCTTGCCCTTCAAAATTGCCTTTTTGTCCTCCCGGGTTCACTAGGGAGAGCCCTGAATTAGGGTTTGAGTTTCCCAGAGATTTACCCAGCCAAAAATCTCGATCCAAAGCTCTAACCTTCGATTTTTGCAAGGAGCTTCCAGCTGTGCCTTCAGTTTCCAGAAATTCCTATTTTTGTGGAAACCCTAATTTTTAGGGCCAAATCTGAAAATGCTCGAAACTTAATTCTGATTGGACAGATAGATGCGCCTTGATGAGTAGATCCAATCTACTATACTGAATTTCAAAAATCTGTGGAGAGAAACCCAATAAACAAGGAATACAAGCTTCCGTCACTGCAAAATGTCTTCTTCTCAGTTAAGCTCTGATACCATGTTAAATTTTTAGTATTAAATCACAATACTATAGGATCTTTGCTGAGAGAATAACATCTACAGTATATCAATGCATGACAATCATAATATGACAAGCATCACAAGCATCACAAGAATCAAAAGCATAGAGACAAGAGACACAGAGTTTCTGTGGGGAAAACCCTAAGGTGAAAAACCCCACAACTTCCTCAGAGATAGAGAGCAATGGCTCAACCAAAATACAACCAAATAACACTGAGAAGTCTCCTAGTAGATGATCCTCCTCCTCCTTACTAGTGCGCCACTTTTCAGAGAGAGAGATAGTTACTTTTCCGAGTGAGTAAAATAGAGATCTCCTATCTCTATTTATACTCACCTTTTTGCCCAGTGACCTACTGGGGCCAACTTGTCTACTTGGATACATCCACATTATATTATATATTAATTAGGGCCGACCCCATAAGGTGGTCTAATAACCCATCGGCAAGTACACACACTTGCGACACTTGTCAATCCACATGACGACCCTTCCTTATAGAGGAATAACACATCACGTATAAGGGTACAATAAATATATATATAATACACAGATGAAATACATTCCGAAGTTACATATACATCAACAAGAAGAAGACTTGTCTAGCAGATCAGTGTCGAGAAATACCTTCCTAGTTAAGAGGGAGTGTTGATGTATATGTAACCTCAAAATGTATTTCATTTGTGTATTTTATATATATTTATTGTACCCTATAAGAGATGTGTCATTCCTCTATAAGGAAGTGTCTTCATGTGGATTGACAAGTGTCGTAAGTGTGTGTACTTTTCGATGGGTTATTAGACCACCATGTGTGGGGTCATCCATGAAATATATATTATAATGTGGATGTACCTAGCTAGACAAGTCAGCCCCATAAGGTCACTGGGCAAACAAATTAGTATAAATAGAGATCAGGTGATCTCTATTTAGATCACTCAAAAAAGTATCTCACTCTCACTCAGAAAGTGGCGCACTAGTGAGGAGGAGGATCATCTGCTATTAGGAGACTATCTTAGTATATTTTGGTTGTACTTTGGTTGAGCCATTGCTCTCTCTATCTCTGAGGAAGTTGTGGGGTTTTTCTCCTTAGGGTTTTCCCCACAGAAACTCTGTGTCTCTTGTCTCTCATGCTTTTGATTCTTGTGATGCTTGTCATGCTTATTGTGATTGTGATGCATTGATATACTGTATATGTTATTCTCTCAGTAAAGATCCTAGAGTATTGTGAATTAATGCTCAAAATTTAACACTAATAGCAAATAGAATCATATTAATGTACTAATCGATCGACCAATCATAGTAATGTACTCACTAATTGGCATATACATGGCTAGTGCACACGTCTTAAGCATGGGTACTAATAATAGCTTTTAATGCTCCTAATATATCATTATTACATTGTTTCCAAACACATATAGAAGGACAATTAAACAATGCATCATTCATCATTCATAATTATTCATACATAAGCAATAAAACAAAATTAGTTAAACATAATGATGAAATTGAGCATATAATCGTCATGGTTAATCACAATCAAGAACACCATCCATCCATAATTGGTCCCATCCATCCCATCATCACTCCAACCACCTAAGCACCACTACTTCCAGCTCTTGTCCTCACCACCCCATCCTCTACTGGAATATACAATGGAATCTCGACTATGCGTATGACCATGTATAGAACCCGTAAGCGGAAGTGTCGATCAACCACATTAACCAAGCTTCCCCATTAGGCACCCACTATTCATCATTCCATGTCCACGAGAGCATGCTCAGCGCATCCTCCCATGAATCTGGGTTTCGGAGGTTCGATAATGGGAAATGCCTCCACCCCTCCTGATAGTACTAGGGTCCACGCCCTACATCAACCATACTGTACCATCACTGATCCAAGGGGTCTTGTCATCAAACAACCACATTGGGAAAGTTGTAGTTCCTGTCAAAACTCACACTCACCCACAAGTCATAGAAATATTTGAATTCAAAATCAAATAACATGAAATTGATATAACACCATTATCCTCCTAATTTCCAAGACATATTATGCCCCTTGGCACTATAGGAATCTTCCTGTCTCATAGCCAATCAACATGTGGAGTAGTTCATCATTAACATGAAACATATATATAGACATAGCCAACTCTTTCAAGTGTTAATCCATATCACTAAAATGATATTTACATATAATCATGTAATTTGTTTTGCAAACAAACCAAATTAACATTCCAGCTATGGATATTCTATATTCAATTTGTGTGTTCCATATGAAGTAACGCATTCATTGCCATTAATAATTTAAATAGTAAATTACATTTACCATACACACCTCAAGGGAATCCACATGTCCACATGACAATCATCTTAATCAATATAACTTCTTCAAACAAATAATAAGCAAATGCATTGCTAAGCTAATTCACATTAGAGTTTTTAATTAAAGACTATCAAAATATGGGGTGATGATGATGATGATGACGACGATCATGTTGATGATGATGATGATGATGATGATGATGATGGATATGAAGAAGAAGAAGAAGATGATGATGATCAAGATGATAATGATGATAACGAAGATGTTGATGATGAAGATGATGATTACGATGATGATGATGATAAGGAAGACGATGAGACGAAATTTCATTCCGAAAGGTTGAAGAAATAAAATGATTATGACAGTTTGAAACATTGGGGACATTAATGGCATTGTCTATGGAATGATGCATCCTAAGGCTATATTTATTGGAACATTTCGTTGGACGTTGATAGTTTGGATGGAACTTATCATATAAATTTTAAGTAAGACGTTGATTTCATCACCACTCTATTCATAAATGTGATTCTTTTGAATGTATGAAGAATGTCATTTATATTCATATTGATTGTTGTTGGTCATATTAATCATAAACACTTTTAAGTTATACTCTAGAACCATAAAATAATTTATGCATATAACATATTATATACTTACTTTTCCCAATTAGCTTGCACATTGTTTTGGTTTCCTTAATAATTCATGAAGACACTAAGAATATAGAGAGGTATTTAAGTTGTATAAATAATTGTATAATTGATAATGTAAGAACTTTGTGAAAGTTATTAAGGAAACTGGTTACCTGGAAATACACTCAAGCAAAGCGTTAATTTGTTGTTGAAATACTCTTTGTTGGCATAATTTGTGAGCCTGAAATTCAGTCTGTGGGCATAATTTGTGAGCCTGAAATACAGTTTGCATGCATCACCTCACCTCCACTTTGAACCTAGATAACCATGGCCAAACTTTGAACAGGGGAGTCCTCTACCACGAGTGTCATTTAAATGCATGCATCCTCCTCTGCAACCCCAATTGAAACACAGTCGTCCACAGATGATAGGATAATAGTAAAAAAATTCCAGGATTATTCTGTTGCATGGGGAGATGTAAAGATGTGGCCACCAGATATGGAAAATATCCTGACGAAAGCATAAGGTTTCAAATTTTTGTTTGGAATGTTCAGTTATGTTGACCAGGATATAGATGAGGCAATTTTGAAATATGATGCTGGGAATACGAAACTCATAATTTTTGGGAAGCGGGTATACCTTGACCCTGATTTGGTTTCCCGAGCCACAAATATTCAATGTAGAGGGGGGCAATTTTAAGCTCAAGGAAAACCCCCAAACAGGAGAAGAACTAGATGGCCAGTAAAATTTGTGGGTGAAAGTAAATGTTATGAGGAATGGTTTAAAAATGCAAGATGTTCCTCTCGGAATATACAAAACATTGATTCATATTTTCCTTAGCACAATTCTAAATCATCGCAGGCATGACATTTCACGTGAATGTATGCGGGTAGTGATACTTTGGGTGGAAGATATACCTATAGATATTCCTTATCTATTGGATAAGAAAGTCCACTTTTCCCTGTAAGAGAGCCAATTAAGGAAGTTTAAATTTAGTTTCTAAGGCACACTTCAAAAAATTATTTATTTATGTCGACCCCATGCTGCTAAAATAGAGATTGGTGATATCAACTAGCATGAAAATATATCTTTTCCAAAACCACATGTTCATAAAACATACGTTAGGAAACGTAATAGCAGGAAACATAATGAGGAATTGTCAGTACATTCTCCTCAATAGAATGAGGAATTAATACAATCTCCTGAGCACAATGGGAATTACCATTACACCCTCCTAAACAGAACGAGGAATCACCAGTACAAAGTCCTGAGCACCATGGAGAATTATGAGTACAATATCCTGATTTTGTGATAAATGATGTAGTTCGTGCTACCACAACTTTGAAAGAGTTACAGGGACATGTAGATAGATTTCATTGGGAGGAGGTGACAGGCAACAAAATGGAACAAACAACTACTCACTTTTCCATTCCTCAAGATTTTATTGATAGAATTACTCCTAAACAGTTGGCAATTGAGTATGATTGCTCTTCCAAATTAGAATCAAGGGCTTCCACTAGGAATTTAGACATTGCATCATATAAGTTTGATAGTAGGTACGTGTTCATCCTATATGATAAAATGGAGCATTTCAAGGAACAAGCTTCCTATATATTCAATTGGGTGGAAGAGTGCTTGAGAAAATATGATAATATTTTAGAATGCCTCAAATAGATAGCGGTGTTGCAGAAGACAGTTGTAGATAATCAATTCAAAGCAGACATAATGATAAAAGGGGAAGAAGAAATTGTTAAATCATTATCCAAAGAAGTAGAAAAAAGCACTAATGATAATTAAAATGAAATTGAGTTAGTGAGGGTTATGTATAAAGAGGCTTTGGAAAAAGCTAATGCTGAAGCGAGTGAACTCAAAGAAGAGTTGAAAAAAAGACCACCTCTTATCAATGTACCACCAATGAGGACAGAAATGGGCCCTTTAGAGGTAACGGAGAAGAAAATTAAAGACTATGAACATGTAGTACAAGAATATCAGTTGAAGTTGAAAGAGTGGGAGGGAAGCCATGGAAAAAAAATTGGAGAATTAGAATCAATAATATTTTATTCGAGAAAAAACATTTCTAAGTAAAATGATAAGCTGAAAGACACAAGGTTAGCAAGGATATCTAAATCTTTAAAACTTAAAAACCAAAGTAGAGGAAAAAAAATTTCCAATCAAGAAGGTGGTGAGGGTGAAGGTAAGGTTACCAAAGGAGACGAGGGTAAGGGTAGAAGGAAAAAAACACCTATAGGTACAATGTCCTTAGAAGAGAGAAAGAGAGAGAGAATTCTTTAGAAAATCAAGAGAAGATGCTACAAGAATGCTTCTCAACGAGCATTGCACTAGGTGATTTGTTTGGATCATCACCATTACATAAAGAAATGAAAGAGAAAATGGCTGAGAAAGATGCAAAAATAAGGGAGTTGGAATCAAAATGCTTAGATGGTAGAAACATTTAGCATTTGGGATGTGATATTGAAATTAAAAAACTTAAATCCACAATTGTTGATTTGGAGAAGGAATTAAAAGGGTCAGCTACTGCGATGATTGCAATTCTTGTCCTTCCCAATGAGATAGAGTCGAGGGCAAAAGAGCACGAGAAAGAAATACAGAATCTGAAATGTGAATTGACTGGAGTTAAAGATCAATTGAAACATACCAGACAACAATTAGAGGTCAAGGAAAAATAGGAATCAACGAAGTATAAGAAAAATGTGGAAATGTTGAACAAATTGATGGAGGAAAAAAATTGTCTTGCTTGGAAATTTAAAAAAAGTTTGACAGAGAGTTAAAGAGCTTGAAAACAAATTGCAAAAAGTGCCTTGTCCAACTCCAAAACAATTAAAGTCTTCTATGAAAGGAAAGAGAGACCATTCAGATTTGTCTTCTGCTCAAGAGGAGGGATTGCAGCCATCTCAGAAACATTCTAGACATGTATAAATAAATGTATGTATGTATTTATTGACAGTTAATGAAAACAAAAAAATTGTATGATGGAGTTTTGTATTTATCGGCATATAATGGAAAATTCTTTAATTAGTTGTCTTACTTTTTATGTCCAGGAGTTAGTGGTTTTGCAGTCAATGCTTATGAAGTATGGTATTCATGTTTATTCAGTGCTCATTTGTAAGGTATTCACGTTTATGAAGACCTTATTTTTCTATTGAGATCTTCTTAATGTCCAGGATTTATTGGTTCTGCAATCAATTCTTTGGTTTATACTTTATTGTGATGTGAGGCATGATTCTCAACAATTTCATAGTGACATTTTTGCACCTATGACCACTTTTTCTCATTGATCTAAGTGCTTCCTCACCTTCTTTGATGGATTTTATATGCACAGGTCCATAGAATTTCCTCACCTTTATTACAAATGTTTTGTTCTTCACCACTTTGCATACAATGTTGCATTATGATCATTTTGGACTTTTCAACAAAACAGGTCTCTTAAGACATTAAGGCCATAAATATCAACAAAATAGGTCTCTTAATATATTAAGACCATATGAATGTCATTTCATTACAAATTTTATGTTCTTCACCACTTTGCATACAACGACGGTGGATAAAAATGTTTGTCATGAATGAAATGATACCACCATTCAAACTAGATAATATGATCAAATAACAACATTATTGGGCATAAATGACCTGTCTCTTCAAATCTATGTTATTTTTAACATTTAATTTAGAATTATGTTTATTATTTAATTGTTAATTAATTTAATCAATTAAACTTATTTGTTCATCTGCGGGCTTCTTCCATATCAGGCCTGCAGGCTATCCTTTATCTTTAGCCAGCAGGATTCTCCTCTTTCACCTGTGGCCATCCACCCAAATTTTGTGGGCTTATCTCCCTTGGCTTGTGGGAATAGACCATGCTCTCATGGGTTTCTTCCATAAGCACCTTGTGGGCTTAATTTAAGCCCTTGCAGGCATCTTACAAGCCCTTGAAAGCATCTCTTTATTCCACATACATTAAGCCCCGTGTGGGCATACATAATCCCGTGTGGGAATCTTTAAGCTCTTGTGAGTTTATTCATTAAGCACCTGCGGGCATAACCTTTATCCCCTGCGGGCATTTTACAAACCCTTGTGGGCATATCATAAGGTGTCATTTAACCTTGTTTTTCACAATTTTGGTAGTCCAAAATCTCACACATGTGAGCCTCAAGGATAGAACTAACACCACATATATATGGCTATATCACAGGGAACGTGTACATGCCATATGGATAATTTATTAGCACAAGGACACTCTTTGGTGGTCATTTCAAAATGCCTCTTCAAAACTTATTTGGACATCAAAACAAACTTCTTCTCATTTTGGCAGTATCACACGTGTGAACTCCAGAGGCAAGTCTGGTTCTATGGATAGATAGCTAGTTCATCAAGGAAGAAGCTATGCCACCTAATTAATTTTATCATCACAAGGACACCTCCTTGCGGGCATTTCCAATTGGCCTCTTATCCTTTTAAACTGCTGATTTGACACTTGGAAAAATTATCAAACCCTAGGTTTATAGTATGAAGAGATTCTTCTTTTCACCAAATTGGAAGTGTGAGACAACCAATGAATAGAGGCCAACAAAGTGATTCCATACAGACCAATTTCACCCCTTGAAGCCTCTTTCTCTCTCCTCGGTGGGCATTTTACTGGAGTAGTGCAAATCAAGCTAAAAATAACTTTTGGTGGATCAATATCTTCTTCCTCAAAGACTCTTTGGAAAAACCAATGATATGGTTGGATGCACCAAAAAATATTCTAGAGACTCATACTGAAAATAATTTTAGACACCAACCACAATACATGGTGGGCATTTTACTAAGGTCACTTAGGCATTTGTACTGATTTTATACTTAGACAATTTTTGCACTTTCCTAGACTGGTCCAATATGCATGAAACACTGTTTTGGCAGATCCATAACTTCTTTCTCAGACACTTTTTGGACAATATGAGACCATGGTCAAGTAGACAACTCAATAAGGTACACCCTGACCATACGGTGTGGGAATTTACTCTAACCCCCAAATTTATGTGGGCATTTCCCCGAGGCCATCTAGACCAGTTTTCCGACACTTACCCATTTTCAGGAATTTCTCCAAAGTTTATCCTAAACCCCCATTTTGGCATACTTATAACTTTCTCTTCATACATGCTTAAGGAAAACTGATACCATGACTGGATAGCCACGTTAACAAGCTATGGTATAGTATGATTGTACTAGCATTTTCTTCAAACCATGAATTATGGCGGGAATTCTCTTAGATCATTTTGACTAGTTTTTCCATACTTAGTTAATTTCAAAGTTTCCAAAGTCTCACAAACTTGCCATACTTTTCCAGAATGATGTCAAATTGCAACAATGACTTCATGATGATGAATATTATGAACATGAATTTATTGACATACACACACTTAGGAAAAATTACCAAACCTTAGCTGGTATATAGAATGAAGAGAGTTTTCTTTTCACCAAATTGGAAGCGTGAGACACCCAATGAATAGAGGCCAACAAGGTGATTCCATCCAGACCAATTTCACCCCATGAATCCTCTTTATCTCTCCTCGTCGGGCATGTTACTAGAGTACTGCAATTCAATCTAAGAAGCACTTTTGGAAGATCAATATCTTCTTCCTAAGAGACTCTTTGGACAAACCAACGATATGGTTGGATGCACAAAACAACATTCTAGAGACCCATACTCTCAAAATAATTTTAGACACCAACCGCAAGACATGGTGGGAATTTACTAAGGTCACTCATGCATTTCTACTGATTTTATACTTAGATACTTTTTTCCTTTTCCTAGACTAATCCAATCTGCTTAAAACACTATTTTGGCAAATCCATAACTTCTTCCTCAAACACGTTTTGGACAATCTGAGACCATGGTCAAGTAGACAGTTCAACAAGGTACATACTAACCATATGGTGTGGGAATTTACTCTAACCCAAAAATTATGGTGGGAATTTCCCTAGGACCACCTGGAAGTGTCTGAAGAAGAGGTTATGGATCTGCCAAAACAGGGTTTCAGGAAGATTGGACCAAGTCTAGGAAAGTGCAAAAATTGTCTAAGTGTAAAATCACTAAAACTGCCTAAGTGACCTCAGTAAAATGACCGCCATCTCTTGTGGTTGATGTCTTAAAACATTTTGAGAGTATGGATCTCTAGATTGTTTTTTTGAGCATCGAACCTATTGAATATGATTGTTATTGATGTCAAAGGAGTTTAGTAATGACAAAGGAATAAACAAGGACATATGGAAGGGCAAGCTCAGTGAAGGACAAAGAAATGACAAAGGAAGTAATTGCTTGGCATGTATGATGCTGTGGCATATGTGATGAAGCTGGAAAGACACATGATGTTGTTCTAGTGCTATCATTAAGTCAGTGTTGTAATCTGACATCATTCTAGAAAAGAATGGCAGGTTTATGAAAATTTGGAAATTGACTATGTAAAAATTAGTCAAAAATGCTATAAGAGAATGCCTTCGATAATTCATGGTTTGAGAAACATTCCTGCACCATCATACCAGGCTATAGCTTGTTGAAGTGGCTATCTATTCATGGTATCATCTTTCCTTAATCACTTCTAAGGAGAAATTTATAGGTCTTCCAAAACAGGGTTTTGCACCAGTGGAAGTAAAATTGACTAAGTAGCATCAAGAAAATGCCTGCCATAAATCATAGGTTAAAGTAAATTCCCACAGCATATGGTCAAGTTGTAGCATGTTGATTTGTCTAACTGACCATGGTCTCATTTTTTCTTAAGCATGTCTGTGGAAAAAGTTATAAGTATGCCAAAATAGGGTTTTAGGATAAACTCTGGAAGAATTCCTGAAAATGACTAAGTGTTGGAAAACGGATTTAGGTGGCCTCGGGAAAATTCCCGCCATACCTCATGGGAGAATGATAAAAATTATATGGAACTATAATGCTCTATATTGTCATAGAGGCTATCTCTTCATGGTATTAGTTTTCATAGAATATGTTTGATGACAAAGATAACAGCCTGCCAAAATAGGGTCTTACGTTATTTTTACACCAAAGTAGCAAAACTGCCTAAGTGGCCTCAAAGAAATGCCCACAATAGTTTGTAGGTTCAAGAAAATGCCTGCACCATATGGTCATCTTGTAGGTGGTTGTTTTTTCTACCTGACTATGCTTCTACATTGACTTGAAATGGCCTGAGGAAGAAGTTATGGATATGCAAAAATAGGGTTTCATCCAGATTGGACCAAATCTAGGAAAGTGCAAAAATTGTCTAAGTGTAAACTCACTAGAATTGCCTAAGTAACCACAATAAAATTCCCGCCATCTCCTTTTGTTGATGTCTTAAAATATTTTGAGAGCATGGATCTCTAGAATGTTGTATGGGGCATCCAATCATATCATTGGCTTGACCAAAGAGTCTCTAAGGAAGAAGATATGGACCTGCCAAAAGTGCCTCCCAGCTTGATTTGCACTACTTCAGTAAAATGCTCGTCGAGGAGAGAGAAAGAGGTTTCAAGGGGTGAAATTGGTTTGGATAGAATCGCCTAGTTGGCCCCTATCCAGTGGATGTCTCACACTTCAAAATTGATGAAAAGAAAAATATCATTATATTAACATAGGGTTTGATAATTTTGCCTAAGTGGCAAATCAATAGTTTGGAAGGCCACTTTCAAATGCCCTCCAAATGATGGGTATGTGTTACTTAGTTCATATTTTGACATGGACTTGTTCAACATTTAAGTAGCTATCTAGTCATGCTTTTAGTTTTCTCTATGGTGATCACATGAGGAAGAAATCAATCTTCCAAAGTGAAAGAAAAAGTGATTTGCATATTAAAGACAAAGATTTGTCTAAGTGTCAAACTCACATGGCTCAGAGGCCATTTGTAACGTCCCCTCCCATCATACTAGCAATAGGGAGAGAACATGATGCTAAACTAGGCATGAAGCCCCATGTGAATTAATTAAACTCATTGATAACATAAAAATACATATGCATATATATATATGCAAGAAACACAATGGAAGTAAATTCATCTACATATCTAACATACACTCCAACTTTCTCATGAAGTCATTAAATAAATACTTGTAGAATTTAACACAAGAGAGTACTTATCTTAAAACAAAGTAGCCCCGAGCAACTAGCTATGCTGCTGCAACGTTCCACCCAGCCTGTTGATGCCTCGGATATCGTAGCATCAATCAGAAAGGGATTCTCCCCAATAGATGATCCCAATTATATTATCTACCATTTGGTATAGGGAATCCGTCCGGTTAGCGGTTCCGGCAACCGTGGGTTTGGAGTTTAATTCCGATTATACCGGTTATGGCCCGATCCACCTTTCTTTTGGATTTTATGTTTTAATGAGATACAAGTGCCTAATTTATATCTGATCTAAATGCAAAACTAAAACATATCTAAGTCTAAAATTGAAGCAAATCTACCTATCCTTGCAAGGAACACAATTACAGGATGAGCAATGAGCTGTAACAGATATCATAAAGAAAGAACAGATAGCCATCGATTCTTACAGGTAACGCTACAGCAAGATAAAAGATATTTAGAAGATAGCTCCTAATTTAATATAAAACACATCTATTGCTCATGAAACAGAGAAGCAAAATTATTTAATCTAGATGCGAACTGAAAGAACAGATCTAAATCTAATAAGAAACACATAAAATAAAACTAATTATCCCTGCAATGAGCACAATTAAAGGCATGAACAATGAGCTATAGGAGTCATCTTAAAGAAAGAATGGATAGCCATTAAATCAGAAAGAGAAAGCTACAGCCAGGATAAAGATATCAGAAGATAGCTTTTGATTTAATATAAACACATTCACTGCCCATGAAATGGAGAAATCGTTCACACAGAAATAAGCAAAATCATTTGTTGCAAAGAAATAGTTCAAATAACAAGAAAGATTTCACATTACACTATAGAAGTCATCAGAATAGTCCAATACACATCCATCTTTCGTTCCCATGCAAAATGTCCATCTCCCTGGCTTTTATTAGAAAAATCGATTTCCTTTGAACCAATACAAGATAGCTCGTACCAGTTTCAAAATTTCATTCCCTGCCAAAAGTCCTTTCATATTCTTCCTAGCTCCTATTTATAATTACAAAATCACCCTTTGGGCTGCCACCTAGCCTCTTCCACCTGTCACCTACAGGAATTTCTTCTATAATAGAGCAAAAAATGACTACTTCTTTTACAAAATATTTAACAAAAGAGAATGGACAGCTATCCCATAGCTCACGCTTTATACATTTGAGAGTTTAAAAAATACAATATAGCAGAAATAATGTTCTAATATCTGTGTTGTCATTCTTGTACGTGAGCTTCAGCCGGGAGAGGATCGCCCAAGTCAATTGATGCTGCTGATGCTGCCTGGGAAGAGACACTCGAACCAATTGTTGATGTTGCTTCTACTTGGGAAGAAGGGATTGAGCTCAATGTTGTTGTTGGAGTGGCTACTGGGAGAGAAGATTCTGGATCTGCTGTTGCTTTTGCTACTGCTGCAGCTTTCTTCTCCTCCTCCGCTATGTAGCCATACCACATACCTGTGTCCCTTATGACTATGTTTGCTGCAGCAGGGAACAAGATTTTCTGAGAAGTTACATTCTTGCCGAGCTCTGCTCCAATGCTTTGAACTTCTGCTACTGCAGCTTGATGCACTTCCTTGAGCAAATGATCGTGGACTGATAACATTCCAACATAATGTTGTAAGTCGAGAATTGCTAGGACATCAATTTTCTTCACGTATTTGGTTTGGATGCCCAGCTCTTGCTTTAGCTCAGCCGAGCGCTGTTCTGAATCCGGGAAGTCATCGAGGGATTGTGGGAAATTTAGCTTGCACCTATCATGCACTCCCTTGATTCTTTGATACAGACCGTTGATCTTATCCCTTGTTCTTTGCACACTGGCTATCAGCTTACTGGCATAGTTCCTGCCAAACTCCAACAGGGCTATGTCCTCATTAAAACCGTCCACAGATTTAAATGGGAGATGCGTGGGGAAACCCCCCTTTCCTTCTCTCCATGCCATCTGACTCATGATATTTACCTTGACATGGGTATTCTTAGCTTTGAGCCTATGGGCCTCCGCATTAATTTCTTTTAACCTGACTACCATGGCCTTGAGCTTGCAAACCTCATTAGTGATTAGCTCCTGAGTGTCATGCATTTGCTTTAGGATGATGCAGGACAGCTCATGGAAGGGAGACATGTCCATCGTTCTTCTCTCAGCTTTCTCTAACCGCTCAGTTAATGCCCGCTTGTCTGCTTCTAGCTGGGATGCTTTATCTTCCACTCCGTTCTTCTCTACTTCCAAAATCATCATTTGGAGTGTTAGTTGGTCCTTTTCCTCCTCCAGCTGGTTATACTTGCCTGATAGCTCTTTATGCTGGGCGTACATACAATTATGCTTGTTCACCACAAGATCCCTATGGGATTGCTCATTAGCCACAGTTTGTTGTAGCGTATGAGCTCTCTTCTTTGTCAGTACATTTTCTCTAACTATAACCCCTACATTATCCAGTGATGCTTTTGTTGTTTCTACAGCTGCGGATGCCATAGCAAAGAGATCTTGATTTGTATTCTGCATTATGGTGACCTCTCGGTGGGTAATGGTGTCTTCATGGAAGGGACTTTTGATCCTCTCTTCCGATTTGAGGACCATAGCTTTCCTTTTCTTGTCATAGACAAACTCATTCCACCTGGACACCGTATGTTTTCCCGATGGAGTGTACGACACAATTGGGCGGCCCATGATGTCTATGTCTTCTTCAGCAGGTGGGGTTCGGACTTCCTGAGCTGGATCTACTCCCACATTTTGGATACCAGAGTCACCTGCTTGAGATGCGTCTATTTCCATGTCTTGGACACCGGACCCACTTGCTTGTGTATCTTCTCCTGCTTTCAGCTCTTCTTCCGCTTTCCTTTCTGCCTCAGCTTGTTTAGCTTGCAGTTGATCTTCATTCTCTCTCCGTAGCCTTTCATTTTCAGCCTCTTTCTGCAGCCTTTCATTTTTGTCTTCTTGTTGCATTCTTGCCACCTCGGCCTCCTGTAGTAACGTTGCTTCCTCTCTTAATCTGAGCTCTTCCTGAGCTCGGGCATCATCAGCTTCTTTCTCCTTCTGTTGGCTGGTCTTCTGGATCTTGGTGGAGCTAGAACTTATTCCACTGCCTTGGCGAAAGGTTCGCAGCTCAGCCATGTTTCTAATGCCTCTTAATACCTCTTCCTCAACATCGGGATAGTGCGAGTATTCAAAATGAGTGTAGATGTACCTACAATGCTCAGCCACTTTTTCCTTCCTGTCGTTCCTGTGGAAGATCACCTCACCGAAGTGGAAAGCTTTCAGCTCCTGCACAAACTCTTCGGCTGAGGCAACCCCCAAGAACTTGTAAGCACCTATGCAGAAAGGTAGAGGGGGAAAGGAAGCGTTATGCTGTTTGTGGAGCATTGCTCCAATTCCATCCAGGAAGATTTGTCTTACTGCTTCCTTGAGGACCACATAATCTGTGGCATACTACAGCAAAATTTATGGGGGCTTAGTCCCTCGAAACATTCTGAGGTAGCTGCCTTGCTCTGAAAAGTAAAAATCCCCGTAATCCTCAAGGACTTCCACAGCGTTCTCTGACAGGCAATTGGGATCCTCCTTTAATAACTTCTCATATAAGGGCATGATGAACCCCTCACAGATGAGTTTGTAGCTATGTTTGTAATTCTGGGCCCACATCATCTTGAAAGCGGTATAAATTGGGGTGGTGGCCTTATCCCATGTGCAGCCCAATTTGGGGAAGTCCACCTTGGCCAAAACACAATCTATCAGATATGAGGACATGAAAAATTATGCCTTCTTCAAGGCTAGTCCTTCTCTAGCAGCAACTATCATTGAGGCAAAACTATTTGATAGGATAGTGGCCCAGTCAAACACAGTTCCTTTAAACGCAACAAAGTGGATAATAGGGACCCACTGAATCTTGTACATGGTGCCATCTGGCATGCCGAAGATTCTGCACAGCATCAAGGCGATCAATCTGAAAGGAGGTCTCAGATTCTGTACGTCATATTCATCACTACCTTTCTTTCTCAAATGTCTGCCTGCTACCAATAGCTTTTTGGCCATCTCAACGTTGTTCATTTTTCCCAGCCAATCATCAGTCAGAGATTGCTGGGAGCGGGGAAATTTGTAGGCTGTCGCAAGATATGCGGGTTGAAATGAGGCAATGGTTGTCTTCCCGCTATCATGAATTACTCTTCCTTCCGCATCGACATGTTGGAGTAACCACCCGATTACCTCAACACATGGGAATAGTTCAGGGCGGGGTAGCAGCTCTGGTTATGCCTGAAGCTTTGATATTTAGATAAATCGGTCCCTCTTCTAACAACATGTCCAAGACATACCGGTCTCAGATCATCCTGTAAATATCACCCCATCTGATTTCAGGAGGGACACCGGTGGTGCACCTAGTATCCTGGAGTGAGGTTTCAGTTTTAAGTGGCGTAGGCTTCTTTTCTGTCATTTTAGCCTTCTTCTTACCACCTTTTGGCATTTTGACTTATCCCTGATGGCAACCAAATGTACATCATTATCAACATGATCAACATACTGTGATTTTTTTACAGAGAGCATCACCATTTTAACATGTCAATGAGATAAAATCAAAATGTGAAGCTGTACTTTAGGAAACAAACACACCACTCCAATCTAAATTTAAACATTCTAATTCTTTTAAAGTGGCGGGTTTGGAATGTCCCTGCGAGGATAAGTGCGTTGTGGAAGCAACCTACTTTTGGCCCACCTCTAGAGGTGTGGTATCTATCGCCATAGTTGCGGTTCAAATAGCAAATGGCCGGGAAGTCAGGGGTGAAATAACTCTATGACGAAAAAGGGAGCCGTTTTCATATTTCTGAATAGGCGAGGACTCCGTCCACCACTGCGATCTGAATCACCTGACGAGGTGTTCTATGGTGGGTTTTGGTTTGAGAAAGGGTGACAGCGCCCGGAGAAAGGCTGACGAAGAAGGCTCGAGCGGCCATAGTTTCTTTTGGATTGTTTTTTTTTTAGTGGAATGCGACACCCACAGGGCCTAGGGGCTTAAGAACGAGACAACGATATGTCTAACTAATGCCTGTCGGCCACTTCTCAAAAATAAAAAATGCAAAGACAATCTGACGCTTTTACATAATAAGCAACGTTTTACAATTCCTCGGTTTTGTATGACGGCGAATATGCAATTTAAGCCGTATTTGATGGGAAAAATAGCCCATGATGGGCCTTTTGCCCATCAAAATCCACCCAATGCCTATCGTCTTCTAAACAGAACAATCCCAACGGTAAACGAACATGTGGAAGAGACAAAAAAAAATAAAAAATGGCTTAGAACACCCTACCTGGCACCGTGAAGATGGTTGGATGAGGTGGCCGTGAACGTGGATGAGTGAGCCGAGCTGGAGCTGTTGCGCGACGTCCAACAACGGTTTTCCAATCAAAAAATAACAATGTGTTGGCTCGTACCCCCAACTGCTTATTTAAATAGAATGGGCACATGCGAGTTTAATGCGGTGGTTGGCGTATTTAAAATGCGGCTTAAATGTATCGTACGTCGGCGTCAAATCAAGTCGTCTCGGTTTGCACGCGTAACCGCCACCTGCGGGACAAACTCGCGACGCTCACCTGCTGTTGCGGAAGGAAGGAACGAACGTTTCCGTTGTTTCGAAGGGAAATGGTGAATGGCTCCCGCAAGCTTTTCGAAAAGCGCTCCGTGGGGTTTTCGAAAGAAAAAAAAAATCGCCAACATTTCCGCGGGGTTTCGGACGGGTTTCACCAAAGGTTTCTGCTAAAGATTGCCGTAGTCGCGGGAGGAAAACCGAAAAACATCCCGCAATAAGTCGAGTCTCTTCAGAAAGATATCGTGGCGGCTTCCGCTTTTTTCGGGAGTTTCTCGCGAATGGTTCACGTAAAAGGAAAGTCTCTAAGTCTTCGCGAGTCTTTCGGAAAGAAATGGTGAATGGCGCTCGCCGTTTCGGAAAGATAACCGGAAAGCTTCCGCGGCTGCGGACGGCTTTTGCAGATTGTTTCTGGGATTGTTTAAGGGTTTCGGCATTTCGGAAAGCTTAACATGAAGGCTTCCGCAACTGCGGAAGGAAAAGTCAAACTGGTTCCGCAATTTCCAAAAACAATTCTAAGTTCTTTTCAAAGCTTCGGGGAGACTTGGCGAATGGCTTCCGCCGTTGCGGGAGAATAGCCTGAAAGCCTCCGCAGTTTCGGGAGCAAAAGGTGAATGATTCTGCAGAGTTTCCCTGGCGCGTTCCGCAAAGTTTCAAAAAATCTAACTCCTTTTTCGGAAGGCTTAGACGAATGGTTTCCGCCGTTTCGGGAGCAAAAGCTGAATGCTTCCGTAGAGTTTCCTTATTACATTCCGCAACTTTTCAAAAAGGTTTCTAAGTTCCTCTTCAAAAAGTTTAAACAAAGGCTTCCGTCTTTCGGGAGGAAAACCTGAATCCCTCCGCGTTTGCGGAAGGTTTTGACGAAGAACTCCGCCGTTTCGGAAGGGATTCGTCAAATGTTTCCACGACCTTTTCAACAATAATTTCGAAGCTTTTTCGGGGAACTTATGACGAACGCTTCCGTTGTTTCGGAGAGATAGCTTGAATGGTTCTACCGTTTCGGAAGCAATTCCTCAATAGCTTCTGCAATCTTTCAACAATCGTTTCGCGAGGAAAAATTGAATTGTTCCGTGGGGCGCTCCGCAAAAAAAAAATCGAAAAGTTTTCCAAGTCCCTTTTCGGAAAGCTTAGACGAATGGTTTCCGCTGTTTCGGGAGAGAAACCCGAAACTCTCCGCAATATTTTCAATGAAAGTTTCTAAGTCCTTTTTGGATGTTTAAACAAAAGGCTTCCGCTACTGCGAGGCTTTACCAAATCGTTCCGCGATTTCGAGGAAGGCTTCACGAAAAATTTTCTGTTGAGAAACAAGATCTTCTGGAAAACTTGGAGTTTTTTCATGACAAGATTTTTCTGTTAAAAAACAAAGATAAAAGTTGGGAATGACTTATTAAGGCAGCCTTTCTACAAAATGAAAGGAGGGGCCCCAATATGTACAAAATTTTGGGGGGGATGTTGCTGCAACAACAATGGCGAGTCGATGGCGAACACAGATCTCTGAAAAATTCCTCCTCATTGTCTGAAACCTCATCAAAGACATCCATATTAGGTGCAATACTCAGCTGAGCATTTTAAATTCACGCGAGGGGAAGAAGGCACTTTACCTGCTAGCCATTGGGGAAAGGAAGCTTTGACCGAGACATCTTCAACACTCTCAAAGGGTCAACATATGAGATTCATTTTAGGAGGGTCATCCTTCCGATGGTTACTGCTGCCGAACTCCACAGGATTTGCAGCACTCTCTCATGGACATTATTGTTCTTGTTCCTCATTCCCATGCTGCTTGCATCGTTTTGGATGTTTGTACTTTGGACAGGTTAGCTATTTGAGCCTTCCAGAGATATTTTGTTTGGACATGATCTTTGATTTGGGCTCCTCAATCCATAATGTCCTTTTGTGTGAGTTAGAAATTTTATTGACTTGATCAAGCCTCACGGACGGAGAGGAGCCCATTTTTGGCTGAGCCTTTTGGACAACCTTCTTGATTTTACATGTCTTTTTCTTTTGTCTCAGCCATGCTTTAATTGAGGCGAGAATCTCTGGAAAACAGACCCTTTGAATATAAGCATTTTGGCTGTTAAATTTGCAGCCTGGAGTCATTTCAATACCCTATGTCCTCGAGAGGTGCTACTTTCCATGGGTCCGACTTCGGTAACCTTCTTGAGATGCCTTTAAGTGTGAGAGTGGGTGGAGCCCAGGGATAGTAATGAAGATGGTCATGGGTCTCTTCTATTTTGAACAGGATTAGTGTGACTAGCAGAGTGGACTTCCTTCCTTCTGAATATTTCAACGAGAGCACAACAGACAGAATTTATTTGAGCATAGTTCCAGACTCATGGGTTGCGAGATTTCTTTGAAAGATCTATCCTCAACAAGAAACTCAACCATAAGGGATTTCAGAAAACAAAACTTGTTTGCAAAGGTTCACATGACAATGAAAGAAACAAAATGGCCGAAAAATAAAGCAACTAAAGGCTAAAGCAACAATAAAAGAAAAATTTATTTATGTACAGGAAGTCTCAAAGAGACTATGCGAAGTATTGTTTCAGAGCGAGGCCATTGAGAGGAAGGGTTACTTCTTCTCCCTCGAGATTTGTCAATTTGTAAGTGGATGGGCCTAATTTTGCCGATATTTGGTACGGGCCTACCCATAGATGTTGAAATTCCGTATGCATTACTTTGCCTTCGTGATTATGGTCCCATTTCAGGACTAAGTCCCCAACTTCAAAACTTCTCTTACCGGACTTCCTCTTGTCGAACCATCTCTTAACTATGTCTTGGTGTTGATGGAATCGATCTTTAGCTTTTTGTCGGGCTTCTTCAAGTTGAAGCAGGGTATTGATCCTAGCTTGTAAGGCTTGGCTACCAGAACCCCGAGAGGCTTGGGATAATTGTAAGGATGGGAGTAAGATATTTGGAGGAAGGATGGCTTCCTTGCCATAGACAAGCGTGAAAGGGGAAACACCTAAAGCGTTCTTGGGGGTCACCCTATCTGCCCATAAGGCGTTTGGGAGAGCTACATGCCAACTTCTTTGATTTTCTATCACAGTCTTCTTAAGAATTCGAATTAGATTCTTGTTTGAGGATTCAGCTAATCCATTCCCCTGAGGATAGTAATTAGCTGAATAATGCAACTTAATTCCCCATTCATAAACAAATTCATTTCTTGCAAGATGAAAAATAAGTAGCATTATCAAAAACAAGGGAAATTGGAACCCCAAACCTGGTTATGATGTTCTCTTTCAAGAAGCTGATAACCGCGTCTTCATTGACCTTGCGCAAAGGGATGGCCTCCGTCCATCTAGTGAAGTAATCAGTAGCCGTCAGAATGTATCGATGTTGCCATGAGGAATTTGGATTTATCTCTCCGATGATATCTATACCCCACTGTTCAAAGGGCTCAGAGATAATAACTGGCTGCAATGGTCTTGCTTCCTTGGGTAATTTCCCGGCACTTCTCTGGCATACATCATAGTTTCGTGCATACGTGTGGGAATCTCAAAACAGAATGGGCCAATAATAACCATCTCTCAGTATCTTGTGTGCTGTCGTCTCTCCTGAATAATGTCCGCCTGCGGGGCCATCATGCAATTCTTTGACAACTTTGTTTGCATCTTCCTTTTCCAAACATCTAAGGAGAACTCCATCATAATTTTTCCTGAAAAGAATCCCATCAATGATTTGATAAGGTGTTGATTTCAAGCGGAGTGCCCTTCTTTGCTTAGAGTTACAGTGCTTAGGTAGATATCCCTGCTGCAAATAGTACACCATATCCCTCTACCATGACTGGGGAGTTGTGAAGATATGACATACTTCAACCGAATTGAGCTCAGCTTCATTTTTCCAATGTTGTTCTTCATCAGTTGAGTTTCCCGCAAGTAATTTGCACAGGCCTTTCCCTTTGATGATCGTAGCTGGTTTAAATTCCAAATCATACTCTTGTAGAGCTGTAACCCAGTTCCCTCTCCTTTCTCCCAATTCCTTTTGAACGAAAAGGGATCTAACAGCTAGGTGGGGAACCATGACTTTAGTTCTGTTCTTCAGAATGTATGGCCTAAACTGCTTGACTGCTTTGAAGACCGCATAGGCATGCTTGTCAACCACGGGATAGTTCAGCTCAGCTCCTTGCAGACCAGTGCTCATAAACGAAATTGGGTATTCGTCCCCCAACGCCACCTTTTGCGTGAGTACAGCTGCAAGAGAGTCATCTGAAGCGAAGGTATACAAGATGAAATCCTTATCAAAATCTGGGCTCCTCAAGCAAGGAGCCTTAGCTATGGATTCCTTGATGTCTCTAAATGCGTCTTTCTCCAGATCTGTCCACTTGAATTGCATGCTTTGTTTAACCATCTATTGCAACAGCTTAACAATTTGTGCGAAATCCGGAACAAATCTGCGGACAAAATTGATGGTGCCCATAAAAGACTGCATAGATTTCTTGTTGTAAGGCATTGGAATCTTATTTATGGCTTGGACTCTTTCTTCATCAATTGACACTCCCCCTTTGGAGATGATATGACCCAAGAGCTTACCTTTAGAAACAGCAAATACGCTCTTCTTGGGATTCAAGGAAATACCATATTTCCGGCAGCCATCAAAAATATGCTTTAGATGCACGACATGATCTTCCCTTTTCTTCGAAAAGACTGTCACATCATCCAAGTATAAAACCACGCATTGTCCACCCAATCCTCGGAAGGAAATATCCATCGCCCTTTGGAATGTAGCTCCTGCATTTATCAGACCAAATGGCATTCTTCTGTAGGCGAAAGTTCCCCACTTAGTTCTAAAAGTAGTCTTAAGGCGATCTTCTTCGGCTACTAATACTTCATTGTAGCCAAAGAAACCATCGAGGAGAGAAAACAATTCGGATCCTGACACCATTTGAAGGATTTGTTCCATTGAAGGGACGGGGTAGTTGTCTTTATCCCAAGCTTTGTTTAAATTTCTAAAATCTACGCATAGCCTTATCTCTCCCGACTTCTTCCTTACAGGAACCAAGTTTGCAACCCACTCAGAATGCCGAACTTTGAAGATTATCTTAGCGTACAGGAGCTTCTTTAATTCCTTTTGGATCAGCGGTTCTAGAGTGGGATGCATTCTTCTTAACTGCTGCTGAAATGGTTTGATGCCCACTTTCATTGGTATAACATGCTGAATAATGCAGACGTCATACGTTTTCAGATCTTCATAGGTCCATGCAAAAACATCCTTGTATTGTTTAAACAATTTAATGAACCTGTCTCTTTCTCCCGGCGAACAACATTTGCCCAGGTTGACAAATTTTGGTTCTGCCTCGATACCCAAATTAACTAACTCATGTTGCATTGATGAGCTGTTAGTTTTGGTATTAGATGGCCTTTTGAACTTAATTTGAAGATCGAACAGCATTTCGAGGGACCTTACCCCCTTGGGCATGAAATTTCCTTTCTCCTCATCCTTCTTCATCAAATCAGCATCGTGTTCTTCCTCATCTATTGCAGCTCCTTGAAAGCTATCTTCGTTTGTTAGGAAGCTGATAATTTGTTCATCATCATTGAAGACTCTGAAGTTTGTGATGTTATCGGGAACAGAAGGCCTGAAAATCAATTCAATTGAGCATTTATTATTTGACGGCACCAATCTAGAAGCAGATGTTGCTAACAAATCAGCAACAGAATTTTGCAATCTAGGAATTGATTTTATATTGAAAGCGTCAAAATGCATAATTAAATCCCATACATCAGCCTGATAACCCTTCAAATGAGGTGAGAGACAATGAATGGTGTCCCTTACCTGTCTTACAACTATCTCGGAGTCACCAAAGACCTTTAGGTACTTAACATTTAAGCCAATGGCTTTCTTTAATCCATGTACCAAAGCTTCATATTCAGCGGTGTTATTAGTACAATCGAATTCTAATCTACAAGACAAAAAATACTTGTTTCTTTTTGGATCCATTAGAACACAACTAGCTCTGGATCCTTCTAGAGTTTTAGAACCATCAAAGTATAATGTCCAAAAGATATCTTTAGATTCAACTAAGTTAGTTTCTTTGTGATCTATGCCAGTAACTAAATTGACTATGTTACAATCAACATCTTCAGTCTGAGAAAAGTGAAGGAGATCGGATTGTTTATCTGATTCATGGCTAATGGCTTCAGACTGATAATTACCCGGATTCATTTCTAAGAAATAATTCCCCAGAACCAAGGATGAGAAAGCTACGGCCTCATTTTTCTCTTCTAACTGAGTTACGTTTTGCTTCATATGAGGTTCCCTAAGAACTTTAATCTGATTCTGTCTGTTCTGATAAGGCAGCCATAGGTGGGACCAATGAGTCGCAAAGTAGCCACTCAGTTTGGTAGACCAATCCCTACTTAAAATCAGCCCATAGGCTTCAGGAATGTCGACCACCATTATGTCAATGAATTGACAGACTCTAGGGTCAGTTGATAGTCTAATTAGAACATCTTTCATCTCCCCAATAACCTTGACAGCAGTCCTATCTAATTGGATAATTTGGGCTGGAGATGGAACAGGCTGCCCGTTAATTTTTTTACAAATTGACAGTGGCATAACGTTTGAGGATGCTCCAGAATCTACCAAATAGTTGTGAACATTATGGTTAAAAACTTCAAAAGTCAAAAGGAATGGCAAAGTTTGAGATTTAGACTTCCCACCGATGCTAGCTTCATTAATTTCGGGACTGTTTTGAGAATCCATTAATGGAGTGCTGGTCTGAGGTTGTAGAACATGGAGCAGTTTGTCTCGTTGATGGCGCAAGCTACACATGTCAAATATTGACACATTCTCTTTGACTTTCTTGATATCTTCAATAATATCGTATCCTATGTCGGATTCGTTCCCAACTCGAGTTAGCTGATCTGTTTTACTTGTTGTAACCTTAGGTGGCTGAACTATGGTGTCAGCGCTTGGCTGCTTGGTCGCTGTTTGGATGACTTTTGGCTGTGGTGGGATGATTGGTATGTGCCTCCTAGGCGGTTCTTTTGAAACTTTAGGCTTATGAGGAGCTGTGCTTGGCACAGGATCGGCAATTGGGCCTTTGCTGCGAGTAGCAACGTTTACGGTAGAGGGAGAGTTTTCTATGGGATTCTCTCCTGCCGATTCGGTCATAGGTACCCAATCCCATAACACCATAGTAGTGTCCAGGGTCGGTTCCTCTAACTCAGGGCTCGAATCCTCTGGAGAATCATCTTGGTCTGGGATCTGCGAATCTAGTATTTGGTTCATGACTAAGCTCATGGAATTAATCCATTGCGGGCAGCTTTTTTCCGAATGTGGTTCTTGATGAAAAGTGCAGAAATTTTCCATCCCGATTTCGTTAAAGTTTAAGACAGGAGAAGTATTCATTGGTGGATGAGTTTGATCACCGTCTTCCCTTCTTTTATAAAATGGCTTGAAAGGTTTCCTAGATGTGCTAGCAGCCTTGTCTTTCTCGAGATCTATGATTTTATTAGATAATTTCTGCATCATCTTGACTACATTTTCCATGTCCGTAGATGGCTCTTCTTTACCTCTAGTGAGCAGCAAAGGTTTTTTGCTAGCTGCTGGTTTTGGTTTTACATCTAAGGCATGTTTAGCAATGCTATCAGCTTCTTGTTCTACCTTTCTAGCTTCCTCAAAGTTCTCTATCAAGGTAGTTTTCTTGGATCTTTTTAAGAACATTGCTATTGGTCCTTCAAGAGCTGTAGTGTAGTATTCAATCAGAGACTCCTCTGCTAGGTTATTAGCTTGGCTGAAATTATTTAACAGTGTTGTGAATCTTTGACTGAAATCTTGAACCTTTTATTTCTTTTCCATTCTCATGGATAAGAGTTCTTTCATAAGTGTTGCCACAGTTTTTTGGTTTCCGTATTTCTTTAAGAAACAATTTTCGAATTCATCCCAACTAGAGATTGAGATGGGTTGTAGGCTAAAGTACCAGGATGATACTTTTGGCTCGAATGTATATGGAAACACCCTGCAGACCACGTCTTCATGTTGTACGTTTAAAAGATTCAGAGCTAAGTAGAAGCTCTTGAGGTGATCTTCTGCTGAAATGGCTTTCCCTGGGTCGAACTTAGGCAAGACCTTTTCTGTATTTTTTGGAAGATTATGGAATGGTCCAGCTAGGTTCAGTGCTCCCCTTGCTCTCCAAGCAGGTACAACCATGTTTGGATGTGGAGACCCTGGTGGAGAATTGTATGGTGAATTATGTGGTGTACTTTTTGGAGTGATAATTTCTTCAAGGTTTTCTTCGTCTGAAATCTTTTCTGAGTTTTCAAGATCTGCCTTGTTAAGAGTGTCTGAAATTTATTCCAAAGTCATATTCACAAGTTCTTCAAAACTTTGAACAAGAATCGAATCTCGGGTATATTGTGGCTCTTTTCTAGGGGTAGTTTTCTTAGGGAGAAAAATTACAGCGTTTAAACCACCTAGCTTCCTAATGTAAGATCCGGTATGTCTTCTCAAATCCTCTATTTCTGTAAAAGGGATAGCGTATAAAGGTTCTTGAGGCTCAGGATCAGAAATGAGGCATTCTTGATTTAATAATTCAAGATCTGGGCTGTTTGAAATGCTTTCTTTAAGCGGGTTTTCAGTGTCATCTATGACAGTGGAAGATTTTCCTCTATCAGCCATGCACTTTCAGGCCCTCCTTCTAGTGCCAAAAACTGTTGATGCCTCAGATATCATAGCATCAATCAGAAAGGGATTCTCCCTGATAGATGATCCTAATTAGATTATCTACCGTTTGGTATAGGGAATCCGTCCGGTTAGCGGTTCCGGAAACCGTGGGTTTCGAGTTTAATTCCGATTATACCGGTTATGGCTCGATCCACCTTTCTTTTGGATTTTATGTTTTAATGAGATGCAAGTGCCTAATTTATATATGATCTAAATGCAAAACTAAAACAGATCTAAGTCTAAAATTGAAGCAAATCTACCTATCCTTGCAAGGAACACAATTACAGGATGAGCAATGAGCTGTAACAAATATCATAAAGAAAGAACAGATAGCCATCGATTCTTATAGGTAACGCTACAGCAGAATAAAAGATCTTTAGAAGATAGCTCCTAATTTAATATAAAACGCATCTATTGCTCATGAAACAGAGAAGCAAAATTATTTAATCTAGATGCAAACTGAAAGAACATATCTAAATCTAATAAAGAAACACATAAAATAAAACTAATTATCCCTGCAAGGAGCACAATTAAAGGCATGAACAATGAGCTATAGGAGTCATCTTAAAGAAAGAATGGATAGCCATTAAATCAGAAAGAGAAAGCTATAGCCAGGATAAAGATATCAGAAGATAGCTTCTGATTTAATATAAACACATTCACTACTCATGAAATGGAGAAATAGTTCACACAGAAATAAGCAAAATCATTTGTTGCAAAGAAATAGTTCAAATAACAAGAAAGATTTCACATTACACTATAGAAGTCATCAGAATAGTCCAATACACATCCATCTTTCGTTCCCATGCAAAACGTCCATCTCCCTGGCTTTTATTAGAAAAATCGATTTCCTTAGAACCAATACAAGATAACTCGTACCGGTTTCAAAATTTCATTCCCTACCAAAAGTCCTTTCATATTCTTCCTAGCTCCTATTTATAATTACAAAATCGCCCTTTGGGCTGCCACCTAGCCTCTTCCACCCGTCACCTACAGGAATTTCTTCTATAATAGACCAAAAAATGACTACTTCTTTTACAAAATATTTAACAAAAGAGAATGGACAGCTGTCCCATAGCTCACGCTTTATACATTTGAGAGTTTAAAAAATACAATATAGCAGAAATAATGTTCTAATATCCGTGTTGTCATTCTTGTGCATGAGCTTCAGCCGGGAGAGGATCGCCCAAGTCAATTGATGCTGCTGATGCTGCCTGGGAAGAGACACTTGAACCAATTGTTGTTGCTGCTTCTACTTGGGAAGAAGGGATTGAGCTCACTATTGTTGCTGGAGTGGATACTGGGAGAGAAGATTTTGGATCTGTTGTTGCTCCTGCTACTGCTGCAGCTTTCTTCTCCTCCTCCGCTATGTAGCTATACCACATACCTATGTCCCTTACGATTATGTTTGCTGCAGCACGGAACAAGATTTTCTGATAAGTTACATTCTTCCCGAGCTCTGCTCCAATGCTTTGAACTTCTGCTACTGCAGCTTGATGCACTTGCTTGAGCAAATGATCGTGGACTGATGACATTCCAACATAATGTTGTAAGTCATCAATTGCTAGGACATCAATTTTCTTCACGTATTTGGTTTGGATGCCCAGCTCTTCCTTTAGCTCAGTCGAGTGTTGTTCTTAATCCGGGAAGTCATCGAGGGATTGTGGGAAATTCAGCTTGCACCTGTCATGCACTCCCTTGATTCTTTGATACAGACCGTTGATCTTATCCCTTGTTCTTTGCACACTGGCTATCAGCTTACTGGCACAGTTCTGGCCAAACTCCAACAGGGCTATGTCCTCATTAAAACCGTCCATAGATTTAAATGGGAGATGCGTGGGGAAACCCCCCTTTCCTTCTCTCCATGCCATCTGACTCATGATATTTTCCTTGACATGGGTATTCTTAGCTTTGAGCCTGTGGGCCTCCGCATTAATTTCTTTTAACCTAACTACCATGGCCTTGAGCTTGCAAACCTCATTAGTGATTAGCTCCTAAGTGTCATGCATTTGCTTCAGGTTGCTGCATGACAGCTCATGGAAGGGAGACATGTCCATCGTTCTGCTCTCAGCTTGCTCTAACCGCTCAGCTAATGCCCGCTTGTCTGCTTCTAGCTGGGATGCTTTATCTTCCACTCCGTTCTTCTCTTCTTCCAAAATCATCATTTGGAGTGTTAGTTGGTCCTTTTCCTCCTCCAGCTGGTTATACTTTCCTGATAGCTCTTTATGCTCAGCGTACAGAACATTATACTTGTTCACCACAAGATCCCTGTGGGCTTTCTCATTAGCCAAAGCTTCTTGTAGCGTACAAGCTCTCTTCTTTGTCAATACATTTTCTCTAACTATAACCCCTACATTATCCAGTGATGCTTTTGCTGTTTCTACAGCTGATGATGCCATAGCAAAGGGATCTTGATCTGTATTCTGCATTATGGTGACCTCTCGGTGGGTAATGATGTCTTCATGGAAGGGACTTTTGATCCTCTCTTCTGATTTGAGGACCATAGCTTTCCTTTTCTTGTAATAGACAAACTCATTCCCCCTGGACACCGTATGTTTTCCCGATGGAGTGTACAGGAGAATTGGGCGGTCTATGATGTCTATGTCTTCTTCAACAGGTGGGGTCCAGACTTCCTGAGCTAGATCTACTCCCACATTTTGGGTACCAGAGCCACCTGCTTGAGATGCATCTATTTCCATGTCTTAGACACCGGACCCACTTGCTTGGGTATCTTCTCCTGCTTTCAGCTCTTCTTCCGCTTTCCTTTCTTCTTCCACTTTTCTTTCTGCCTCAGCTTGTACAGCTTGCAGCTGATCTTCATTCTCTCTTCGTAGCCTTTCATTTTCAGCCTCTTTCTGCTGCTAGGCTTCCTCAGCCTCTTTATGCAGCCTTTCATTTTCAGCTTCTTGTTGCGTTTTTGCCACCTCAGCCTCCTGCAGTAACCTTGCTTCCTCTATTAATCTGAGCTCTTCTTGAGCTCGGGCATCATCAGCTTCTTTCTCCTTCTGCTGGCTGGTCTTCTGGATCTTGGTGGAGCTAGAACTTATTCCACTGCCTTGGCGAAAGGTTCGCAGCTCAACCATGTTGCTAATGCCTCTAAATACCTCTTCCTCGGCATCAAGATAGTGCGAGTATTCAAAATGAGCATAGATGTCCCTACAATGCTAGACCACTTTTCCCTTACTGTCGTTCCTGTGGAAGATCACCTCACCGAAGTGGAAAGCTTTCATCTCCTACACAAACTCTTCGGCTGAGGCAACCCCCAAGAACTTGTAAGCACCTATGCAGAAAGGTAGAGGGGGAAAGGAAGCCTTATGCTATTTGTGGAGCATTGCTCCAATTCCATCCAGGAATATTTTTCTTACTACTTCCTTGAGGACCACATAATCTGTGGCATACTGCGGCAAAATGTATGGGGGCTTAGTCCCTCCAAACATTCTGAGGTAGCTGCCTTGCTCTGAAAAGTAAAAATCCCCGTAATCCTCAAGGACTTCCACAGCGTTCTCTGACAGGCAGTTGGGCTCCTCCTTGAATAACTTCTCATATAAGCGCATGATGAACTCCTCACAGATGAGTTTGTAGCTAGGTTTGTAATTATGTGCCCACATCATCTTGAAAGCGGTATAAACCGGGGTGGTGGCCTTATCCCACGTGCAGCCCAATTTGGGGAAGTCCACCTTGGCCAAAACACAATCGATCAGATATGAGGACATGAAAAATTCTGCCTTCTTCAAGGCTAGTCCTTCTCTAGCAGCAACTATCATTGAGGCAAAACTATCTAACAGGAGAGTGGCCCAGTCAAACACAGTTCCTTTAAACGCCACAAAGTGGATAATAGGGACCCACTGAATCTTGTACATGGTGCCATCTGGCATGCCGAAGATTCTGTACAGCATCAAGGCGATCAATCTGAAAGGAGGTCTCAGATTCTGTACATCATATTCATCACTTCCTTTCTTTCTCGAATGTATTCCTGCTACCAATAGCTTTTTGTCCATCTCAACGTTGTTCATTTTTCCCAGCCATTCATTAGCCAGAGATTGCTGGGAGTGGGGAAATTTGTAGTCTGCCGCAAGATATGCGGGTTGAAATGAGGCAATGGTTGTCTTCCCACTGTCAAGAATTACTCTTCCTTCCGCATCGGCATGTTGGAGTAACCACCCGATTACCTCAGCACATGGGAACAATTCAGGGCGGGTAGAAGCTCTGGTTATGCCTGAAGCCCTGATATTTAGATAAATCGGTCCCTCTTCTAACAACATGTCTGGGACATCCTGGTCTCGGATCATCCTGTAAATGTCACCCCATATGATTTCAGGAGGGACACCGGTGGTGCACCTAGTATCCTGGAGTGAGGTTTCAGTTTTAAGTGGCGTAGGCTTCTTTTCTGTCATTTTAGCCTTCTTCTTACCACCTTTTGGCATTTTGACTTATCCCTGATGGCAACCAAATGTACATCATTATCAACATGATCAACATACTGTGATTTTTTTTACAGAGAGCATCACCATTTTAACATGTCAATGAGATAAAATCAAAATGTGAAGTTGTACTTTAGGAAACAAACACACCACTCCAATCTAAATTTAAACATTCTAATTCTTTTAAAGTGGCGGGTTTGGAATGTCCCTGCGAGGATAAGCACGTTGCGGAAGCAACCTTCTTTTGGCCGAACTCTAGGGGTGTGGTATATATCGCCATAGTTGCAGTTCAAATAGCGAATGGCGGGGAAGTCAGGGGTGAAATAACTCTATGACGAAAAAGGGAACCGTTTTCATATTTCTGAATAGGTGAGGACGTCGTCTGCCACTGCGATCTGAATCACCTGACGAGGTGTTCTATCGTGGGTTTTGGTTTGAGCAAGGGTGACGGCGCCCGGAGAAAGGCTGATGAAGAAGGCTTGGGAGGCCATAGTTTCTTTTGGCTTGTTTTTTTTTTAGTGGAATGCGACACCCACGGGGCCTCGAGGCTTAAGAACGAGACAATGATACGTCTGACTAACGCCTATCGGCCACTTCTCAAAAATAAAAAATGCAAAGACAATCTGACACTTTTACATAATAAGCAACGTTTTACAATTCCTTGGTTTTGTATGACGGGGAATATGCAATTTAAGCCGTATTTGACGGGAAAAATAGCCCATGACGGGCCTTTTGCTCATCAAAATCCACCCAATGCCTATCGTCTTCTAAACAGAACAATCCCAATGGTAAACGGACGCGTGGAAGGGACAAAAAAATAAAAAATGGCTTAGAACACCCTACCTGGCACCGTGAAGATGGCTGGATAAGGTGGCCATGAACGTGGACGAGTGAGCTGAGCTGGAGCGGTCGCGCGACGTCCAACAACGATTTTCCAATCAACAAATAACAATGTGTTGGCTCGTACCCCCCACCGCTTATTTAAATAGAACAGCCACGTGCGAGTTTAATGCGGTGGTTGGCGTATTTAAAATGCGGCTTAAATGTATCATACGTTGGCGTCAAATAAAGCCATCTCGGTTTGTGCGTGTAACCGCCACCTACGGGACAAACTCGCAATGCTCACCCGCCGTTACGGAAGGAAGGAACGAACGTTTCCGTTGTTTCGAAGGGAAACAGTGAATGGCTCCCGCAATCTTTTCGAAAAGCGCTCCGTGGGGTTTTCAAAAAAAAAAAATTGCCAACGTTTCTGCGGGGTTTCGGATGGGTTTCGCCAAAGGTTTCCACTAAAGACTGTCGCAGTCGCGAGAGGTAAACCGAAAAACATCCCACAATAAGTCGAGTCTCTTCGGAAAGATATTGTGGTGGCTTCCACTTTTTTTGGGAGTTTGTCGCGAATGGTTCTCGTAAAAGAAAAGTCTCTAAGTCTTCGCGGGTCTTTCAGAAATAAATGGTGAATGGCGCTCGCCGTTTCGGAAAGATAACTGGAAAGCTTCCGCGGTTGCAGACGGCTTTTGCAGATTGTTTCCGCGACTGTTTAAGGGTTTCGGTGTTTCGAAAAGCTTAACGTGAAGGCTTCTGCAATTGCGAAAGGAAAAGTCAAAGTGGTTCCGCAATTTCCAAAAAAAATTCTAAGTTCTTTTCAGAGCTTCGGGGAGACTTGGCGAATGGCTTCCGCCGTTGCGGGAGGATAGCCTGAAAGCCTCCGTAGTTTCAGGAGCAAAAGCTGAATGATTCCGCAGAGTTTCCCTGGCGCGTTCCGCAAAGTTTCAAAAAATCTAACTCCTTTTTCGGAAGGCTTAGACAAATGGTTTCCGTCGTTTCGGGAGCAAAAGCTGAATGCTTCCATGGAGTTTCCTTATTACGTTCCGCAACTTTTCAAAAAGGTTTCTAAGTTCCTCTTCGAAAATTTTAAACAAAGGCTTCCGTCTTTTGGGAGAAAAACCTGAATCCCTCCGCGTTTGCGGAAGGTTTTGATGAAGAACTCCTCCATTTCGGAAGGGATTCGTCAAATGTTTCCATGACCTTTTCAACAATAATTTCAAAGCTTTTTCGGGGAACTTATGACGAACACTTCCGCTATTTCGGAGAGATAGCTTGAATGGTTCCGTCGTTTCAGAAGCAATTCCTCAATAGCTTCCGCAATCTTTCAACAATCGTTTCGGGAGGAAAACTTGAATTGTTCCGTGGGGCGCTCCGCAAAAAAAAAAATCGAAAAGTTTTCTAAGTCCCTTTTTGGAAAGCTTAGACGAATGGTTTCCACTGTTTCGGGAGAGAAACCCGAAACTCTCCGCAATATTTTCAATGAAAGTTTCTAAGTCCTTTTCGGATGTTTAAACAAAAGGCTTTCGCCACTGCTAGGCTTTACCAATTCGTTCCGCGATTTCGAGGAAGGCTTCACGAAAAAAAATTTGTTGAGAAACAAGATCTTCTGGTAGACTTGGAGTTTTTTCATGACAAGATTTTTCTATTAAAAAACAAAGAAAAAAGCTGGGAATGACTTATTAGGGCATCCTTTCTACAAAATGAAAGGAGGGGCCCCAATATGTACAAAATTTTTGGGGAGATGTTGCTGCAACAACACAACCATAGGCCAATTGTGCTCATTAGTCTCTCAACACAACTGCCACCCCTGAGATGGGCATGATTTCTACAAGGAGAAAGGGAACAACATACTCACACATAACCAGATATACACCAAAATTAGCCAAGCCAATCCACAATTGGGTTTATCAGGCTACTAGGCAATGGAGAGGAAGAATTGATAAGCTAGTGAGCTCAACCATAGGGATCTGGATACCCTATACAAGATCTACCTGGCTTGGTCCCCACAATACCTACACACCTGTCACAAGGAAGTACTCCCTTCACTACTGCATAGTACCTCAGGCCATACCTCCCATTCTAGTGTTATTCAAGGTGTCCATAGAAGAGTAACCAACCCTCTTTGATCTTCTTGAGAGGTTACCTCCCTCACTAGGTTTATCAAGTCAATTCTGGTCCACTTCCACTCCTAATTTCTTGCTCACAATTTCAAACCAAAACAGGGATTCAAATAACAGCAAAATCACCAATGGTGGGCATGATTAGATACATTTTGGCAGTGGGATGTCTAGAATGAGTTTCCATTAGTTCCAGTAAAAATGTGGGCAACCAAAAATGAAATGGAAATTGGGGAATCAACCCTGGGAGAGAAAAAATGTTTCTAGAAAACGTTTATGGGCATTCAAGGGACATAAACGACCTCCATAAACCCCCAAATCGTGAATCCCTTCCTCCCAGCCACTGTGCAATACAAAAACGAGTTCCCAACTATGGAAAATGCAGGAAAAAGATGGAAAACGTGAGGGAGAAGACCCCAGCTAGCTCGGGCTGCGTGAGAGAGCAAAGTCCATTGGTGAAAGATGGCTTTGGGCACCATTTCGTGGGTGTTTTCTTGCCCAAGAAGCAAACATATGATTTCCCAAGTTGATGGCTTTCCCATGCACGAAATTGGCTTCCATACCTCTCCAATCCTAAGGCATTAACTACCTCAACCAACTCTTGGAAGAATTAAATGATTGGGTGCATAAGTCAAAATGGGTAGTTGGGATTTATGGGTTCTCTCAATGAAATTTGGCTTAACACTATTGGCTCAAGGGTTTGAATAATTTCCGTCCCTATTCCTTGTAGAATCATGCCCCCATCTCTTCTTGCATTGCATAGCTAATTGTGGGTATTTCATTAAAATTCATATTTACATGATGTCTTAATTTACATTGTGCATGTCCAGCACAAGAACCACTTAATTTACATTATGCATGTCCAGCACAAGAACCATAGGCATCTATTTTTAATTGGCGATACATAAAACATTAAATCGATGGCGGGGCCTTGGCCTTGAGCTCCTCACCATGATTTAATAACAATATTTACAGCATTTACAATTTTAATGCAATAGGGTAAATATCGGTGTGTTACACCATTTGGAAATTCCCGCAAGGAGGTGTTCATGAGATGATAAAACTAATCAGATGGCATAGTCTTGTTCTCTGATGAACTGGCTATCCATCCATGGAGTCATATTTCTATTTTAGGCTCTCACATGCGAGATTTTGGCCTCCCAAAATAAGTGAAAAATAAAGTTGAAAGACACTTTATATTATGCCCGCAAAGGCTTAGGAATATTCCCACAGGGGCTATGCTATGCCCACAAGGGATCTCTAGGATGCTCGCAAGGGGTCTCCAATATGCCCGTAGGAAGATTATAAACATGCCCCCACAAGGGGGCTAAATATGCCCGCAAGGGGCTCATTTATGCCCGCGTAAGGATTTGAAATTCTCGCAAAATGCGTCAAAATCTCAAGGAGCTGACGTTAAGCCCGCAAGGGCTTATGGGATTCCCAGATGCCCGCAGGGGCTTATTTAAGCCCATAGGGGCAAAAAGTGCCTCCCAGCTTGATTTTCACTACTTAAGTAACATGCTCATCGAGGAGAGAAAAAGAGGCTTCAAGAGGTGAAATTGGTTTAGATGAAGTCCCCTTATTGGCATCTATCCATTGGGTGTCTCACAATTCAAAATTGTTGAAAATAAAAATCTCATGTTACCCTAGGGTTTGACAATTTTTGTCTTAGTGTTGAATTAGTAGTTTAAAAGGCCATTTGGAAATGCACGCAAGGAGGTGTCCTTGTGCTAATAAAATTCATAGGGTGACATAGATTTGTTCCTTGTTGAATTCGTTATCCACCCATGCTTTCAGTTTTCCTTATGATGGTCACATGTGCAAGAAATCAATCTTCCAAAGTAGGAAATCATGTGCAAGAAATCAATACTGTCCATTCCATTATTTTCTTAATGTTTTTAAACAATATTTTTGTTTTTTTTCTTTGTTTTCTTTTTTCTTATGCAATGCAACTTTCCTTTTAGGATTTTTTTTTTCCTTTTATCTTTGGCTAAGAGAATAAAAGTATATGAAAATACATATGCTAGTAGTTAGAATACCTTAATGAGTATAGCTCTCAGGTGGATGTAATTTTGTATCGATGAAAGCCCGAAGGGTAATGAGAAGTATTCTTGCTTCTCTATTGATGTAATGTTTTGTTTACACGTCTTTTTCATTTAATAAAAGGATGCTTTTTAGTTATGAAAAAAAAAGTATACATTCAAATCTTTATTTTTTCAGTTTTGTTTTTTTACATTATTTTAAACTCAAAATTTAATACTGCAAACATAACATATAATTGTAATATTTGAAAGTCCAAAACCCTTTAATGAGAAATATTATTATTTTTAAACGAAGAACATAAAAGTGGAGGTACAATGATTGAGTGGTATCTCACTCCAGTGAAAAGTTCCTTTGATTTATTCTTTCTTTCTTTAGTTCATATCATTGACATCCATTTCATTTTTTTTCTTTGGCTCATTATTTTGTCTTTAGGAGTAGCTTATATTTATTTTTCCAATCTTTGCATTGCAATCTATATTTTTGTGAGCATTTACTTTCAATGTTATCCATTCCATTATTTTCCTAATTTTTTTTACATTATTTTAAATTCAAAATTTGGCATATGATTTTAGTATTTGAAAGCCTAAAACATTTTGTTTTTCAAAACATTTTAAATCAAAAATATTTTTTGAAATGAAGAAATGTAAAGTGAAGGTACAATGATTGAGTGGAGTCTCACTCTAATGAAGAGTTCTTTTTTTCTTCTTTCATTTTTCTAGTCCAATACAACTTTCATTGACATATTTTTTTTGTTTTTCCCATTCCAGTACAACTTTCATTGACATCTTTTCCATCTTTTTCTTTAGCTCAGAGGTATTCAACTAAAATAGGTTGTGAGAAATAAAACTCTACAATGTAATACATTTTATTGATAAACATCATACGTATTTATATACATACAAAACCAAGAAGAAATAGTTATGTCAATGTAACTTATTAACTAAATAAAATAGTTAACTAACTATAAATGATATAACTAACCCTGAAAGATTAGTCAAGATCACCCCCTTAAACTAAAGGCACATCTGACATGCCAAGCTGCATTTTGATAATTTCTCAAATTTTTCATGACCCAGTGCTTTAGTAAATTTATCTGCAATTTGATCTGAAGTAGAACAATGTGTCAAATGAATGTTGTTGGCTGAGAAACATGATGTCGAATAAAGTGATAATTAGTGTTGATGTGTTTGGTTCGATCATGGAATTTGGGATTCTTGTCCAATTGAATTGTAGAAGCGTTGTCAACAAAGAGAGGCGTTGAAGGAAGTGATGACATGGCAAGTATGATGAGATGGCATGTGTGATCAAGCTGGAAAGACACATGATGGTGTTTTGGTGCTATCATGAAGTCAGTGTTACAATCTGACATCATTCTGGAAAAGTATGGCAAGTTTGTGAAACTTTGGAAGTTGACTAAGTATGGAAAAAGTAATCAAAATTGCTCTAAGAGAATTCCTGCCATAATTCATGGTTTGAGAAAAATGCCCACACCAACATACCAGGCTATAACTTGTTGAAGTGGTTATCTAGCCATGGTCTCATTTTTCCTTAATCATTTCTGAGGAGAAAGTTATAAGTTTTCCAAAATAGAGTTTTAGGATAAACCTTGGAGAAATTCTTGGAAATGGCTGTGTTGGAAAATTGGTCCAAGTGGCCTTGGGAAAATTCCCACCATACCTCATGGGAGAATGATAAAAATTATCTAGAACTATCATGCTCTAGATTTTCAAAGAGGCTATCCAACCATGGACTTAGTTTTCACAGAAGGTCTTTGATGACAAAGATAACAGCCTGCCAAAACAGGTTTTCAAGTTGCTTTTACACCAAAGTAGCAAAACTACCTAAGTGGCCTCAGGGAAATGTCTATCGTAGTTTGTGGGTTGAAGAAAATTCCTACACCATATGGTCATCTTGTAGGTTGTATTTTTTTCTACTTGACCATGTTCTCATATTGACTTGGAAGTGTCTGAAGAAGAAGTTATGGACCTGCCAAAACAGGCACTCAGGAAGATTGGACCAAGTTTAGGAAAGTGCAAAAATTGTCTGTGTAAAATCACTAAAACTGCGTAAGTGACCTCAATAAAATTCCCTCCATCTCTTGTGGTTGATGTATTAAAATATTTTGAGAGTATGGATCTCTAGAATGTTGTTTGGTGCATCCAACCATGGTCTCATATTGTCCAAAGAGTCTCTGAGGAGGAAGATATCAATCTACCAAAAGTACCTCCCAACTTGATTTACACTACTTCAGTAACATGCCCGCCAAGGAGAGAGAAAGAGGCTTCAAGAGGTTAAATTGGTTTAGATGAAGTCACCTTGTTTTTCTCTATCCATTGGGTGTATTACACTTCAAAATTGGTGAAAATAAAAATCTCATGTTACCCTAGGGTTTGACAATTTTTGTCTAAGTGATGAATTAACAGTTTAAAAGGCCATTTGGAAATGCGCACAAGGAGGTGTCCTTGTGCTAATAAAACCCATAGGGTGATAAATATATGTTCCTTGTTGAAGTGGTTATCCACCCATGCGTTCAGTTTTCCTTATGATGGTCACATGTGCAAGAAATCAATCTGCCAAAGTAGGAAGAATATTATTTTGCATATTCAGAAATTTGGCCAAGTGTTGAATTCACAGGGCTAAGGGGCCATTTGGAAATGCCTGCAAGGAAGTGTCCTTGTGCTGAGAAAACTCATCAGTTGGCATGGTATTTTCCTTTGATGAACTAGTCATCTAGTCATGGGTTCGGATTCTCCTCTAGAGTTCACATGTGTGAAATAGAAGCCTGCCAAAATGAGAAAAAGGTTGTTTTCTTGTTCAAATGTAGGTTGGTAAAGAATTTTAAATGCCCACAAGGAGGTTTCTTTTTGCTGATAAAATTCATCAGTTAGCATGGTCTTATTCCTTGATGAACTGGCTATCCATCCATGGAATCAGATTCTTATTTGGTGCTCTCATGTGCGATATTTTGGCCTGCCAAAATAGTTGAAAAATAAGGTTTAATAACACCTTATGATATGCCCACAAGGGCTTGTAAAATGCTTGCAAGGGCTTGTAAAAAGTCCGCAAGGGATTATGGAATTCCCACAAGGGGCTTAAGGAATAAAAATCTCCCAAGAGATTTATTATGCCCACAGGGGCTAAATAAATGACCGTAAAGGCTTAAGGATGGCTGTAGGGGCTAATATTAAATCGCACAGGAGCTTCGAAGTGTATGTAGGAAGAATCATATTCCCACAAGGGCTAAATCTCATGCCCGCAAGGAAGGGATTGAACACTTATGCCCATAAGGAAGCAATGTAGGGATTTTATGCCCACAAGGAAGGGCTTGAATATCTATTCCCATAGGAAGAGGTGTATTCCTGCAAAGGAAGGGCTTATGCCCATAAGGGATTATTCCCGCGGGGCTTAAATATATTCCCACAGGAACTTGGAAATGCCCATGCGATATGCCCGTAGGCCATGCCCATAGACTCGCATGCCTGCGGGACTTATATCAGCCTGATGAGATCGAATTTATCTTGTTGATTCCATGTTTTAATTAATATCAAAAAGTGGTTTAAATTGTTAAAAAGATAATAATACTGATTCACCCCCCCTCTTAGTATTGACCAATATTCCAACATGTCATTTGAAACCATGTCAAATTTCATCTATATATGGTATGCACCCCAATTTTGAACTTCTCTTGGTTTCAAGAATAGTTCATTCTCTACTAAACAAGGGAAACCAAATGAAGGTGGAAGCTCTAATTATGCCACCCCCTCACATCATTCTCAATTTCCCCATACCCAATTTGAAATATTAAAGAACATGCAACATACTCTATTATACAAAATAAAAACATATAAAGATCATCATGATATAAAAGATATAAACATGTGCCTCTACTTTTCAACAATTAAATATCATTCATCTTCTTCTTCATACAACTCAACATCTATATCAAGATATGGTTCAGAATAGATATTGATGAAATGCTCATTCAAATCAACATCATCATCAACGTCATCTTCGCTAATATAGTCATCGACATCATCAATGAGATCATCATATTCTACATATGGATGATCAACCTCTTCAACTTCTTCATCTAACACATCAATTGCAGCAACCTTCTCCTGAATTAAATCATCATCTTCTTCTTCTTCGTGATTATCTTCATCATCTACATGATTGTACTTTATTGGTCTTCCTCTTGGATCATATCTAACAATGTATGACCAACCTGCTTTACCTGATACCTCTGAGTAGAACACTTGCCCACATTGACTTGGAAGAACATAAGGCTCTATACCCAGTTCAAATTCCCTTGTATTAACCATGGTAAATCCATTAGCATGCTCAATAACAGTTCTTTCAGTATCACATCCATGCATCTGTAGCCTGTACCACTTCACCTCAAACAAAACTATTTTAAAGGAATTAAAATCACACTCAATTATGTCCTCCAAATACACATAGTACCTATTCTCAGTTTCTTCTAGATGTCTGTCACTTCTAGAGGAAGCATTAGTGACCTTAAACATTGTAGATATCCCACAATCCGAGGTTTTCATCTTATCATCCAACATTTTGATATCAAATTTATGACCATTACACCACATAGCCTTGTGATGTTTCAACTGCAACATTGACAACAAGTAAAAAATACATTGTGAATTAATAAATGCCATATAGGACTTAGAAAATATATTTGAACACTTAAACAAACCAAATACATTGAAAAAATGGGAAGTAACTAAAAAAATGTGGGTAAACAATTTACTTGCCTTTTATCTTTTAAAGCATAGGATAAATCAACTTTCCTTTGCCACATAAGATTAGGAAATTGATGTCGATGACAATGACTTGTTTTAATCATCTTACTGACCCCTTCCCATGATAACCTACCGAAGTATTCTTCACAATATTTTATCCAATGCTCCATCCAATCAAGGTTGTTTGCAATGTATAAATGTAAACCATCCCACACTTGAGCAACTATATGAAAAAATAACAATTCAATATCATTAATTAGATATCATTAAAGGCATAGTTTAATATAGTTGAATATGTAGGATTAATAAACAAATAAAAAATCAGTATGATAAAATAAAATTGGAAAAATACATGTGTAATATATTAATTCCACAAAATCTAATGATTACCTTTCACGGTCCTCATTGTTCATTTCCCCAATAGGACCTCCCCTTCAAATTTGTTGATGCAGTCGAGATGCCAAATGCGAGGCACATTAATATTTTCTGCTAATGTAGGTATATATTCACTAATATACACTATGCATTGATATACCATATATCCCTCAACCATAGAACCCTCGGGACATGCTCTTTGTCTAACAAAATCCTTCAATGACTTCAACTGCCTCTCCACCATCCACATCGACCTTGTGTGTACTGGTCCACATAATTCAATCTCCTCAACCTAGTGTATGAGGTAGTGTTCTTGTGCATTGAAAAATGTTGGAGGTAGATATTGTTGCATTTCACACATTAATCAAGGAATTTCTCTCTTCCAATACCTTATATCTGCTTTATGGATTTCTTTTGATGGAAGCCACCTACAAATGATGCAACAAAATAATATCAAGCCATATATAAAATTTGTAGGAAAAACATAATATGTCAATAAGTTCTGCTACAAATCACAAACCAGGTACATTTTCCATATAAAACATTACCTACCTCATGTTTTTTCCAAGAACATAAATAAAATTTTCTATGTTATTGTCAGAGTCATCTAGGAGAGATAAAGGTAGAACATATTGTATCAAAAAATGCATAATTATTATTTATTTCCAAATAAGAGAATAAAATTAATAAAATAATGCATACCAATAAGGAAATAGATTATAAACTCACAATTACCTTAATGAATGTATGCCAATCATGTGTTTTAACCCCACCAAAATCACCTTTTTTCATTAAGATATTCTTTATGTTAGACGAAAACCCCGTAGGAAATCTGATTTTTTTGATGACCTTTTTTACAATATTGCTCTGTTGCTCTGTCAAGAACCAAGGAAGACTAATATTTTGTTGACAGCCATCACCATTAGAATTAATGATCACACTTTGCAATGCGTGATTAGCTTCTTGGATGTCACTAAAAATCTTTCCAATTCTTTCTTTGTCAGTCCTTCCATCTAATATTCGCCATAAAAATTATGTTATGTTCTTCCCGATATGCATTGTATCAAACAAAGGAAGTATTTGTAGGTTCTCGTAGTATGACTACCTACTGAATTTTGTCGAGTAAATTTTCATTCCTCATGGAATCCCATTCGTGCCTTAACGACATCCATGAAACATCAACAAAATCAAATTAACACTAATTAATCAATATACATACATACCACGCTGAACATAATTCACTAAAAAAAACAAATATTTATATAATATATGATACATAAATAATTTGGCATACCTTGACAATTTCTATTATATTCCAACTTCCATAGGTGAGGTGTCATTCTTCGTGGTTTTTTCCATTATCTTCTTTACCATTGAATTTTTCTTTGTTTGTAGTTCAATAACTATGGTTCTTAGGCATAAAGTGCCTATACTCATCGAACACTTCCTTTACTAAACTCCTTAAATGACAATATTTTTTCCTGGGACCGCAAAATGGACATGCAAATTTACCCTTTGTTTGAATACCTACAAGATATATGAATTAGTGTAGCGAATTAGAATTACCATTTAAAACAATGCATGATATTTTCAATAGATATATATAATATTAAAGAACAAAATAAAGTAACAATATACCACAAAAATGTGGTAACCCGGGAGCATCATGATTTGTCCATGGAAGTATTCCATGGAATTGAAATTGTTTTTTCCCTACTGGTCTAGAGATGTCATACATAGTGACGCCAGCCCATAAATTCAACAACTCATTGATAAGAGGCTCAATCTATACGCTCATATATTTAACCTAGTACATACCTAATTGGTCCAACATACATGATTTATTATATTTAGCTATATTTCGTTATATATAAAAGACATATTTATCATGCACGAAACAAAGAAATGAAATATTTAGTGATCAGAATTTCAAGTAAAAAAATACAAAGTAATTAAATACCTGGAACAATCATTGCCAACATTGTGTGCTCCCTCTTAACTAACATTCAAGGAGGAATATTATTGTTTATAACAAAAACAAGCCACAGTGAGTAGGTAGAACGAATCTCTCCAAATGGATTGACACCATCAGCTACCAACGAAAGTTTAACATTACAAGGTTCTTCTTTAAAAATTGGTCACTTTTCTTCAATGTACCTCAATGCAGAACCATCTGCAGACATTCGAAGAACATCGTCTCGAATTTTGTTCTTTGCATGGAAATCCATAAACTTTGCTATACTTTGACACATAAACAAACATTGGAGACGTGGAATTATCGGAATATAATGAAGATCTTTGTGAGGCACTTTTTTGTCACTTTATCAGTTCGATAGCTACTTGTTTTACATTATGGGCATTCATTTTCTAATGCATATTGTCCATAGTATATGATATGATCATTAGGACACGCATCAATAGCTTGATACTCCATTCAAAATTCTTTCATAATCACATATATCTCTCGATATGTGCATGGTAAAATATTTGACGTTGGTAATAGAAAATCACCTAACAATCTACAAAATTCAAAAGAATAAGTCAATGTAAACAATATTAATCATCAATATCCCCATCCATACTTTACAAATTAGATAACAATAGCAATATATGAAAAAATTCAACCCTTATGTACATGTGAACATGCAGACATAAATAATTAACAAATTACATACCTTTGTATCTCTGTGAGATGGGTGTTTGATAAACCATTCAAAACCTTCAAGTTCACTAACAACAATATAGCATATAGAAGATTTATTTTTGAGCCTTCATAAAGAGGTTGACTTGACTTCTCGAGTAGAGGATCAACATCATGACTATCATCCTGGTTTTCCTCATCCATTAGATCAAATGTGTCTTGGATCAATCTATGTATCTCATATTCCTTATTTGTATCACTAACGTTATCTCCATCCATATCATCATTAAGAACTTGATCAGCTTCAATATTCTGATCTAGAATTTCATCACCCTATAAATGAGTATTTCTTCTACTACTTGGAAAACAACTCTCTGTAGGGAAACATTTTGGGGGGCATTGTCTATATATTTACAAACAATGTAGTAAAATTAGTGTGTATAGAACATATAATAAAACGATAATACATTTGACTGAAATTCATGACATGATGACTATTATAGAGGATATAGTAAAAATTGAATAACCTATTACCACGGGATGATATTCGGCATGCCCCTTATCCATACAATGTCTTTTAGCTATTGTTATTAAAAGTCTTATTCTTTGAAAGCCCCTGCAATCAGAGCAAGGAAAATAACATTTTCCATCTCCCCTCGCCTCTAATGCCGCTCTAAATTGAGCAAGCTTCCTTGCATTTTCATTCATAGTGACAAATCCTTGTAGTGACAGGTAATTGTCCTTACCTACACCACACCAAATAGTAACTTTCCAAATACATTAGATATAAGTGTATTTCTAAATACAGTATATTGTATACCAATTTCTATAAATAAAAACATGAAGACTAAAGTTTTCATTGATGCCAACAAGTGTTGTGGATTAATGGCCTTTGATTTACTAACAAGGAGACCTTGATAGTTTGAGCATTGGAACACTAGGTGGCCCAAATGGTCCAAATGAAAATTGTCCTTGATGCATGCTTACCTTTTATGAATTTACCATATGATTGTTTAGTATGACTCTCTCTAGTTTTGGATATGGTTGATAAAGAATGTTTTTAGGAAATACTTGTTGTTGGTATCTGATTGTATGGATTATATTATTGGACAAACATACAAGAGAAAACAAAGAACAAGGGAGGAAGAACCATGTGACACAGTTGAAGCTCACAGTTCAAGTATTGAAGAATCCAAGGAAATCACAAGCATAATTGGATGTTCTTGGATACTACTGAGGTGGTTTTCAATTCTGATTTCGGGTTTAATAGAACTATAGAAAAAAAAGAGGTTTAATTCGTAATTAATATATAATAATCATATGCACATCCTATAAAAAAACATGTAAGTATAACTAATTAATCACACGAAATAAATGTAGCAATGATAAATTTTACAAAAAAAAAAAATTAAATTCCGCTCAAACATGCATGTTAAAAAAATTCCGAAAATTTTGTTTTCTTAACATATAGACAAAAAATATAAAAATACTAACCTTGCAAGTTCAAAATATGAGCTATGTAGAATATCCGAGCTCAGACAATCACCAGGAAATTTGTCGCAAGTTTAAAATTCAGGCTCAATCAATCACCAGGAACCTTTTCACGACTATAAAATGTGTCGAAAATTGTCTTAAAGTATGTATTTATAGATCGACGATCGCCCATCTATTGATGCAAATGCATGAGTTAACCCGTGTGTAAAAATCCAAGAGCCGTTGGAAGCTGGCATTGGTTTGGCAGGTGTGCAAAGATAACTATAGGTCGTCGATATAGAGACAAAATTTCGTCGAAAATTAAAAAAAACGTTGATATTGCCATGGTTTTTTCGCCATGATAAAAAAAAATGAAAAGACATCTTAAATTTCATTGTATTAATCCATGAATGTTCAAAACATGGAAATATTTCGTGGAAAAATATGCTTGAATGTACTAGTGAGTGTTACTACAGAATCTGCTATAACTATTTATTGTCATTTATATGATCAATAAAAGAGAATTCCCTTTCACATAATCAATTGTGTGTAATGTGTGAATTGGATCTAGTGAATCTTCCATGCTTTTCTTATGTATGAGTTTCATATTTGATCATTATTAATGTTTATTTAGCCAAATGTTTTGAGGGTATCTCTATTGTGCAGGTTCTTTACTCAATATTGTATATCAAGAACTGAAGGTTTCAAGCTTTGATCAACCTTCTAGTGTTCAAGGTACTCATTGCTTAACTTATTGAACCTAGTTCTTTTTCATTAAGAAATATCTTGTTGTATGCTTTCCAATTTCCTTAGATTTTGTAAGTCTTAGATAGTATGTTGGTGACCTCAGTAACTTCCCAATCATAGGATTTATTTCCGAACAATAGAACTCGAGACTCCACTGGGAATCTTATGTTGGTCCGGGGGTCCTTTGTGTAGAATTTCTTCAGTTTGAGTCAGCTTCAGATATTCTGGAAGGGTTTGTAGAGGGTACATACCCTTGCTTTACACTTAGATTTGGTATTTTTTGAGTTTTTCTTCTTTTTAAAATTTTTTTGAAGCAAACCCGCAACTTGTTGATACATATGGCTGCAAATTTTCGTTGTTACCCGTGGGTTGTTTCTGTTACACCTGTGAGTGACCCACTAGTTGTTGTATTTATAGTTGTGAGTGCCCCTATAGGTTTCAATTTTCATCCTGAGGTTGAATGTCTTGTCTTATGCTTTAATCATTTTTGAATTCTATTGCTCCTTAAGGGACCATTTCAACCTGTTTGTAGTTTGTAGTTATATATTTGCTCTTCCTTGTTAGGATATTCCTATACTCCAATCCTAGTCCTACCAGCATTTTCATTATTTGCATTTTTAGTCTTGCATGCATTTCTTCATGTAGCATGCATTCTGCATCCATGCATGCAATTGCATGCATTCCAGTCATCAGTCCCAGCACCTAGCCCTTAGTTAGCTAGCCCCCGTAGCTTCTTTCCACTCAGTTTCAACCCTCCTAGTGCTTAGTGTGCCCTCCTTTCACCTACTACATGAGAAAGGCTCCCTTCCTTACCTACCATTCAGGTATCTTCAGTTATCTTCATTTCTTTCCTTGATTTAAGGCTAGACTGACTCTCAAATGACTGTATCACTCCGATGGACCTCCAGTGAGACTTGACTGCCCATTCTGACTCCAGTTAGCTCCTCATGCGCCCTCCACTGAGCCTCCTTCATTCAATTAGTGCCATTTACACTCAGTTACACCTACCACACTCAGTTAGACTTAGTTTGACTGATGGTTGACAGTTACTTGTGCATTGATGACTCCAATGACGATGATGATGACTTCTAGTTGTACTCCGATGACACTCCAGTGATATGTTGATCACTCCATGAAGGCTAATTCGAATTGCCACCTTTGGCATTTGAATCCTCATGCATTTTCCTATTTATTTGTCCATATTGTGATTAATGAATTAGTGTGTGTGAAGTATTTTTGCTTCTATCCGAGTTCTACTATATTATTATTCTGTTGCTCATTACACTGCATTGACCACTCTTCTTCTATCCTCCTGCTTAATCATAATTACTCTTGTGAGGTGTACATCATCTCTTAGATCTGCTTGGAGGATTTTCACATGGTATCACAGCATGTTGAGAGTATTGTTTATCTCCATTCCTAAGAGTTTTTTGATGGCTATTATCAAGATTTCGAGTGCACCAGTTTCTACATCTTTTGCAGTAGTAGCAGTTGTAGACTTTTCTATTGTTTTTGTAGGTCTTCTATAGCTTCCATGAATTCAGAATAAATCCCTCCTCTTTCTCCATGAATTCAGAATAAATCCCTCCTCTTTCTCCATTCAACTATGATGAATGGAAATAAAGAATTATAGCACATTTGAAGATCCATGAACTCTTTGATTATTGTTTTGAAAGAGTTCGAATCCTATGAAGAAGAGATTTACTAGTTAAATAAAGGTGGCAGTGTCTTTGCAACAATGATGTTTCTTATGTCTCGATGTATAAGACCCCTCTTCATTGATTCTGCTGATGAATCTTCAAAAGAGTTATGGGCCCAACTGGATGAAAGATTTGGCAAGCAAAATAAAGGGATTTGTCCAAACCCTTTCGAGAGCAAGCAAAGTGATGCATTCACCCTCCTTGATGATCTCGTTGATCATGAATCGGTATCAAACATATCTCATATCAAAGTTAGCCACAAAGAAGAAGAACTTGCAGATTCTACACTCATGCTCCAAATTTCTTCTATTTCGAATTATGTGCGAGCTCACACTATAGAAATTGCAGGAAGGTCCTAAATCCTCTCTTGCACCAGAATTTGTTGGTTTGCATCATGATCTATTGAATGTTTTAGAGTTCAAATCAGCCATTGGAGGTAATGCATTCGCTCTCCTTGATCACTCACCTCTTATGTACTTCTATAAGATCATTATTTCATGCTTTCAGAAGGTTATTGAAGATAATGGCCATTGTCATTCGCTTGGGACAATTTCTCATGCACTTACTGGTTTTGATCTCACCTCTAATGGTTCAAAGGAGATCTCAAGAAACCATGATTCAAGTCTTGGATCTAATTTGGACTCTAAGCAATCACTACTTGGGATAATTTCTCATGCATATGATAGTTTTGATCTCACCCTTGTTGGTTCAAAGGAGATCTCAAGAAACTATTCTTCAAGTCTTTAATCTGATTTGGATTCCAAGCTATTATTTGATGGTTCCTTTTGGCATAATCTCACGCATGATGGTTCGAAGGAGAAGACAAAATACTATCTACACATTCATAGATTTGATCCTACCTCAACTTATTCAAATCACAGGTTCAAAAATCATCCTCATATTTTTGGATTTGTTCTCATCACATTCGATTTGAAGAGCAAGTACTAGCACATGCTTTCTAAGCATGATCCACTTCTTCCCAAGAAGAAGATACCTCCAGACATATGATCAAGCATCACACCTATTTGATTTTGGAGCATTTGTTTTTGTGTGTTCCTTACAGTCTATTTTGAGGGGGAGTATTTTTCCCATGAGGTTTTCCCCATTTCCTCGGTTTATTGACTTTTGTTATTCTTTGTATTGGGTGACCTTTCGTCTCAGTTATCAGGGCCGAGGATGGATTAAGGGGGGGTGTTAGGATATTCCTATACTCCATCCTAGTCCTACAAACATTTTCATTATTTGCATTTTCAGTCTTGCATGTATATATGCATGCATGCATGCAATTGCATGCATCCCAGTCATCAGTCGCAGCACCTAGCCCTCGGAGCTTCTTTCCACTTAGTTTCATCCCTCCTAGTGCTTAATGCGCCCTCCTTTCACCTACTGCATGAGAAAGGTGCCCTTCCTTACCTGCCATTCAATTATCTTTAGTTATATTCATTCCTTTCCTTGACTTAAAGCTAGACTGACTCTCAACTGATTGTATCACTCCGATGGACCTTTAGTGAGACTTGACTGCCCATTCTGACACAAGTTAGCTCCTCATACGCCCTCCACTGATCCTCTTTTATTCAGTTAGTGCCAATTACACCTACCACACTCAGTTAGACTCAGTTTGACTTATGGTCGACAGTTACTTGTGCATTGGTGACTCCACTGATGATGATGATGACTTCTAGTTGTGCTCTAATGACACTCTAGTGATCTTTTGATCACTCCATGAAGGCTAATTCAAATTGCCAAATTTCACATTTGAATCCTCATGCATTGTACTATTTATTTGTCCATATTGTGATTAATGAATCAATGTGTGTGAAGTATTTTTGCTTCTATCCGAGTTCTACTGTATTATTATTCTATTCCTCATTACACTGCATTGACCACTTTTCTTCTATCTTCTTGCTTAATCACAATTACTCTTGTGAGGTATACATCATCTCTTAGATCTGCTATGAGGATTTTCACATTCCTTTGGATATTGTTTGATCTCTAAGACTTGCTAGGGTTGTACTTGGGTATTTCAAGTTTGAGTAGTTGGATTGTGGGAATTTTGAGTGATATTTCTTGATTACTGGTCTAATTGAGAGTGGTTCGATATCTTGAAGAATTTTCCTTGGTTTCTTTTTCTTGTCTTTCTTTTTTAAAGTGTTTTTTATCAAGTTAGTTAATTTCATTTCTTGTTTGAGTTAACTAGTTGAACTTGTTGTCTTCAAAATTCTATGAGGGTTAGTTTTATGTTCTTTTAATATTATGTACCTATTTGTATACACTTAAGTATTTAAAGTGTGTTTTACTTGTCCATAGTTAGTTTTTATTTTCTTGTCTAAAAGAAAATTTCAAAAAAAGAGCAAGTTTTTTTCCTTAACAAGTACATTAGTTTTCTTTCAAGAAGTAGTAGTAGTTGCATGCCTTTGTTTTTGAAAAAAAAAAAAATTGATTTCATTTAGGTTTACTTCATCAGTACTTTGCTTTAGAAATATAAGAGCGGAAAAAAAAAGAAGTAGAAGCATTTTTACATTTTATTAAACATTTACCATGCTTTTATGTTTCAGTTGTAATAGCACCATGCACACATATGCTACCCTTTGAGTAACAACAACCTTGAAATGAATCTAAAATCTAAAATCAAGTAGTAATTCTTTCTTTTTTACGTTCTTACACCAACTAGATTAGGTTAGTGCTTTGAATTAGGTTGTCATTAACTATCCAAAGTAGTCAAACTCAAACCGTAGTGGATATTCATTAGGTAAATCCACCTCTGTAGAAGGTGAACCAAGAAGTTTCACTCACACTAGAGTTAAGCACGGAGTGATGCAATATTGAGTAGTTGGATATAACTTTCCACTATTCGATTAAGCATCTACGCGAGTTAGTGCACATACGAGGATTCACTACTACCTTAAGGTTCTTTTGGATTTCAGGCTCAGTTACCCTTCCCATGTGTATTGATTCGACCTTTGATTGTCCCCCCGGACCCTCTCTATAGTGTTGGTATCCTTAGTATCTAGAATCTTAGGGCTCTACAAAGGTGTTAGTGGAAGGATATTTCCATTGCACCTAGGAAAGATTCAAGAGGAAACCCCTTGCAGCTCTTTGGGAAGGCGGTTGGGTGATTCCAATGCTTGGCCCCATCATGTCTATATTGTGGACCCTGAATAACTGTTCTTCATCCATTCATTGGTCTGTTCTGGGCCCTCATCATCCCAGACACTTCTTTGGATGGTTATTTGACTACCTCGTTTGGATCATTGTAGGACATTTTTAGTAGTATGCTAATTGTTTGCGCCTGTTCTAGTTGTCCCTAGGTTTTATTTACTTAGAATTGTTTTTAGCTATGGAGGACCAACCTCTTTGTAGGTCAAGAAGGTTACGAAACCTTCCTCCATCGAGACCTCAGTTTTGAAGGATAAACTAACTAGGCTCTTTTGAGGCAGAAGGAACAACTAAACCACCTAGAGAACCTCACCTTATTACTCAAAACACACCGGTTCCACAGACAACTAGGGTTGAAGACTTTCAAACTGAAGGATTTATGAGACCTTTTAACCCACCATTAGCTGGACCTAACAATATGGTGTTAGTGTGAGTCATCTCTTTAGGTTTACCTGAGTTAAGTGTGTATACGTTTACGTCTGGTTTTACCATGGACAACATAGGGGATGGATCGAGAGGTCAACACACTCCCACATCTGCCAGTATGTTGGGACAATTTTCTCCTTCTCATGTGAACATTCTGATACCTATCTCGTTGTAGATGTTTTCTGCTCTGATCACTTCATTGAACTTTAGTAGATGATCCTTAGGGTCATCAAGCACTCAGATTGCTTCGAATTCTGTACCCTTTGGATCAACCATCGGTTCTTCCAATGTTCCCTTCACTATGATACCTACGATATATTTCACGTCATCCCCTTTTCTTCATAATTTCTAGACTAATCCTACCAATTCTGCTCCTTTTACTCATGGATTCCCTTGGCATGGAGGACATATTGCTGCTTTAGCACCTTTTGTAGGATCGATGCTTGTTCCTTCCATTGCACATTTTTCAAGTTCAAACCCCTTCATAGGTTATAGTTTGCAATTATCGAATGTTCAAACCTATGATACACATGTAGGGAGCACTCATTTTTCACTCTTCGGTGGAGGAAGTAGTGTTGCATACACACTAGTACAAAATGAGAGATAAGTGACTAAGCGACTAAAAATGTTAGTCACCACAGTTTTTTCAAGGGATAAATGACTAAAACTGAGCAATTTTAAGTGATCCAACTAAAAACGACTAAGATAAATGACTAATTTAGTCACAAGATAAAATATATGACTAGATAGCAAGTGACTAATAAAAATGACTAACATAAAGGACTAGTTTAATCACAAGAACATAAATATGACTAGCTAACAACAACTAAGAATTTGAGTTAGTCATTTTTAGTTGTGTCAAAGGGAGTCTCTGAATCCATCTGCAGTGTTAAAATTTAGTAAATTGTAACATTGTAGATGGATTCAGAGACCCAAGTGACGTTAATTATGCCACTCGGCAATCGAAAATTGCAATTTTGACAATGAATTATCACGATTTACTAAATTTTAACACTGCAGATAGATTCAGAGTCCCCCCACTACAAATGGAGGGGGTTTCTAAATCCATCTACAACCTTAAAATTTAGTAAATTGTAACACTGTAGATGTTGGATTTAAAGACCCCCTCATATGTTATAGTTTGGTAATGGAAAATATTGCAATTTTTTACAAGGGGGTCTAAATATATATATATATAGATAGATAGATAGATAGATAGATAAATTTATTGCTAGTTGTGATCACGACGTCCTAGCGAGACACCAAATTGATGATGTATCTAGTGTCTAGTCTACTTTCATGCACTAGTGACTCCATGTTTCCCTTCATTCCTTCATTTCAACCTTAGAAGATACATTATCCAAATCTTTAAAAAATGTTGTTATTTATTATTTATATAATATTGCAAGCTATTTTAAATTCAATGACATATCATTTTTTATATCATGCTTTATACAATATCTTCAAAAAATGTTATTTATATAATGTTACAAACTATCTTAATATAGTCACATATACATATTTTTGAATTTTGGTCTAATTAATACCCCATTTCAATTTATTTTAGATAATAAGCATTAGAAATTTCATAACCCCATGTGACCATAGATAGAATTTAGGCATTTACGAAATTGGAGGTTGCTTAGGATGGTTTCCCACAAAAAAAAACCTCGGTTTCCCACCAAAAAAACCCAATTTATGTGACCACTCACTTTGGAAGATTGTATTCTCACTCGTCTTTCAACCGATAACAACTTCATGCCAACTGACTGGCCAAGTCAAATGAAAGAATCTGAAAAATTGGAAAAAAACCACAACCCATTTAATTTCGTCAAAGCAGAAAATGTTTACATTTCGTGTGACAATCACTCTACCTCAATGGACACTAGAAAATATACATATGAGCAAAGTATTACAGTAGACAATTCCCATATCTACTAATGATCATAACTCCCATCAATTGATAGGGAGTGAAAGAAAAAAAAAGGAAGAAAAAATATGGGAACTAGCAGCTATGGGATCTCTTGGTGATGGAGCGAGACTGGTGTCAACTAGATACTAAGAAGATAGAGATAAATGAATCCTAGTGGGTTTGATACACCTATTCAAATCGCCATAATGACTGGTCACCCAAAGAGCTTCTGAAAGACCCTAAATTTTCCAAATCTGGAGTGAAATTTACAAAGATAGGATAAAAAAACGGGTAAGAGGCTTTACTCATTCGTAAATTTTTATATTGCATTTGCCCCCTAGTTTCAAGCCCCAAAAATCGTTTGACATCATCGGTCAGTAATATTGTGGATCCCTAGGTTTAATTCTTGCACAAATGGACAATGTTTCTTATCACCCAAAATCTACTATCCTTGTTTCTTCTTCTGTTCCCGATTCTAGTTGTGTTTCCTGTTATTTGTTTCTAGTAACATAAGCAAAATGTGGTTTACTGAAATTTGTTTCGACATATATGGCAGGGAACCCACTATTGAGATTATGTTAAGCACTTTCTTTTGGTTACATTCATGTGACATTTTTTGTTTTTCTCTAATCCCTGTAATATTGTCTAACTTTTACTTTAAGTAATGCAGTCAGTTATTACATGACACATGCTTTGATCACTTGGAAGGGATTATTTTCTACATGCAAGATATTTTGTGAGAAAGTAATTAGAATTGGGGCAACTTGCCCATCTACATTCAACCAATTATTGTGTATTTGAATGTGATGGAGGGATAAATTAATCCAGGTTTGTCTGTAAATGATGGTTCCTTCTTAGAAAGGTTTAAGAAAATACAACAACACCAACAAACAGAACAAGCTTCTACATAAGGCCTTACGATGGGTGTTTGCTCGAAATCTGTCAATAGGTCCAAGAATATATTATCTATTAAAAAGTCTACTAGTTTCAAACCAGTTGCCAAGCCTACACCTGCTCCTGCAAATATGATATTTGCTTTCAGTTTGAAACAAAAATAGAAAATTGCAACTCAAGAAAAGGATTAGAGAGGTTTCTTTTGCTACTTCAATGTTCATTTTACAAGCCAAAAAAATCAAAGAATGCTCCGAGGTTTGATTTTTTTCCATGAATCCTCCGCAGGGATGAGATCTTGAAAAGAAGAGGCCTAAAGGTATAAAATGTTGCAACAAGACCCTCAAATATGCTATTAATAACCTATAAATTTTTACTATATGGACTGAATGTTCTCCTCCAAATATGGGACGACCCTCACAATGATGGGATACCACAGAAAATACCTTTCAAAACTGGATGTTGCTCCAAGGATGTAATAAATAGCCTTCCAAAATAATACAATCATCCACAGAATGTGAGGAAAGGCTATTATTGGACTGCATGGAGGAAACGATCTCATGGTGAAAACAAAGGTGTGCAAGGTGTCAACATGTAAGTCGATCCTTTGGATGCTATGTGGATTCCTTGGAATACTAATATTCTACCCTTAATCCATTCATTTATGTTATACAAATTCTCCTTTCATGCTTCCCAAATCTGAGTCTTATGGAAAAAATGCTATAGGTGTCACCTTATCTAACATTTTGGCATCTTTAACCACCCAAGAGGAATGTTTTAAGGCTGCATCTACAATGGATAATCAAACACTATACTCAAAACCTACCCAAACCTGATAACAATGTTGTTAAGAGGCTAAAATATGACTAGTATGTCAAAGAATGTGCCCAAAAAAGTTGATATTGTTGTGCAAGGGTTAGGGAGGTCCCAAATTACACTTAGAGTTCCCAGAATGTGCTTATTATGCTAGTTTGATGCACAAAACATCCCATAATATACCCATAATTTGAAGGATTAGGATCCTTTCTTGATAGGAGGTTGTAGAATAGGGACAAAACGTGCCCATATCCTCTCAAAATCCACCAAGAACACAAGATGATGATGTGTTACTATTGTGAGTGTTTTCCAAATTCATACTATTTCCCAATGATTATTATAAGTCTTCTAGGGAACAAAGAAAGGTACAAATGCCATTGGAAACTCTCCCGGCCATATTTCAAGCATGTTGATTCTACATGTTTGCTCCTCCTGATTGCATCTTGGGATATTGTTACAAGGATGAAAGCATGCAACTATTTACTATCTCCAAAATGAAGATTCTTCCTCCGATTGAGAGTAACGCCATCACAAAATAACACTGGAAAGAAGAACATTGTGCTAAAAGATTCTTCAACTAGCAAATAGGAATCAAGAATGATTGATCACATCTGAGGTCTCAACCTTGCTAAAAGAAATAATGACATAAAATTTAATGGTATAGGACTGATGTTATTATCATCACCAATAGTAAGTTTTCTATAACTGTACCAAGCTCAGGTCTTCTCACACAGTGTATATATGTTGTCTCAAGTGAAAATATTAATAAAAAGATCCCTTTTGTATGGATATGTCCTCATGATTTTTATTGCTTATCCATTTCATTTTTCTATGCCCTAGCACATATTTTCGTGGACTATCCTTTTCAAGTTTGGGTTGAGAATAATGTCCCAAAGGAAAGACATTATTATCTTTAAAAAATTTGTTTTTATCTGAAGAATGTTTGGCATACCCAACCTTTCTTTGTAATATAATAGTTGAAGGGGTTTGGTTGACCAGAGTGAGTGCCAATAGGTTGTGCTTAGTGTGCATGATTACATTACTTTCCATGTGTTTTGTATCGATGGTCGACAGCTCGAATCATGGACCTTTAGGGCTTATACAATTCTTAGGGTGGTTAAGTATGACGATGAAAGAGGTAAAATTTATTGTTTTTCCACTATTTCTAGGACAAATAAATGCAAAGTTATTGTATTATATTATTACATTTCAAATTGATTACTAGCATTATATAAAGTAAAAGTGAGTTTTGTGTGTTCATGCTAATAGGACCTTGGTTCATTAAACTATGACTGGAATCACTTTTTGGTTTACCCTACCAAAATGTAATGCTAGATAGGGATGATTACACACATAAGTGTTGGTTTAATTTCGTATAATAAATCCCCATTATAGCTATAACCTAAGCAAGAAAACTAAATTATGTGGTGTAACCCCAAAGCTATGGACATGCTATGTGAAAACAATTCCAAAAATTGTAGTTCTTTTCTTATAATTTGGTGTAAAAATGTTGATATCCTATCTCCACCAATAACTATCCTTGATGTTGCACTCAAAATGGTGATAATATCTCTCATAGAACAAATGTTTAGGAATTCCTATCCACATCTCGCATATGAAACAATTTATCATTACTTGCCATTGCATAAAGGTTATTATTAACTTTATATGCATACAATGAGAAGACCTTACATTATGCAAGGGGTATATAATATTTGTGAAATGGCCTCACAAATATTATTAAGCAAGAGGCCATACTTCCAACATGGACTCAACATTGGTGTGATTGACTAAAAGTTGCATAAGACATTTATAAACTTACAATAATAATTTGCTAACAATGTTGTAATTTTGGTTTTAAGATATATATGGTGTGAATTCTAAGAATGAAATACTTTTATATTATCCATAATAGCTATTTAATTCATCAACATTTCAAATCTATAATAGAATTCGTCACAAAGACAAAGATAATGGAAAGAGTTATAAGATTTGATTCAATATTATTCAGAAAGGTGCAAAAGCTACCAAAATTCATAGGTTGACTAGCCTATTTATTTCATTTTATAAAAACTAAATAATATATGTATCTATATTTGAATTGAGTGACTTTAGTAATTTATTAATATTAATAAAAAATATATAGAAAAAAAATCATTTTGATTTCCAAATCTAGAGTTTCCCACTAATGGAACCCTCCTAAAACATAAAAAGTATATAGAAAAAAAATTATTTTCATTTTCTAAATCTAGAGTTTCCCGTGAATGGAACCACCCTATTGCAGGGGCTCTGCATTTTGAACGAAAACCTAACAAAAGAAGTTCTGCAGGGGCTCTGCATTTTGAGCAAAAACCTAACAAAATAAGTTCCACTCATCAGAGGTATGAATTATATGCATATGGGTGCTTTGAAAACTTTGTATGTTGTTCCCAGAGATGCAACTGTTACATTTGAGGAAGTGGTTAGACGTGATCGTTATGGTGGCTAGGTTAATCCAACAGGTATGCCTCATGCTTCTCTTTGCAGCCCTAGTTTTTATCACCATTATTTCCGTTCCCACAGTAAAAATCGAATCCCTTTTCATAAGGGATCAGTCAAATGCATGACCATATTGGGGCCATAGAAGGTGGCCAGCGCCATAATTGAGAAGGTCCTCTGTATATGGTCCTCCATATGCCAAGCAAACCTCCTCATAAGTATGGCCTTGGCACAAAATAATCAAGATGGTGGTCAAGGCCATAGAAGCGCCCAAAAAACTATGTATCCTTGGCACAGAATAATCAAGATGGTTTTCAAGGCCATAGAAGCGCCCAAAAAACTATGTAAAATCAGGGCAAGCAGCGAGAGATAGAAGGATTCATGAGTTGTAGGAATCATTTACACATATCAAATTAATGAAATCAGTGTGTTTTGTCTCCAAGTATCAAGTGTTATTCCATTTTTTTAATCTATTGATGTGTGGGTTTTAATATGGGTGTGATTGAAGATTTCAATGTATAATAATTTGAATTAATCATGGCTCTACATGAATACCCTGGTCTGTCAGAGAAGTTGTGTTTGTGATTATTTAATTGTTTAATTGAAGTGTTGTGTGTGTATGAAAATAATTGTAATAGCAATTATAAAATGAAGTGGGGACATAATTGAACCCAATGCATACAGGTGCACATGTTGTGTCGGGTCTTTATATGTAACAAAAGTTGTTTTTTCACAAGTATCATCCAATCAATGATCCGGGTATCAAATGGATTTGAGCCTGTATCAATGAGATTTGAGCCTGTGAATTTCTTCTAGGTCTCAGGGGGTCTCTTTTTTCCTTGTATCTTATGTTCGATCCATTGTTGAGTAGTGTAAGTAGACTGAGATCGATAGCTCCATGTTCTCCTATGGTGTTGTATCAGATTTTGTTGAATTCAATAAAAACTTTCATGAGTTTCGAAATCTTGACATCTTGTCGTCAATTGCTATCGCCTGCCACAATGTTTCTATGTTTTGTATTTTGCGGATCTCAATCCCTATCTTTATACCTATTTTGGGCATTGGTTTAATTCTGATGATTCCTAGTTTGGGTATTAATCTTGCATTTATTACTGGATTGATATGAAATGGCAACTACTGCAAGGCACAAATGCTAAGGTTATGCAGGCCTTTTTTGTTAAGACTATACACATCGGTTTAACTGTTTAGAGCTAGGGCTTGTGTTGTTTGTGCAAGTGAACTAGTTTCGTGGGATTTGATTTGTGATCATTTGTTGGTGATGACTGGCCAATAGAATGAACCTGCTCAACCATAGATAAAAAAATATGTATTGATCTCTAGCTTTGTATATTGCATTGGGACAGACAGACTTTCAACATTTCTGGGACAATCTAAGTTTCTAGCCATTTTTAGTCATATGTCTAGTGAGGAATTTGTATCAGCAAGGACTTGTGATAACCATAACTACATAGGTGATTAAGGTCCAAGTTTCCCAGTATCGATATATTTGCACATGTTTGCAATGATGCCATGTTGTTTGGTTGAGTCATTTGCTAGTCAAATTCCATATTAAAAGTCGTTTTCATGATCGGGTATAGAGTCTGGAAACAGTATAGAATCGTTGACATTTTCTATGCATTGATCAATCTGTCTTATATCACTTGCATTTTCTTTGGTTAAATTAAATTGTAGGTTAAGCTCTATGTTTTTCATCATTTATCAGGATTTTAGAACTCTTTGTCACCATATGTCACACAATCAATGTAGTTCACATAGGAACTCTATGTCAGAGAACATATTATTGTTTATTTGTTGCCATTGGCTAAAACACCTTTTCCAAAAAAAATATGTTAACCATCAAAATTTCTTTAAATATTTTCTAGATTTTTCCATGTTAAATGTCAAGACTTCAACAGTCATTGAATTTGCATTATGATTCTGTATTTTTTTTTGGTTTGAAATATTCTTTCCTTTAAAAATGATTTTTATCTACATTTTAGATTCTACTGTAAGAGCTTACATAACCGTTACAAAACTATATCTCTTATATAGAGTCCATATTTTCATTAATAGCTGCTAAATGTACCTGCCTGAAGATATGATAGTAACAAACAAACCTTCATAGTGCTAACAAAAAGTTGAAAGTTGCATTTACAATCATTATTGCTAGGGTCTATTGCACAAGTCACCTCAAAAGAAAATTAAACTCGACCATCATAACTATCACCGAAGGCTCACACTCACCTACCTTACACTCTTTGTAACCAAGATTGTGCACCTTGGAACACAACTTCACAATTCAGGATCTCACAAACTTTGTGGTAGCTTGGCAACTTCACACTTGCAATTACACAGCGTTTACATAGTAGCTTGACCGCTTCACATTTTGTGGTGTAGCAGCTTCATAGTCAATATGACTTCAGACTCTTTGCAACTCCACACACTTCACATTCTATTCCATTTCAAACTCCACATCTTTCAATTTGCATAGTGGGCATAATATTTGACAGCTTCACACTTCACGCTCAAAATAGTATTGTACCTAAAATCTTCCCCGTGTTTGATTTTACCAGACATGGTGGAGACCTTAGCTACTTTAAATTAGCAATTACTTCTCATGGTGCTAATCTATCAAAGAATAAGAGTGTAGGAAGCATAAGGCTGCACAAAGTAACAACATCTAAAATGGATAGATGCATCAAATATCCATATAGATTAGTAAAACTAATTATATTTTTTATGGATCATTTTGTGCAAGTAGAAGCATAACTGCCTGATCATCTCACCTAGGGGTAATGTGCAATGGCAATTCTCAGGAAAGGTATGTCCTCATGAGGATCAAATGGACTGGTAGTAGTGGCTAGTTGGGGAAAGCTTGTGCACCTTTGTCCCCAGCCATTAGCCACATAGCCTCCAACCAACACACCCCACTGATTCTAATTATCATTAGTTACAAAGCAGGTCTAAAATGAATGGACTGGTCCAAGATTAGGCTAACAAAATTCTCAAAACCAATTATGAAAATCATTGTAAGAAACTGCCATTTTCTAATAGGTTTGCACATTGATAGAAGGTCAGTTGTACCTTTGCTGGTAGAAACTAAACAATTCTTGATACCAAAACATGCAATCATGGTACAATATTCAATGGACCCAGCAATTAGTCATAAATTGAATTGTGCAATTATGATAATTCCCCATTAATGAGTAGAAACATCACATGGAAAAATGGTGATTTTGCAATCATGCAATTAGAAGGATCAATCAACAGTGGGCCCTAAATATGCTAGTAAACAACCCAGAATTGTAAAAAACATGAACAAAGGGATCTCATAAAAGAAATTTTCCAATGTTGTGCAAGAAATTAAAGTTTAAAACTATATATTACATATAAAAGACCAGGGAATTGATCATTATTCCTAGTTCAATGCATGTAAAGATAAAATTACACAAACCTTAAAACTAAGAAGGCCATCAGGGTGAAAGCCTTGAAAAAGACATGGCTCAATGCCTTTTTCAATATAGCAACATTTCGTCTTTGTTTCAGCCTGAATTTTTCACTGATTCCTGCTACAGAATAAAAGGCACCTCTTAAACTATTAACACCAGCTGAGAGCCAAATAAGTCCAATCCCAAATACAATATTCATAAGCTTTCTGCTATCAAAGAGTGCATTGACAGAAAACATCTTTGAAGCAACATAAAGCATGATTCCAAGTAGTTGGAGGGTATCCTCTTTCTGTAGTTGGAGGGTTCCTCAAGTTTTCCATGACCTAGCATAGATTCCATGCTCTGATCTTCTTTAATTTCCTTTCCTGTCTTCTGCTTTTGATAGGAAACTATTTGGTACTCCTGCTTTGTAATAACATATTTGTATGCAGCAGTTCCATTGACCTACTTTTTTGGTCATTAGTTGGAGATTAATAAAATTATCTTATCTCATCTAACGTCATATCCACACTTAGAATGATGACAATGTGGTATATATTCCGTATGAAGAACCTGCAATAATTAATTAATGAAAACACACGAAATAACATAAATAATAGAACTCATATTCACTTTTATATTGATCGCAGGCCACTTCGAGGGGGCAACCTCCTTTGAGCAAGCTCAATACAAATAACTCACGGTACCTTCATTGGTCTCAACACAAACTTATATACTAAGTCTAGGCAACAATACCATGGATCAATACCATGTGTCAATACAAACCATGGGCCAATACAAAATATGGATCAACAATTACTACAGGATGACTTACAAAGCATATGTGTCCAACAACAATAATACAAACTATGGATCAACAAATACTATGGGACGACTTACAAAGCATATGCGTCCAACAATAATATACTAACACAGTAAATAAAAGGGTTGACATGGGTTCCTAACATCCTCTCTCCCTTAGAAAAAGCTTTTTCCTCAAAGATTTAGATGTGTAAATTGATGCAGAATATGAAGGAGTGGTTCCCTTGTAGCATCCTCGGGTTGCATTCTGGCCCGCTGATGCCTTTTGAGTTTCAGAGAGAATTGCTTGGAAGGCTGTAGACGAAGAAGGACCATATCATCTGCGTGAAAAGTGCACTCAGAATGGTGTTGATCGGCTTGTTGTTTCAGTCAAATTTTTCCATGTGAAGATTGTCCTACATAATGAGAAGAATCTGATCGTGGTTTCGAAGAACCGAGTCAAATTGCCTGAACTGGGGAGTTGCGGAGGATGTACGAAAGAAGAATTGGCGGTTCCTATCCATAGATTGCTTCATATGGTGTCCATTTGGATGTGGTATTGTACCACTGGAGTGCTTCTTGGAAATCCATAGAAATAGTTGTCCAAATCTTTGTAGGGATGGGAAAGGGTTTGATTAGGCCCGAAAGGAATGTTGTTTCACCCTTGTTGACCTGGAAAGTATCACAGTCAACCACCATCTATTGAATTTTCATTTTGAGTCCCTGCCAAAATAAGTTACATTGTTCTCGGTCATACATTTTGAGGAACCCAGAGTGCCCTGCTGATGAAGAAGCATGGATTTCATAGAAGAGATAGCTCTGTTGAACAGATTGCAACGAATTTGGAACAAGCATAGAAATAGCTGTAAGAGAAACTGGGTCATGAAATGTGTGAGAAGGAACATCTGCCACCATATTATCTTTACCCTTCTTGTAAGTGATCTCATAGGAATAACCCATGAGTTGGATAACCCATTTCAGGTGTGTTAGGGAGGAGACCCATTGTTCCAGAAAATTTTTCGGACTCTGAAGATCAGTCTTGATGCATAAATAATTCTCGAGTAGGTATGGCAGCCACTTCTGTACTGCATGCAAAATAGCCATCATTTCCTGTTGAGATGTAGATGCATCTAAATTCTTACTGGAAAGGTCTCTTGAAGGCAACAATCCCACTGGTTCAGCAAAGACACCTACATAGCTATCCAAGGAAGTAGGGTAGACCGTTCATGGGTGCATCTGAATGGAATGGAGTTGAGCGATGACACCATGTGAATTCTTCTTAAGGATCTTTTCTAGGCAATGTGAACTGATGATGTGGAGAGACCCATGTTGTAAGCCCTTAAATTTGTGTTGTTTCCCATTAACTGAAAATTGCATCCAAAGTTCATCAAAATCCCATAAGATGGGGCCAAGTGTACGTAACCATTGAATGCCCAAAACCACATCACATCCGCCTAGGGACAAGGAAAACATGTCAGAGCACAGGCTATAATCTTCCAGAGAGATACGCACATTGTGACACTTCCCCTTGCAAGGTAAGGTGCCCCCATTGGCAACAATGAACTCAAAGTTGGAGCAACGACGGACAAAAAAATCAACCTATTTAGTGATCCAAGGGTCAATGAAGTTATGAGTGCTACCAGAATCAATGAGTGTTATAAGAGGAAGCTTCTTGAAGTAACCCCTGACCCGGATTGTTTGGGGGGTGGTGACATCGGATAAAGCATGGAGAGATATCTCTGGTTGTTCATCCTGAGATGGCGAGTCAATAGGAAGCTCCTGAATGTTGACCTGATCATCCATTGTATCTGGAGCTTCTTCACCAATTTTAGACGCAGGCAGAGAATCCATATCCAAGAGATAGATATTTTATTGAACACATCTATGTCCCCGAGTGAATTTCTCATCACAATTATAAAAAAGCCCTTTTTCTCTGCGTTCCTGCATCTCTGTTTCAAACAAATGCTTGATAGGAGTTGGTCGAGGAGAAGGCGGGATGGGAGGTCGTTGAGAACTCATATTTCAGAAGGGAACAAAAGGGGGTTTGGAGCATTGTTGGGCTGCAATATTGTCTTCTACCAACTTAGCCAACCCTAGGACTTCCATCATTGTGTTGGGACAGAACATTTTAACCTCTGACCGGATTTCATCCTTAAGACCACTGATAAAACAACTCCTGTAGAATTCATTAGGAAATCCTTCTGTGTGATTAGCTAGTTTCTCAAATTCTTTCTGATACTCTCTCACAGTGCCAATTTGATAAATTTTAGTGAGTGCTCCGGTGAAGTCATCAAAAGCACTAGGACCAAATCGTTGCAAAAGGAGTTGGCAAAAATCTATCTATTTTGGCTTGTCATGAGCCTTGATGTACTAACGGTACCATTGAAGGGCTTCCTGTTTCAAATGAAAGGATGCCAATGGAACTTTTTGGAAATCAAAAGTATTATGCATACTGAAATACTATTCTGCACGATAGAGCCATCCAGTCGGATCAATACCATTGAAGCGAGGAAATTCAAGCTTCGGACCACGGAAATTGCTAGAAGAAGAGAACCCATTAGCTGCAGAAGATTCTTGTTGGCGGTTATTGTTCATGGTTGAATGCTAAAAATGGAGGCTGAGAAATTTTTCATCCACATCTTGGAGTTTGGTTTGGATGGCTGCAAGTGCCTCCTCCATGGTTTTTGCTCCTGCGCGAGTGACAACCATAACAAGGATTTTTTTTGTTTTTTTGGGGGAATGGATAGAGAAACACAAACAAAAGCTTATTTAATAAAGGGAAATTTGGATTTGGGAAAAACTCGGATGGGTAATTGGCATTTGACTAGGTTTTGGACACTTTCTGATGGACAGGGAAGCAAAAAATGGGGATTTCAAAAGTGGGGTGAAAGAATGAGAACATTTGTTAAAGAGGGACAAATAAGTAGAAATAGAGAATGAACACGATGGAAAAATTTGGAGGTGAGTGGGTGAAAATTGAAGAAGTTATGGAAAACCCCAAAAATAGACAAATGTGAGATTTCTGGCTTTGGGAAGTAGAATTTGGGATAGCGTCCTCAGGAATGAAATATGAAGAATGGGATTGCAGGGGTGTCCGGGAATTTTCAAGGAAAACAGAGTGAAAACAAGGGAGATATGGCGAAAAAATGGAATTTTATACTTTTTTAAAAAAAAAATTTAGGAATGGATCTACAACAGCGCAAAAGTGATGGGAACCAGATAGATATGCAACAGCACAGAAGGGATCGAAAACAGATGGATCTGAAACAATGCCAAATGGATAAAAAATGGATGTATCTAAAATGGTTTTCAGAATAGATCTGAAATGGCTAGATTTGGAACGACTGTCAGAATGGATCTGAGACGGACCGGAATGGATCTGAAATGACACGGAAGTGATCGGAAATAGTTCAGCTGAAAATAGATATGGACCCCAAGTATGTCCGGCTTCCTATCAGTTCAGGGGATTCATTCGGCCACCAATGCTGTCTGAATGCTTCTGTATTGCGGCAGTACCCCTCACTCCATGGCTCAGGTAAAACTGATAACCACTTTGCCACAAACGACAGTTGTTGGTTTAGCTCATAGGTAGGAACTAGTCAATTAGGTAGGGGTCATTGCCCTTTTCGCTGGTAGGTCCTCTCAATGGGCCAGCTACTTCGGGGTTCCTGTGGTACTCCTCACAATGAGTTTTAGGGCTTATGCCCAAGTACTTCCCACAATTAAGTGGATAGGGATTTGTAGCTAGGGTTTGCACCCTAGCTTCTGCAAATGAGCACCTACTAAGGAGAAGGGACTTTTTAGTAGCAGTTCAGAAAATACAGTAAATAAAAGACAGTAAATAAAACAATAACTACTCTAAGCATGTGCATAAACAGAAAACACAAGATAATAAAATGTTTTTTGTATTGATTATACCTCCAATGTGAAGGTTGATGAAGCCTTCGCAGCAGTCCAAGAGGGTTGCTTCCAAGCTCCAGTGTTGTTCCTTTCTCTTTCTCCAAAGGGTTTTGGAAATGGGCCAAAGGGGCACTCAAATGTGAAAGTAGCTCAAGGGTGAGCTAGGGTTTCAGGAGTGATTTTGGCAGAGTAAGGGTGTGGTTGATTGTGGATATGAAATGAGGGGCCTCCATCACCTATTTATAGGTTTTTAGTGGTGGAGTGTTGGCCCATGGTTTTGGGCAACATATGGTTTAGGTCAGTTGTATAGGGTTTTTGCTTCCTTTTTCCCTCTTTTGCCTCCTTTTGTATTTTTTATTCCCTTTTTAGAGAGTTTTTGCTATTTTGGAGGAATTTTGGATTATTTTGGGGAAAAATGGGTTTTTTGGCCTTTTGGAGGCTTTTTATTGGGTTTTTAATGTTTTGGAGGCAAATATGGTAGGAAATATGGACAAATGAGTCATGCAATGGGGTAGATGAGGTAGTGAGCACTTTTTGAGTGTTAACAGATTGCCCCTTGATGTGTGAGGGCAGGATCTCATCGTATGGACGATAGACATCATAAGTCTTTTATGGTTTTCCTGAGGTGTGGAGAAGAGAAGAAACAAACTAGAGCCCAGAAAAATGGTCCTGAACAAACTGCAAAAAATGAAAGAATATGACCTCAATAATGAATGAGGAATAATCTAAACATATGGACGAGGTGGGCATTCCCATGCTCGTATCAAGGTATAGAACAACAATAACAATGTGATCCAAAATATGGGGACCTAAAATATACATGGCCTCAAATAATGAATGAGGAAGAATCTCAATATATGGATGAGGCAGGCATACCCATGCTCGTATCAAGATACATAAAAAATCACTATGAGGCCCGAAAAAAGGGGGGCCTGTAAGATACATAGAGAACCACTGGGTACATCATAAGGGTCCAGAGGGGACACAAATCTGGGAAATACTCCTGGGCTGACCATGGTTGAGCTTAAGAACTGATACACTGGAATAACAACAGTGTTGCTGAGTGTGGTACCAAAGGAACTGATGAGCTGCTGTATCATAGTGACGGGGAGTCATACCCTCAATGGTACACTGAACTAGAACTGAACTGGGTACTCAAGGAAGCATATAACTGGATGGCTTCGGAATACAATCGCCAGCGCAACATGGACATCCACAGGAACATATAACTGGGCGTTCCGAAATGACTCACCAATGTGGTAGAGTCAGGGGAAATCCGGGATCTTCGACCAATAACTGAAGGGATATAAACCCTGTGTGATTCTCAACGATGTTTTCAAAGTGTTGAAGTTGAGCATGTGAGAAGCAACCACTCGGAGAGGCAATGATGAATCCTCTCAAAGTGGTCTGTAGGCACTCACCACCGATGGTGATGGGTCCAAGGCGCAGGGACCTCTGGGTCTATCGTCTAGAATAGAGGGGCTGTCGTTGATAGAGGGAGACCTGCAACTAGCAAGGAAATGATGTTTCCTTGATAGGAGTACGAGGTGGAGAACCGAAGTGTGAGAGTACTGATGGTAGGACTGACATACTCTGGGGGATAACTGGGCAAGTAGAGTGGATGAACTCAAGCTTCCTTTGTTCAAAGGATGATGGCGGGGATGATCGGGCAACATATGAAACTGACTGGTGGGAAAGGGATCATAGCTATAATGGATCAAGGATAGTGACTAGGGTGAGGGATACTCAAGTTGGTGTAAAATGGCACAAGACTACATAATACTCTGAACAAAGGCAACCTGATTGGGGGTGCTGCCGAGATGATCGATCATAGTGCCAAGAGGCACGAGGGGACTTCTTCATGGGTTAAGGAACTAGAAGAAGTGTGTTTAAAATGGTACTATCATGTGGATTGATACGAGCCCAGGACAGTTCATGCTCGTGATTGCTTTCAATTTTAAAGAGTCTGAAAGCAATAAGAAGACTCTGAAATAACGGAATGGTATTGTCGTGTGGATTTGTATGAGCCCAAGATAGTTCATGCTCATGGTTGCTTTCAATTTCAGAGAGTCTAAAAGCGATAAGAAGACTCCAGGGGGTTGCTTTTTCATGTGTTAGTCTCCAAGGCCCGAAGAAGCATAAAAGGATGCAATGAAGAACTCTTCTAGCCGGTGTGACTAGAGTATTCCTTTTTTGTAATTGGTCTACCAGGTCTGGAAAAGGGTTAAACTTATACCAGATAGATGCCCTTTCAGGTACTTTAATGAGCATTAAAGGAAGCAAGATTGATCGGCGATCTTTTAATTGTTTTAGAAGTCAGAAAAGAACTTAACAGAAACTCCCTAAGTGCCTTTTTCGTAAAGGACTTGTCCGGCCCAAAAAAGTGATAAAATTATACCAAACAAAAGGAATGGTCAGGCAAGGAGGAAGTGCTCAATCAAGGAACATTGATGATGACCAAGAACGAGGGTAGGTGGGAACACTGGTGGGCCTAGTTGCGGGATAATGAATGGTGGAAAATAAAAAAATAATTGCAGTATGAAAGGAGTGAATGGCTCATGTAAAAAGGTGGAATAATCTGATGGCGACCGATGTGGCATGCAAACCGAGGTAGCAAGGTGTGAGAGCGAGAAATGATCGCAAGCATCATCACAAGCTCATAAAAATGAATCTGATGATATAAAATATATCAAAAATGGAGAGCAACAGAAGTGGCACGCAAATCGAGGTGACCAGTGGTGTCTAGAAAAAATGCTCAAAAAGATGGGGAAAAAATAAGAAAACAAGTTGACCATCATGGCGGTCTCATCGTGCTGATTCTAGTGGTGTAAACGGTTCAAAAAATGGACTCTGTATGGATTTAGAATGGCCAAAACAAGAAAAAGTCAACGGACTATAAATAGTAAGTGGGTCCAACATGACAAGTGTCATTTGGACTTGTTGACTTTGACTAGTGATCATAATGGACCAGAGCTGAGTTGGTGTCTCTGGACGATCCGACTGGATGTTTTCAGATCTGGGAGTTATAGGTATTCCAATAAACTCATACCTGCATTTTCATTGGGTTCGGGGGGGTAGTGGGTCCCAGGGGAGTTTTTGTACGGTCCACGTGGGGTGGATTGTGGGTTTGTGGGGTGGAACCACAGTCAGGGACAGCGGGTTCCAGGGCTGATTAGGCGGATGGGGACCGCGCGGTCTTGGTCGGAATACGTGGTCCTGGACCACAAGTTCTGAGGCTGGACTCGCGGTTTGGTGCCACGATTTTGGCTCGTACAGGTGCGGTCTCAGACCGCGACTATAGCGCTTACAACCGCGGTCGAAAACCTCGGCAAGGGGCCCTAAAGTCATAATTAGGATCGATCTTTTAGGGTTTCCCCGAGGGGGGGAGGGTTATTTCTTTGACATGAGTGTGATGAGTCTGATCCAAAGGCACCACGACCGCCAGGGCAGGTGTGGGGACTATATGGTATGTATTGATTTGCTTAATTGTTGTGGATGTTAGTTTTTGTGTATGACAGGTTTGAGACGTTGATATGTTGTTACTGACTGATGTATGAGTTGTAGATGTTGGTCAGAGACCACCACCAGAACATGTAGCTCGCAAAGGGAATGTGGCGGTACCATCCTTGCCAAGCCGAGGGGAGGTGCGTCGATGGGATGCTGAGGGGAATCTGGAGTCCGTATAGATGCTTCTTGATCGTTTGCTGGATGGAGTGACGGATGATGGGTGGCGGGACATGGATCTAGAGGTGATTCAGGACTGTCTGAGGGCGCCACGGGAGTTCCGATCTATCGTGAAACGAGTGGCCATTTTGGCAGATAGGGGTCAAGCACAGGAGCTTGCAGGGGATGAGGAGCTGCCAGAGGAGGAGCAGGGTGAGGACTCGAAGGCAGCTGATGCAGGAAGTGATGGAGGGTATGACTCTCAGTATAGAGTGCAGGGGACTCCCCCCCAATTTTGTAGCTACGGCATGTATTCTATGATGTGTAGTGATGTATAGCTATTTGTTTTGTGTATAGCTGAGTACGGGGGTACTCAGGACATGTGTAGCACATTGACATTTATTTTTTGGTATATATATATGCACATGGATGCACCTTTTTGCGATGATGATGTAGTGTACGCACGTGGATGCGCTTATGGTTTGTTATATGTTTGTACTGCATGTGGATGCAAGTAGTGTAGGATGATGGGCACATGGATGTCCCTTGTGTATTTTATGTTATGTAATGCACATGGATGCAACATTATGTATGTAGGATTAGGCACGTGGATGCCCCTATTATAATAAGGTGTTTTTATGTTATTGCACATGGATGCAAATGTTTATGTGATGATAGGCACGTGGATGCCCCTTGCGATATTTTTGGATTTTTATATATTTTTGATGAGATGATATGGGATGATAATGCATGATGGAGGTTTTACATGGTGTGATTGATGTGCCAATCTAGGATGTTGTTAGCCATTTGATCTGTGACACTATTCTGAGCTCTTGGGACATGGGTGAATGTTATGGATTCAAATTGTCAGCTGAGTTGTTTTGTGCGCAGGAATTTTCTAAAGAGGCAGGGATCATGCACCTGGTAGCAGTTGTTCAGCTGGGAGACAAGTAGCTGGGAGTCAAGGAACACATGAAGGTGACATATGCCCATCTGGAGGGCAGTAGTCAAGAGGCCGGTCAGAGCATCACACTCCATGTGTTTATTGGTAGCAGTGCCTATACATATTTCATCAAGGTGAATCAATTCATGTGAAGGGGAATATAAGACCCATGCTGCAGAAGCCAGGTTTGGAGAACAGCGGATTGCTCCATTAGCGAAGCCAATGTAATGAGGTGGAAGATGGTCCATCTATGATCATGCAAAAATGATGAATGTAAGATTGCGGTAAAAAAGGTGAAAAACAAAAAGAGAGCAAACTGTACAATATGGACCAATGGGGCTGCGGGTTTATCTAGGGATAAAAGCATTTAAGATACAACCCATTACGGGGGTTGCGCAAAGAGTGACCTTTTAAGTCAGTTAAAATGTATGCCCCATTGCCGAGGTAGGTCTGCACGATGTAAGGGCCTTGCCTCATGGATTCAAACTTTCCTTTACCAGTCTTGTCATGGGCTTGGTCATAGGCGAGGACGAGGTCCCCTTCACGAAAAGTTTGAGGGTGGACATGTTTGTCGTAACCAGCTTTGGAGCGGTTCTTGGTGGCTTCAATGGTTTGTAGAGTGGCACGACGGTCTTCATCAGCTTGTTCTAGTTATAGCAGACGTTGCTCGAGTGGGGAGGTGTCTGGGAGGAGCTCGACGGCGATGTGTAAGGTAGGTATCTAACACTCAATGGGGAGGACAGACTCTACACCATGAACTAAATGAAACGGGGTAAAACTGGAGTCGGTTTTGGTGGATGTTTGGAAAGCCCATAATGTAGGGAACGACATGTGGTGCCAATTGGACCTATGCTGGTCAATAGTGCGTTGGAGGATGGTTTTTAAAATTTTGTTAATGGCCTCTACTTGGCCGTTCCCTTGGGGGTAGTAAGGAGAGGAATACTGATGTTCGAACTTCAGTAGGATGGATAACTCGCGCCAAAGGGAATCCTCGAAGTGTGAACCATAGTCTGAGACCAACTGTTTGGGGACCCTGAATCGAGTGATAACATGGTTAAAAAAGAAACGAGCAGTAGTGTCAGCTTTACAATTGAAGGTAGGCATGGCTTCAGCCCATTTGGTGAAGTAGTCGACGGCGACAATGATGTACTTATGGTCGTTGGCGAATGAGGGTTTACATTCCATGAAGTCAATGGCCCAATTACAAAAGGGGCCAATGGTAATGACTGGGTGTAACGGAGCGGGTGGTGTCTGGGCCTTGGGGGAAAAAAGTTGGCAATTATGGCAATGTTTGACTGCTATGATGCAGTCGGTAAAGAGTCTGGGCCAAAAGTATTCGGCGCGGATGACCTTTTGGGCGGTGGCTATTCCAGAGAAATTTCCACCGCAGGCACCGCTATGATAGTCATTGAGGACTTGTTCGGCTTCCTCATGAGTAAGACAATGACGGAGAATCGTGTCAACCCCTCGCTGGTAAAGGACATCGTCCAAGAGGAGATATCGAGAGGCCTGGTGACGGATACGACGGTGTCCATCACGATTTATGTTGGGTCAAAACTTCTGCGTGCGAAGGTATAACAAAATATTACCGTACCATGGGTCATCAAACGAGGTGATGAACAAGTGATTGTCGGGTAACTCATTGGAGATTTGTGGGGACGACAGAAGGAAGGGGAGATCAATGATGAGCTGGGAAAGCGCGAGGGCTTTAGTGCTCCTAGGGGTTCTGAAAGTGAGGTCATATTCTTTGAGGATAATTACCCATTTAGCAACATGACCTTGCAGGAGGCGCCGGTTCAAGAGATAGACCATGGGGTTGGAGTCGGCGACAACTATGGTATGACTGAGTAAAATGTAATGTCGCAATTTTTAAATGGAAAATACCACAGCAAGGGCTAGTCTTTCCTCATATGGGTAATGTAGGGGTGGTCCAGACAAGGTCTTGCTGATGTAATAAATGGCATGCTACTGGCGAGAGGCGTCTTCTTGAACAAGGAATCCAGACACGGCATAATCGGATAGCGAGACGTAAAGGATGAAGTCCTGAGAGAAATCCAGAGGGGAGATCAAAGGGGCTTGTGTGAGAGCTTTCTTAAGGGCTTCGAATGTAGCTTACACTTGCTCATCCCAAACAAAGGGTATGTGGGTATGAAGCAGGCGTAAGAAACCATGAACGTTGGTGGCATAATCAGGAACGAAGCGACAGAGGAAATTAGATTGCCCCTGCAGACTCTAGAGATGACGGAACATGCGAGGAGAGGGAAGGTCTATGATGGCTTGGACTTTCAGGGGATCAACAACAATTCCTTTCTAGGAAACAATGAAACCCAACAATTGGCCTGCCGGAAAGCAAAAGACACACTTGTGTGGGTTCAAGCAGATTTGATATTTGCGACAATGTAGAAAGACTTGCTAGAGGTCGTTAAGGTGGTCTGATCGTTTCTGGAAATGAGTTATAAGATCGTCAAGATAGACTAGCAAGATATGGACCAAGTCGTGAAAACAATAGCTCATGGCTCGCTAGAAGGTGGCACCAGCATTTTTGAGGCTAAAAGGCATGACGTGATAGGCAAAGGTGCCCCATGGGGTGGTAAAGGAAGTCTTCTACTGATCCTCCTTACGGATCTGAATCTGGTTGTATCCGGAAAAACCGTCCATGAAAGATAGGACTTCATGTTCCGCACACGCATCGATGAGTTGGTCAATAAATGGCATGGGGAAGTTGTCTTTGGCACAGGCTTAGTTTAAATCACAGAAGTAAGTACATACTGTGATGGTGCCTTGTTTCTTGTCAACATGGATGGGGTTAGAAACCCAAGTGGTATATGCAATAGGATAAATGAATCCTGCTTTGCGAAGTTTCTCAATCTCTGCTTTAACAGCGGGGAGCTTTGAGGGATGAATGGGGCATTTTTTCTAGCGAATGGGGGGTACGTCTAGCCATGTGTCAATGTGGCGTTCTATAATAGCAAGGTTGAGGCCAGGCATTTCGGTATAGGACCAGGAAAAGACATCACGGAACTCTTGGAAAGGTTTTTTGTACTCTCCGATCTCATATTCACTGCAGGAGGCTCCTAAAGTGCTGAGTTCAGGGGAACCTCCTGGGGCAGCGATATCAATTTGGATTGTGGGTGAGATGTTGGCCATGTTACCTTCCTCAAAGGAATCAGGAATGGGAATCGGATCCTTAAACCAGTCGACTTTGGTGGGAAGGAAATATTTGGACTCAACCACAAATTGGGTGGTTGTGGTGGAGGATGACTCTTCTGGGAGGAAATAGGAACGATGGTGCATGTCTTCCAAGGGATAATCTAGGGCAGTGAGAGCCTCTAGAATCTCCTCATCATTACGGAAACTTTGAGTTGTCAAATCGGTTGATGAGGGAGTGGTAGTCGAAGAGATCATATAAATGGTGCTAATCTCTCCGGATGAGGGTGATACTAGGGGGTGGATCTCCTCAATTGTGGGGGGTGCCGTCTCAAGGTCCAAATTATTCATCTCATAGAGAGCAGCTCTGTAATCTGAGAGATCAAGATAGTGGTGTGAGTAATGGCCGTAAATACTACATATGGCACAAGGGTGGTTGGTACGCAGTGATTTATCACGAGGCTTAGGGGTTGGATCGAGTTCGACAACTGGGATATTGGGGTCGTCGTCAATCATTTGCATGTGTTCCTGTAATGCAAGTAATTGTGGACATTGATGAGTTGGATGGCCTAACTCATCACACAACGATCATTTGGGAGGAGCACGAAACACGAGGGGGGGTTTAATTGTTTTGGGCGAGGGTACAGCAGTGTATGGTTGTCGGCCTCTACCCCCAGTGTGCTTGATAAGGGGGGATGGATTTGTAGATGATGAAGGGGTAGTGACACCGAGAGGTGGTTGACTAGTAGTGGCAATGGGATGCACTAGTTGTAGGATGACATTTGGTGTCGGCAGAGGAACGGGAGGCGAAATATACCACACGGGTAATCCTAAGGTTAACCTGGGGAGGCTGAGGGTAGCCATAACCGAGGCGCTTACTACTCCCAAGGGAGGGAATAGGAAGATGATTGTGTGGATGGGTGTAACACCAATGTGACTAGGTACCAATGGTGGTTTGGGTAACAAGGGCAGTTTATTGTTGGGTGTTTGTGTATTGTAGGAAAGGGTACATAGGTCAGATACTTCAGTCGCGGGTGGTAGGGGTGGAATGGATTGGAATGTTGAGGTCATCGGCATATCTGAGTAAACTATGGGCCCCACGGAGGAAACAAACGAGGTATTTGCACCAAAAACAAGTTGTTCAACCATGGGGAGAACATTTTTGGGTGCAGTGGGGGCATTGGGATCACAATAAGTGAGTTGGTCGACCTTGACCACGCGTTCGTCATGGGAGAACATCATGGTACAAAAAACGGATGAGGCAACCGCCCGCATGGCATACATGTAGCTGCGACCAAGTAAGAGGTTATAATCAAGTTGGGCATTGATGACCTCTATGTCAATGAGCATGGTTTTTCCAGCCAATTGGATGGGGACATTAGTTAAGAGACCTTGGGGTTGAGCCGAACGGTCGTCGTAGGCTCACAACGCAGTTGTGGACTGCTGGAGAGTAGGGGATCCCAACTTCTGCCAAATGAATGTGGACATAATGCATGTAGAGGCACCTTCATCGATAACGCACCGATGGATGACAAGATTCCAAACAGAAACAGAAACTTGGAATGCTAAAGTGGAAGGCAGGCGTGGTTCGGACTGGTCCAAATCAAAGGCCATCAGTTGTGACTCATTTGGGTCAATAGCACCAATGGCGGATAGCAAAGTCTTGTGCTGTGAAGGACAATTTTTTAAAACCTCTAACACAGACATGGCTGCGGGGGACTAGGCTAAGCCATCTACAATGTTGTAATTAGATGCAGCGCGAGCATTGGGGTTATTGTTGATGCAATGAAGTGGGAAGCGAGGTGCTTTGGAGGTGCCATCTAGTGGAGGTAGAGGTATACGTAACGTTTGATCAGTGGGATGAGTGTTAGTGTTTTTGTTGGCAGGAGGGTCTTCAGGGGTGGAGCCATATTGGTTTCGATGGGTTTGGAGGTTGACATCGGCGGATGACATCATTAACAAGTCGTGGGTACCTGAGTCTATCATGGGTTGATCAGGAGTGGCATAAGTGATTTGTTGTTGTGGTGGCGCATTTCCTTGATGGGGAGCCAACGGCTGAGTGTTCACTACGCCTTGGGTTGGTAAGGGGTTTTGTAACACCAAGGGTTGATGCTGAGGTAGTGGGGGGTTGGGTGGTGCCTGAGGAGCCGCATGCCCTTGGCGATGGGCATCATTAGTCCAAAGTTGTCGAGCTTGCTCCAAATGTGGGAAAGCATGTGTGTAGTGGCCATAGACCCCGCAAATAGAACAGGGATGGTTTGATCGCAATTTAGGATTTTTAGCCTGCTTGGGCAGTCAATCAGGGTTCTGGTTGGAAGGTGCCACGTTATTGTTGTTTGGGGGATTGGGAGGTTGACCGCCTTGGTCTAGAGGGGGGTTATTCCCATAATTACGGCCTTTTCCATGATTTTGCTGGCCCTGTTGGCGCTGGTTATTTTTGTTATGCTGGGGATTCTGTTGGGCATACACTTTCCCTTGGGCAGCAGGTGGGTTTTGGGGTTGTCCAGGTGCAGAAGCAGGCTGCGGTGGCTAATAAGTAGGTGGAGGCTGCGCAGGTGCTGAACCTTGTGGGGGTTGCTGATACGTCTGTGGAATGGGTTGTGGGTTTGCCGCAGGGGCTGAACCTTGTGGGGGTTGCTGATACGTCTGTGGAATGGGTTGTGGGTTTGCCGCAGGGGCTGCCTATGGCGAGTAATAAGTAGGTGGGGCTTGAGAGGACACAGGAGTTGGTGCAGCCTATGGGTGGTAATATGGTTGAGGTGCGACTGGGGGGGCGTAAGCGGGGCATGCATGACCAAAGCACTGAGGTGGACATGAGGGTCCGTGGGAATGGTGGTGACGTGCCATGGGAGCATACAAATTGGTTGCTCCAGACTGAGATGTAGCCTGCGAAAGGTCAGGGCCATGGCTAGGATGTGCTATGGAAAAGGGTTGAGGATGCGAGGCAATACAGCCAATGATGCCATCTGCAGCATGGGATGCCCCCGGTGCATCGTGTTTGGAGGAATCCCTGCGAGGGCGTTAGGGATGATGGAATACAGATAACACGACTAGGCGTAATTAAGGTCAAATTGCTGGGTTTGAGGATGGCCTCTTCTTTGAACTAGGGTCATTCGGATGCCACATCCTTGGAAATGACATGAAGGAGGGATTTTAGAAACCAATCTAACAAGATATGGTCGTCTAACTTGATTTTGCATAGGCTGCGGCGTCGACACCACTCATGAATGTGGTCAGTGATGTGGGTAGCCGTGTTCTGTCTGCAAGACAGTAGGATCTCAACTCTTGCATCATAGCGGACATGTAATTGAAAGACTTGTAAGAAAGTCGAGGCAAGGGAAGTAAAGGTGGCGTGGGTCCCATGGGGCTGCTCGATGTACCACTTAGTTGTAGAGCTAGTGAGGGTGTGCTATAACAGACGGAGGCGGACAGAGTCATCCACTATGGATTTGGAGGAACACATAGAGGAAAGGACATAATATGGTTCTGGGGCTCCTCACCTGCCTTGCCCTCAAACTTAGGGATGTCAGAGGGGAGATTGGTGGGCATGTGAGGCCACGCAGGGTCGTGTCTGATGGGATCGTTAGTTAGTCTAACTAGGTCAGGAAGGTTGAGACTAGCCATGAATGGAAAACTAGTAGAAGGATGTTACATACTAGTGGTTGTGACCATGTTGGGGTCAATGCCCCCAAGTGGAGGAGCTGGGTTTGGGATGTTGCCCCCAAGTGGAGGAACGAAAGTGGTATGGGACGGTCCTGCACCGCCAAGGGTAGTGTGAGTCACTGATGGAGTGGGGATAGTTATGCCAGCTACTGGAATGGGTACAGTGATCGAAATGGTAGATGTGGGCCCCATTAAGGGCATACATAAAGCAGGTGTGGTAGCTGGTGTGGTGGTGGATGCTCCACCAATCGTCCCTACAAAGAAAGGGGTGGAAGTCACACCATCCATGGGGATGGTTGGTGCAGTGTAAGTGGGGTTCTCATATTTTTCCTCAAAATCAGAGGTAAAATAAGGGGCGTCTAGATCAGGTGACGAGGTTCTATGCCGTTGATGAGTGGATTCAAGTGACAAAACTCGAGATCTATGATGAGTGGTATTAAGTGATGAAGATCTATGTCTATGAAGGGTGATGTCAAGTGAACCATGCTGTGGGGGCTTGCCCCGGAGACGCTGAGAATGTCTCAGGGACTCGATGGTGACAGATGGTGTCAAGTATCTAGGGGTTGTGTTGAGTGAAAAACATCTCAAAAACCCTAATGCAACCAAGTGTGCAGAAGGAGAGCTCAAAAAATATGGCGCTCAGGCCAACAACCAACTCAAAACACTTACTGTAATAGTTGTGCTACAATAAGTGGAGTATCAACAGAAATGGTCGGAATACCAACAAGCAGCAGGTTTCCTAAAAAATAAAAATAGTGGACTCGCTAGACCAAAAGGAGGTAAGGGAGCATGCAAACACCTAGCTAAATATTATTCTAACTCAACTAGACATATCCTCTGCAAGGTGATGAAATATGAGTCAGACAATATGGATAGTAGAGCCAAGTGGTTAAAGATATCCCCCTACCGGAAGGGACACCGGGTAGTCAATCATAGAAGAAAAGCAACTAAGATACCCCGTTCATGAAACTTTCGGTTGGGTGGATCTGCCATTTGGTTCTATCGCCGATGTATCCCCATATGGGTGATACACCGAGAACTGTGAAAGGTATCCCTCGGTTACTGAATGGATTGCAGTATTCCACTCAGGCTTCCAGAACTAGTCTGGCGAGTTCAACCCTCCTAGGGGAGAGGCCTTCTTGATAAATTGGTTTTAAACCGTGTCAAAAAATACTAGGCGATTTTGGTTCCCTAATGGACAACAACTATGTCTCAAGTGTAAGCAACCGAGGGGTGTTATTTAGATGCCTATCCCCCTGATCCTACCTAACTACAAAAATTCTTATGTGTTCCCCAAGTGGGGTTAGAATGTTGATTGTGTTAAGTAGTATTTCAGGGCTCACTTGAATTAGGTGACAGAGTGTGCGTGTGAGATGATGAACCCAAGTAAAAGTGCCACGGGGTGGGCAACTTTCTAACTAAAATATCAATGTAGAAATTGAAACTTTAAAATGCAAAATTTTCTCTTTTTAATTAAAATGATGGAATTTAAAAAATATTCTGTAAATGGAACATAAATAATACTGCAGAAAAAGGTTTTAGGGAAGTATGGCTGCAGATAGGACAGATGGCTGTGCAGGTGCATAAAATATTGCAACAAAGTGTTGGGTTCAAAACAGTGAAAAAAGTGCAGAAAACAGACCGTGGTTCTATGGCAAATCTGAGCGGTCGGACCGCAGGAAACAGCTCGACAATCGCGGATGGGTTGCAGGATTTTGGCCGAAAGATGGAGGCGAACTGCAGGAAAAGGGTTGAAAGTCGCAGACGAGTTGTAGGAAAATGGCTGAAATCCGCAGGCGGGACGCATGAAGAAGGCCGAAAGACGCAGGCAGGTTGCAGGAAAATGGCTGAAAGCCGCAAGCGAGACACAAGAAAAAGGTTGAAAGACGCAGGCAGGTTGCAAAAAAATGGTCGAAAGCCGCAAGCGGTACGCGGCGAAAATGTCGAAAGACACAAATGGGTTGCAGAGAAAATGGCTGAAAGCCGCAAGCGGGACGTGGGAAAAGGGCCGAAAGACGCAAAAGGGTTGCAGAAAAATGGTTGAAAGTCGGAAGTTGGACGTGGTAAAAGGCCGAAAGATGCAAATGGGTTGCAGAAAAATGGCTAAAAATCGCAGACGGCCCACGGAAAAATGGGTTAACAGCTGTGGTCGGACTGCACGAAACAAGCTGATAGCCGTGGTCAGATCACAGGTAATAGACTGGAAACTGACGGTAGATCACGGGAAATAGTCTGAGAGCCGGGGTTGGATCGCAGGTAAATACCTGAAAGACGTGGTCAAAATGCAACTGCGGGGGGAGAAAGACGTGGTTTATGGCAACCGAAAGGGACAGCCGAAATGAAAAAACAGAAAAATATTGCAGAAAATTAAAAACATTTAAAACTTTAAAACTATAACAAAAAATTCAAAGGAACACAAGGGGAGTCGCCAAAACTATAGCCAGGGTTTTCATCCTAGCTTGTGTAAATGAGCACCTACTAAGGAGAAGGGAGTCCTTAGTAGCAATTCAGAAAATACAATAAATAAAACAGTAACTACTCTAAGCATGTGCATAAATAGAAAAGACAAGATAATAAAATGTTTTTTGTAATGATTATACCTCCAATGTGAAGGTTGATGAAGCCTTTGCAGCAGTTCAAGAGGGTTGCTTCCAAGCTCCAGTGTTGTTCCTTGCTCTTTCTCCAAAGGGTTTTGGAAATGGGCCAAAGGAGCACTCAAATGTGAAAGTAGCTCAAGGGTGAGCTAGGGTTTCAGGAGTGATTTTGGTAAAGGGTGTGGTTGACTGTGGATATGAAATGAGGGGCCTCCATCACCTATTTATAGGTTTTTAGTGGTGGAGTGCTGGCCCATGGTTTAGGTCAGCTGTGTAGGGTTTTTGCTTCCTTTTTCCATCTTTTGCCTCTTTTTGTATTTTTTATTCCCTTTTTAGAGGGCTTTTGCTATTTTGGAGGAATTTTCGATTATTTTGGGGAAAAAAGGGTTTTTTGGCCTTTTGGAGGCTTTTTAAATGGTTTTTTTTGCCTTTTGGAGGCTTTTGACTGGGTTTTTAAGGTTTTGGAGGCAAATATGGTAGGAAATATGGACAAATGAGTCATGCAATGGGGTAGATGAGGTAGTGAGCACTTTTTGAGTGTTAACAGGATTATTCCCAGAACCGAAGCTGCGACAGATGCGAAAAAAAAAATTTGGCAGAAATTTCACCCAGCGAGCCCAAGAAAGTGCTCTAATACCAGATGTGAAGAACCTGCAATAATTAATTAATGAAAACACATGAAATAGCAGAAATAACAGAACTCAGAATCACTTTTATATTGATCACAGGCCACTTCGAGGGGGCAACCTCCTTTGAGCAAGCTCAGTACAAATAACTTCACGGTACCTTCATTGGTCTTAACACAAACTTATATACTAAGTCTGGGAACCAATACCATGGGTCAATACCATGTGTCAATACAAACCATGGGCCAATACAAAATATGGATCAACAATTACTACAGGATGACTTACAAAGCAGATGCGTCCAACAACAATAATATAAACTATGGATTAACAAATACTACGGGATGACTTACAAAGCATATGCGTCCAACAACAATATACTAACAAAGTAAATAGAAGGGTTGACATGGGTTCATAACATTCCGATGTGGTCTTAACTGTGGGGAAGACAAACAGAACAATGGTACTAGTTTGGCCATGGAGGGGGAGCAACCACAACTGTGTATAGAAGTAGTTCAGCCCAAAAGGAAAAGAAGGACAGGCCAATGGATCTTGAGGAAAAGTCTAGCATGGGACAAAGTCTTCTTCACCAGTGAAGGTCGACCAAAAATATTACTGTTGTATCTACTGTTATGTTCTGTGCTATATTTGTTGTGTTTTCTTTGAATTTTTTCTATTATTAATTGCATTTTTATTGTACTTTGTTTGCTCATGTGCTATATTACTGTTTTATGTAGACTTCTCTATCAATTATATTTTCCAGGGTTCTCAATCCTGAAGAACTATCACTTGTGAACAAGAATTTCAAGAAATCAAATGAGACTTTGTTACTTGTTATTGAAGAGGAAGACTCCGTGATAAGTTCTTTTGGTTTAAACGACAGCCTTGGGGAAGAAGATCCGGCTTTACAATGTCTCGAAGAAAAACTATTTATAGAGCTCCAAACTTCAAAGCCTAAACTTCATAACAAAGTTGATAAGATATGCAATGTTGCATATTGTGAAACATTTCCTGCTCAACCATTAGGACTTCCACCATCCAATGTAAGGTTTAATAGTAATAGTTTTGGTGTTGTATTATTACTGCAGCGTTGAATTCCCCCATCACAGACATTTGATTCTATTTATGTTTCTTGTGTGTTTTCAGGAAAAACATTTATCTATAGAAAAAAAAAAAAAAAAAGAAGTCACATTGCCATGAAAGTTCTTGAGACTCCTTCATAGAAAAAGGATTCCCTTGGACCCCATACTCCCTTCACATATCCTTTTTTGCATGTTGGAAATTGTGTTGCTTTCTTATAGTGCCCATCTTAAAACTTAATTAGTAAGAAAAATGAGGTATATATAATTATCATTATTCATGCCTAACCAATCACTTCCTTCTGCTACAACAACTAATTGTTGCCTCATGAAGATTAGAGACATTTTCTTTCATCAACTTCCTCTCATTGACATCTCCAATCCAATCGACATCACTATAATCAACTAGGTCTATTCTTTGACTACTATTTGACCCATTACTTCTGCTACAACCAACACAAAGATTATTTGTTCCTTGCAATGCCAGAAGATCCTCTTCATTTGTGAACCAATGATTTAGGCCAGTATTAAACATAATATATTGACCACTCCAACTACATGTTCAATCTCCAGCCTTCTGTAAACCTTGCCATATGTTAAACTATCAATTACATGATAATAAGGAACTCTAGCCATCTGGACCACCTCCTCATTAGTTTCCAGTTCCATCTCCTTTGGCTGGACTTGATAGGGTTTGCAAATTTGCAATCGCTTATCCCAAATCGTTCAATGATACTACTTAGGTACTTCTCCTGGGTCAGAACATTTTTTGGGTTCAACCTATCTCTAGTCATGTGAATACCCATGCAATAGAGGAACTTAGCAATATCCATATTTTCAAATCGAGACAATAATTACAGTTTGGTCATGACCACTAAATGTACCATGTTAGAGTTTGTTAATACAAGATCATCCACATACAAGACAATTACAATGAGATAGTCTCCCTCTATCGTATATGAGATGCACTATTTGGCACTACCATGAACAAAGCCATTATGAAGCATAACAGAGTGAACTTATACCATTTCTCAAGTGATTGCTTTATTTCAGGACTCCAGAGTCCATACCATGACTTATGCAACTTGCACACTAAGCACCCCTTCCCCTTCACCTGAAAGCCTACTAGTTCCATTTAAGCTCCTTCTCAAGTTCACCATTTAGGAACATAATCCTCATCTGATGTACCCTTTAGTATAGCACAACTTCTACTACCATTAGTGACCTAATGGAGCTCATCCTCACAGTTGGTGCATAAATTTCTTTAAAGTTGATTTCCTATTATCTCGAGTGTTACTCTTGAGTCTTTTTGTAATTGAGAAGCTTCTAGTTTGCTCTATGAAAAAGAATAAAATTTGATTATTTCTTGTGTAGTCACATTAGGCAACCTTCTTTCTTGATGAACATTAGCAATAAAAGAAACCTGTAGCTTCAGTCTTCTTGGTAATCAGCATTGCATTTGAGTATATGGAAGATAAAGCTAATTGGTTAGCTAATGCATCATTCCTTTGGTTTAATCAATTTTGTTATATCTAGTTAGTATGCAATAGTTACATGGATTAGTGGTTGAATATTGTGCACACAAGTATGGGGTAAAGATATGTCTTCATTCCAAAGAGACATTAGAATACAAATCTTCAACTTGGAAAACTAGGGTATACAACCTTAGACAGGATTCTTTCTAGCCGCAATTACAATATCAAATATTTTCTTGATGTATCTAGGTGGTTACGATTGAAATTTACTAGAAAGTAGCATAGCAGAATTCACTGAAGCTAAACATATGGCAATTATTACTGAGGACATTTTAGCTTCTTGTGACATTTCAAGATGTATTATCTCTGTTTTGGATGGTCCTACGCAATAAATGTATCAAACTCACTCTTTTGACCTCTGAGTGATAAGTCTGTAAAATATGGATTGCCTAACATTATGAACTTGTTGTAAATTGAACTGTGAGATGAGCTCAGTGTTTTTCTTGATGTGGATGTTTGTACTGGAAGTGATTACGATTGAAATTTACTGGAAGAAGGTTACTGGAAAGTAGCATAGCTGGGAGTGGTTACGATTGAAATTTACTGGAAGAAGGTTACTGGAAAGTAGCATAGCTGGGAGTGGTTACGATTGAAATTTACTGGAAGAAGGTTACTGAAAGTAGCATAGCAGAATTCACTGAGGCTATTCTTATGACAATTCTTAATGAGGACAATTTAGCTTCTTGTGTCATTTAAAGATGTATTATCTTTGTTTTGGATGCTCCTAAGCAATAAATGTATCAAACTCACTCTTTTGACCTCTGAGTGATAAGTTTGTAAAATATGGATTGCCTGAGATTATGAACTTGTTGTAAATTGACCTATGAGGTGGGCTGAGAGTTTTTCTTGCTGTCGATGTTTATCAATGATATGCAAATTCTTACATATTATCAATTCTTAGTTTGGTAAATTTGTGTGGTATGTTGCATATTTGTTGACTGTTTATATGTTTCACTTCTGCAGTTGGTCTTTTTAGTTGTCACAGGGGAAGCATTGGGTTATCTTGGCAGTCGACGATTTCTTGCAGAACGTACCTCTGGTACATATTCAGTTAATGGCCTTATTAGTGCATTGATTGACCAAGTACTACTGCTAACATGATTTTTTTTTAACTGAAATGTATTCATCTCTAGATGATTGAAGTTATAAGCTTGGATAGTTCATATCTTTCTGTCCACATGGTCATTGTTTAAAAAAAAGTTCACACAATTTTCATGCATACTGATTTCAAGAGAGCCTTTTTTAGCATTCTGCTGCATTAACTATTTTCTTCCTTATGCATAGGTAGTGGAAGTTGGTTCTATTGGAAAAGCTATGATGGAGGGAGTTCCTACATTCTTTGCACACACTCAACAGGTGGGTCATCATCCACAAGTTCTTAGAGCAGAATTATACTTGAAAAAATTCTAGCTAAAATTTATAATTGTTGGTCAAGTATTTTTTGTAAGTGTAAGCTTTCTCATGTATCCTAATTGGTATTTGCACATCTCTCATAGAAATTTACCCTCATTGCAACTCTTTGGGAAGAACTACCTACTTTAATATTAGATATTCCAATTTCTAACCTATTGAGGCAAAATGATTGAGATAAAGAAATACTTGCTTGTTAACAAAACATGCTAGTCCTTGATGCACTATCAAGATAATTTAGGGCAAGGCAATAAAAGAATAAAATAAGTTGTATTGTTGTCCTTTAATGAGGGAAATGATCAATGAGATTGGCATGTTTTGATACAAACTCCAGAGTGTGACTACATGCTAACAAAAGACAAAGAATCTGATAAAAAAATTCAAAACAAGAGTTGACCAACAAAAGGCTAAAGCAAAGGATCAGCCTGAAACAACAAATAAATAACAATACTTATATCCACAGCAGCCAAGTATAATCTTGTGTTTTAAGTCCCTTCCAATCCTATTCTAATGGTCTTCTGGAGTAAATGTATTCCAATGGTTGCTCTCATAGAGTAAATGTATTTCAATGGCCATGATTGATACAACAATATTATTGAATTGCTAATTATACATTTTTTTGAATAAAAGTAACATCAACTATATGTATCAGTGTTACCAAAATCAGAAACGGCAATAAATCAGCAAGGCAAAGAGTCAAAGTTTTGAAATAGATCGGGAAAAATCGGCAAATACAAAAAAATATATATATACACATATTTTGAATTAAAAAAAAACATTTTTCATTGATATTCAAAGTAACCATGTCCATATACTGCTAGATATCAATAAATGTCGAAAAGATATCAATAGATGTCCAAAATATATCAATTCTCATCCATAAGATCAATTGATGAGACCATATCCTTGATCTGACTCTCTGAGAGTGTACCAGGAGTTGATAGTGTACCTCATCACGCCACATAGTACAAAAAGTAAATAGTGATCTAACATCTTGCTCAAAAGAAAATTTAAACTTGATTTTCCAAAGAATGAATAAGGTTGAAATACTCAAAGAGTGCCAGACCCCTGTGAAGGAAGAACGAATCAGGTTCTCACAATCACCAAAAAAGGTAACCTACCAAAAAGTCCTGAAACAGGACTTAAAACCGATCTTGCAAATATCTCATCCTAGGAAGATGTACACCACTATCTTTGAGTAACTACAAACAGGGCACAGTTCATTCGAAAGACTACTCTTGACCAAATGGGCTTTGGATGGGATCCCTGGATACAACACTGACCAAGCAAATAACCCCAACTTAGAAAAACATAATGGAGCACACACTATGACATTGATGAACCCTTCTCTCCTCTGGGTCAGAAGACACTCATTGTGCATTAAGGACCAGGGATAGAAGATGTCGATGATAAAATAGTAAAATACCAAATAGAGTTTTCGGGAATCATACTGCAATAGAGGATGAAAAAAACTCCATCTCTAATCCCTCCAGAAGGGCCCAGGCATCCCAATATTAATTTTGAAAGTATCTACCTTTGGGATGACTCCTCAAGTCTCAACTCCATAGTTTCTAGGCGATTAGAGGAAACCAATCCATACTCTTGAACCAAATGCTGCTAATCATTCAAGGCACAAATCGTTGCACCCCACAGAATCCCCTAGACAAAAATGTCGTTCCTACTCAATTGGCATGCTTGGAATTGAGGCATCTCCACCACATACAAACCCTACAACATCCAGCTGAAAATTGGGTGGCATGCTAAGTCCCAAACTGCATTGCTTCCCTCTCAATTCCAATGGTCCAAATGAACTACATCTTTCCAAGAGCCCCATCAATTGACTCATTTTCAAATTGTTATTAATCATCTCTGAATAATTTGGGAGAAAAATACTACAAACCTTCCCCGCAATATGAGTAGTCTCCAACAAGTTACCCATTTGCAGTTAATACATACATATAATGAGCCAACAAGAAACCTGAACAAATGGTCTAATGCAAAAAAAATTCATTGGACAATCCATTGTTGATAGAAACAAAGGTTGAAGCATTGGTAAAGAGGGTTTTCACCATGGCAACAAAACAAGGTCTAAAACCCAAGCATGTTAGCCAAGACTTTCTGGAGTCATTGAGTCTTGTCGACTCCCAGGCCAGCCAAGTCCGAGTATGTAATTTTGAATCAAACTCTATGTTGATGAGTTTGGCTTACTAACTCAACATTGACAGTATTTATGACCAGGTCACTATGTTTGACCTGTTGACTTGCAGAAAAACGCAGAAAAACCTAAAGAAATATTTTTTTAATAATTTTGTACTTGTTGAGTTTCTACAAAAATTTTCCTAAGTCGAGTCATAGTCTTGTCTCTTTTTTCTTAGCAAATTTTTTCCAAGCCTGGTCAGTAACTATGTTTAAAACAGGCCCTCCACTAGATTCAAAGAATATGTATTTGTTTGAGTTTTTTGGCCATTGGATCTTGATTAATTTACTTGGCTATTCAATTATATCCAAAACATAATATCCAAAAGGTTTCATCTATGTTTCTCTGATATAACATCATATTATATAGAGACAGATCCTCAACATAGAGAAAACCTTTCTTTCCTGCAAACGTTATTGTTGTTGTTGTCTACTCATGGATATTTTTCTTTTGGTTGTAGGACTCTGATAGCACACAAGCTATTGCAAAAGCTTTTGAAAGGGCTGTTGCATCATTTGGATATGAAGTTATTAAAGTTGAAAGAGATAGCACATCTAATCCAGGGATACCACCTTCATCATTAATGTCCTTCCTAAACAAGGTTCCTTTCATTTTAAAGTTGATGCATCCATCGTTCCTTCAAATTCCAAAATCCTAGAAATTTTGGATGCTTTTATTTTAACTAAGAGGTTCTTTTAATATTTGCAAGACACTTCAACTCCAGGAATTGTGTTGGAAGAATTCAACAAAGCCTTCAAAAATAGTTTTTATCATAGTCATTTGGATGACTCACATATGGTCTCAATTTACCTTCTTTCCTTGGCAGCCAGAAGCCCATATTTTAGCTCATTTATAGTTTTCTTGGACAAAGTATATGTTCAATTGGAAGCTTTGATAATCAATGCTATTCTCATTTTCTTTCTCTGCTTGTGCAACAAATTTCAACTCTTCATCAATTGCAGCAACTGCTTCTCTGGTTTCACGGAGCCTATATATTCTGGAAAAAAATGGATTAGGAAGCAATACAGTTCTGCAGTCAATTAATGTGAACAAATTGCTTGTTGAATACCTAGTAGGATGCTTCTTGTCTTGTAATCCAGGGTTATCTTGTCAATTGGTCAAAGAGTTGATCACACCTACCCCAAGTTTGCGCAAATCACTACATTGGTGTTATCATTGGAGACTCTTCATCTTCATATCATGATTATGTTGATGATATGTCCTGATTTATCTGGAATTTTCTCGTAGAGCGTACCTCTATTCCAAGAGAACACTGCTTTCCCTTCTCAAAAGATTGCAAAAATTCAGGCGAACTATGTGTTGGATAGAGAATAGATCATAAAGGAGTGTGCATGCTTTCAACAACAAGGTATACACTATACAATAACCTAAAATAACCTTTGCTTCATATTAGGTTTATTCATAATACTATTGCTGGATATAGTTTGTGTGCTCTTAGACCTGAAGCAAGAATCCTTGTGTGATATGATTTCTGGTGATTTGGAGAGGTCATCTGCTGAGTTCTCAGTAGGTTCCTTCCATATCTTGTGTATTTTGGCCAGATGTATGTCACAATCTGCCATGTGTAGGGTATTTGATCAATAAGGTAACCTTTTGTCCAAATATACTAATATTACCCCTACAAAGTTGTAACTCGACTGAGTATAAATGATAGTGTTTCCATTTTATTTATCATTTGTATTTTCTTAATGCTATGTTGTTGTGCAGGTATGTTCCATCATATTCAACTCACCTTACCTATGATTCTGATTCTTGGAAGGTTATTCCTGTTTAGCCTAATAATACAATGGTTAAAGTTGATCCAGTATGGACTGAAGGCTTTTGGAAAACTCTGGGGTTAGAGTTTACCTGCAACATATCCCCTTCTTTGATGAACTTATTTTGTTGTCAAGGTTGGTGGTAACTCTGGGATCTTGTCATCTCATTTCATTTCCATTTATCTAGTGGCTAAGAGTACTTAGAGCTAATGCCCATTCTTCTTGATGTGAAATGGAATTAGTAGTGTATTTCTTTTTAATATTCTATATACATTTTGGGTAATGAGTTGCTCCATTGGAGACTAAATAAAATTACAATGGATCCCATCTTGTTGATTCCAAAATTTCTATCTGATTTTTAATTTTTTTTAGAGAGAGGTTACTTTTTTCCCTGTATTTTTTCATTTTTGCATCATTCAAGCATACAAAATAATGATTACCAAGTTACTATAGATCCATAATGGCTTACCTTGTACTAGTCTTTCAAGTTCTTCAACTGCTTTTATTAAGTGCAAAAATATATTTGTAGTTAATAAATGCAATTGAAAGACTTGAAGGACTAGTACAAGGTAAGCCATTATGGATCTATAGTAACTTGGTATACTCACCTATGTCATGGGAACTGTTTTGATGCATCTTACATATTTTTGGAGCAGCATTATAGGTCATGGGATACTCACCTATGTCATTGGATCAGATTTGATTGTTCACTCGATGCTTGTATGCACCTGGAAAATGGTGGCCTACTTACTTGGAGGTATAAGCACTTTCATGATTATTTGATGAAGCACCTCCTTGATGTACATTTTCATTATGTTGTTATGTACTTTGATGATATATATTTTGTATTCATGATGTTTGGAAGAATGCATACAATAAAATGGGATCCAGAAATCCTCTTATCTAATGGTGTGGGTTGGAGAGCACTCTTAATTGTTGGGGTGCAATACAAGCAATGTGACCCTGTAATAATTTTTATCTCATTGGTTTAAATTTTTTTGGGGAAACAAGTAGTATGGGAGATGGATTTCCCACTTAATAAAGTGATTTTTATTAGAGTAGTGTAGCAGCAAGCATGGTGGTTCCTCTCTAAAATATTCATGGAAACTCAAAGACTCAAGGTTGGGCAATTCATTGGCAACTTCAAAGAACTATACAGAAAGCAGGTTCTTCAACACCCATGTTTGAAATTGGTTGAGGAAAAACAATATTGGGAAGAGAGGATTTGTCATGTCCCAAATTTGGCATTGGGTCACAATGGCCTAATCACATTGGCCATAGTCATTAGAGTTTGTCAAATTGATGTTAAGGGTAAAATAATTCCCAAGGAAGAAAATTAATAGTTTCCTAGGTTTGGGGTGGAAGATTTGGGATTTGGAATAAGGGGGATAATAAATGATGTTTGAAGATTAGAATGGAATAAATATTTAATAAAGGATCTAAATAAATATATACAAGTGAAAATAAAAGTGGCATTTGATCATGAAGACACATGGAGGAAGTGGGACCCACATATGGCTAGATTTCCCCACTACACTTGGCATCATTCTCTCACCAATTCGAATTCAAGGTGAATCATAACATAATTGGGGGATTCCAAAAGGTATTATTCATGGAATGAATCATCCAAGGTCGAAATATAGAGGAAGAGTAACTCCCATGGAAGAGGAAGAGGCAATTTTGAGCTAGTGGGACACTTGGGATAGATTTCCTAGCTCTATGACAACAATGATGAATATGCTATGACACCTATGACACAAATCAGACCCGAAGGATGAAATATGACATATATTACATGTCAGGGCTAAAAATAGCCTCCAAGAGGGCGCTCAAGGGAGTTAGGGAAGCTAAGATGCTTCCACATGTGAGTTGGTGGAAGTGGGAAACTACGAATTGTTGTACAAGTGGCATTCTTTGGAATCTCTTCCCAACTTGAGTTGGAATGAGTCTCTTGGAAGGAATTCGACCCATGGAGGAAATTAGAAGTTTATAAAAGTTATGAACAAAGAATAATGACAGCTTTTGATCATTTGTAGAATGTGCAATTGCATTTATGAAGAGGGAGAGCTAGTGGATGACTAGTTTCTTGCCTTACCCAATTTTGAGGGTGAAAGACTCACATCCAAGTTGGTAATTGGAAAGGCCATTCAAACCTTTCATTTGGAGCTTTAATGGAGTATTTATTTGTAGGTGTAAGCTACACAGCAGCTCATGGTTTCTTCTATTGCAGCTCGCTCCTTCAACCATTTCCAATTTTGGTGGCATATTCTTGATCCTTGAGGGAGGGCATTTTTGGTGAGCTCTTGTACTCTTTGGGGGAGATTCTAATGCCCAATTTATTTTTTAATATGAAATAAATACTCTTTTATTCATATCCATAAAGTTTTAGGTCGAAATTCCAAGTAGAAATGTACAAATCTCATTTTTAATGAAAGAATAGTGCCATTTCCCAACTACCTTGTTGTGAACCAACATAATGTTGATGGCTTCGAATGGATAAGTAAACTACTGATGGTTTATTTATGATCGGAATTTTATTTATGTATTATACAAGTTTCATTTTCATTTATCAAGCATTTGAAGTCATTTTACTCAGTTTATTTACATTTGGAGAAGATTTGGTGCCATTTCCCCAAGGGTCGAACTAGTGATTTTTGCTATTGTTTGGGAGAGGTTTGGAGCAGACTTAATAACTAATGAATGGTGCATTTGGGACATTAATAACATACTTGAGACATCCCCTACCTCTTTTCATAAATTTGAGTGGGTTTGGAGGCATTTGGGAAGTCGTTTTCGGTACTTACCCTAGGGGGGTTTGAACCCCAAATTACTAGTAAAAGTGCATACTTGGTCTAGAATCTTAAGAGAGTTTGCATAGGCATTTTGGTGGCCATATATCATCATTGAACATCATATTCACGTCCTAATATAATTCATACACCTTCCTTGAATATTTGAAAGCATTTGGGGTCAATTGGAGACCTAGAGACCAATACTAGTCAAAGGGAAATTACTAGTAAAGTTCCCTACATTGGCCAGAATTGAAAGAGAATTTGCAAGAGTATTTTAAAGGTCCAAAAGCATCCCATAAACACATATTTATTTTATAACATCATCCATATACCTTCTCAGAATATTTGGGAGCAATTGGAGCAATTTGGGGACCTAGAGCTCAAAACTAGTCAAAGGTCTAACTAGGGAAAAAAGTGAAAATTTGTCATTTTAATAAAATTGCTAACAAGAGACATTACAATGGATTGGACCTCAAGTGATTCATACACTTCCTTAGAGATGGAGCACTATTAAGAATTCCTTCACATCGCAACCGGTGGCTGGAGGAACTCCAACTAGCCTTATGGGAGTTACGGTTCAGGTAGTTTTCCTTACCCGACTCCCCGAACTCATATGCCATTGTATAGGCCCCGCTTACCCTTTCTAGAAATGTTAAACTTGCAAGATATTTCCAATATTATGAATTACCCCATGAGTAATGACCCTAGCCTCTTGTTTTAACCAAGCTTCCTTCGGACATCCCCAATTTTGAAGGTAAGATTGGAGAAGATATAGGGAACCACGTTACAACATTTCACTTATGGTGTTCTTCCAATTTTCTAAATGATTATTCGATATGGTTGAGACCTTTCCAAATAACCTTAAATAGTATCACAACTAAATGGTACATTAAAATACCATTTTTTGCTTATCATAACTTCTAGTATTTGGTGACGGTATTTTTGAATCACTTCCAACTTCCCATCCGGTATGATTTAGTCATGGATATTCTGTCTACATTTAGACAGAACAAATCCATTCACATATCTGACCATATTCAGGAGTGGAGAAGAAGGAAGAGGCTCATTAAAGTTGAGATTCCCCCAGAATTCCTATTAGAGTGGATTTTGAAATCACATTTACCTTACATATCCAAGGATGTTTTGACTTTTGGAGCTACCACAGAGGAGGAATCCATCTTAAAAACCCAGCAGTTAGATATGACTTATGCTCAGTCTGGGATTCTTTACGAAATCATTCCCAATTCGCCAAATTCAAACATTGATCCATGTAAACCCAAACTTTGACCACGTGTTGATGGCATTATTGGTTTAGTCGAATCATCTGTTGTAGAGGATTTGGACAAACAAGTCCATGAGATTTCTATAAAGTGTTCTGCAGTGGAGGCAACTATGGTTTCCAGCCCCCCTTCTCAAATGTCTACTGTACATAATGTACAGTCAAACCAAAAGGGTCCTCAGCATCTCAGTGGAAAGAAAAAGGTTAAGAAGGGGGAGGGTAATCAACATAAGCCCAAAACCACAGATAGTGCTGAAGGGGGAAAAAATAAAAGAAGAAGGTGAAATTTCCTTGTAAACTTTGCAAGGAATATCACTTGACTCACCAATTCCCCTTGATCGATGAATCCCAGAATATTCTGCAACAAAATAAAACTGTCATCTTGAAGGATCGTTTCCCTAAAGGACAAAGCTTGGCTTCTGGCAGCTCTAGTGCTGCGGGAAACAATGGTGCCGCATAGTTTGATCAGTCTTATATAAACATGATTAGATCAAATGACTTTTTACAAACAAGAGAAAGAAATTATACCTCGGAATTGCCATAGAAAGATAAGGAAATTCCTGAGATGTCTGCTCCTCTTCATATTGAGAGACCCGCAAAACCTATTCCTAAGATACCAAAGGGTGTCTATAAGCGTGCATCGCACAATCCTAATGCATGGGTTGCTCCCAACTACTCTATTATGGAATACTTATCCATACAAATCCCATGTTCCATGTCTTCTCTAGAAGGATTGCAAAGTTCCCTTCGCAACAGAATCCACTTCTACAAGCAATATGAAGTGTGGATTCATCGATTATGTTGGCAAGGTTTGATATGTTTGACATTAAACCCCGGTTTTCATATCACGTGGCCTTTCAAATTAAAGTAATCCATTTTTCTAAAACCATTGGATAAACAGTGTTGCATGAAGGCACGCCTACGTGCGTAATGTCCATTTCTTGCTGGAGAGTTGCAGGCTCTCCTAAGTTAGTCCCTTCGATCACATTGCTTACTGCTTTTGATGGATTATATTTCCATACAAATGGGATTCTACCCTCTTTTGATATCTAGTTAGCAGGTAAATTAGTGTCAGTAAAGGTAGAGGTTGTTGATTCTTCTCTTGATTATAATTTTTTGTTAGGAAGAAGTTGGACGTATGTGATGCAAGCTATCCCTTCGTCTATTTTTTGGGTATTGATGTTCTCTCATGAAGGAAAGATTGTCACAGTCAATCAGCTTTCCTTCACCTAAAAAAATAATACGACCTCTTCGGAATTTAATATTCCAATGATTGATCAAGCCCATCCTCCTAGCGAGAGTTTGGGAGTAGGATTTTGTTCATCGCTTATGGGAACTTTGAATTTTTCTACTCCCATGAATTACATTAGGTCGAAAAGTGTCTGAAACATCATTTCAACATTTAAGGAGGTTTTTATAGTATTCAAAGAAACCGATCCTTGGACCATTCCCACTCATCATAAACCAATTGTGCCCTTATGTGTAGCAGAAGTGACTTATCAAGCTTCACGAGATTCTGCAATATATTTTATCTCGACTCCTTTAGTATCCAAAGAGACATATGTAGATTATGCGCCTACATGGGTGATAGACTCTGTTCATTCCTTTAACTGTTTAGACACTATTTTACCATGACATGCCGCTATTCTGGAAGCAATCATAGTTCTTGACCAACCTTGGGAATACATGCATCATAGATCTTATGTTCTTCCAAATCTAAACAAGATTGGGAATGGTGATTTTTTTGTGAGATTTGGTGGAGATGCTGATCTATCCATTAATCCTTTAGCGAAACAAGGTATTTTCGCTGAAGGTAACATAGATAACATATTGTCAACCTTTCTGATTAATATCTCCATCAAAACAGATATCATGGAAAACATTTTCATTGGTGCAAGTTATTCTCTTGAAGATATTCACTCATATACTGACCTTTTTAAAGAATTATGCGATGTCTCTACCTGGTCATATGAGGATATGTCAAGCATAAACCTATCATAGTTGAACACGAGATCAAAACATATCCAAATGTGAAACAAGTTAAACAGAAACTTTGTCCAGTCAATCCACAAAAGGCTGGAGTCGTTAAGGCTGAGGTTGAAGAGCTCCTCAAAGCCGGACTTATCTATCCTATTGACATGATGGAATGGGTTTCCAATCCAGTCCCAGTTGATAAGAAACAAGGTACCATATGTGTTTGCACTGATTTCATGGATCTTAATAAAGCTTGTCCCAAAGATAATTACCACATGCCATTTATTGACCATATCGTAGGTGCATGTGAAGGTAACGAAATATTTGTGTTTATGGATGGATTTTTGCGGTACAATTAAAATTAAAATTAAACTGGAATATCAACACAAAACAACTTCTATATGTCCCTGGGGTACCCTTAGATAAAGGAAGATGGCGTTCGGATTGAAAATTTTTGGAGCCACCTTCTAGCGAGCAATGAATTTTGCCTTTCATGAAATCAAACATATAGTCGAACCTTACCTGGATGGTCTACCCACGTGATATCGAAAGAGAAGAAATTCTCCATTACATTTATGGCTTGTATTTGAGCGATGCAGACACTACTAAATTCCTTTGAATCCCCATAAATGTGTTTTTTGTGTTGATTATGGACAATTGTTGGGTTTCATCGTGTCCAGTAGAGGGATCATGGTCGATCTGTTAAAATTATAGGCGATCGTCAAATTGCCTCCTCCTCGTAGTATTTAGATAACTTCAAAGTCTGTAGGGTATGTTTAACTTCCTTAGATGTTTCATTGTCAACTATGCGAAAATAACCAAAGGTTTCATGCATTTACTTAAACAAGACACCCCATTCTTTTGGGATGAGGCTGGACAAAAATACTTCAAGGCTTGTAAAAAAGCACTATTATCATCCCCCTTGTTGTAATATCCTGAATTTTGACTAACTATTTCTGATGTTATATACTGGGCTTAAAGCACCAACACATATGATTATTTTTTATTATTGGGCATAAGCCCTTGTGCACATGATTCAATTCTTTTATAGATTTACATATTGGGCGTGGACTCTAACTGGTGCATATTATTGTAATATACTAGGAAAAAAGCCCCAATGTCTTGATTTATGTTTTATTATGAGAATTGGGTACAAACCCTAATATACTAAGATGATCTTTTGTTGCATACTGTGCAGAGTTATGTTTACATGATTGATTTAAATGATGTGTTGAGCATGGACTCGGGAACACATGGATTACCTATGTACTGGAAATAAGCCTCGATGTACCTAGAGTATTTCATTACGTACTGGGCGTAAAGCCCCGATGTACATAAAGTGTTGGGCATAAGCTTTAGAGCACTCCAAGCTTGATAATGGATACTGGATCCGAAGCCATTTGTACATTCTAGATGTGCTTCACAACCACATTCTAGTACTAGTGTTGAGCAAGATGCTCTGGAATTGCACTAGCGTAATTCCCATGTGAGAGTTTTGAGTTAAAGCTCTGAAGAGCACTTGGGGTTACTTGATCTTAAAAGTGTTGAGTCAAGAAGACTCTGAATAGCACTTCTATTCATCACATTTATTTAAATTGGTTAAATGAATAATTTCCTATCTATCATCAACGACTGCGGGAACTGCCGTGTTAAACAAAGGAATCCAGCTTGCAAGAGAGAGACCTAGAGGTACCTAGCCTAGCCAACTATCCAAGCTTACCAAAAGACCCTGTCCAAAGAGTTGTGCCTTGTACTTAATATTTAAAAGAATTATTATGGTATGCACATAATTAAATAAAAGAGGTTACCATAATTAAACTATTGAATAATTAGATTTATGTATTCTTATGTAAATTACATGCATAAAGGTTATGCATAAGATAGTTCTCCTGTTGTTATTATTGTTAATATTATTATTATTTTTTAAAAAGAAAAGATTACTTATATAAATAAAATGCATAAAGGTTATGCATAAGATAATTTTCATATTTTTTATTACTATTAATATTATTAATAGTATAATTATTATTTATGGGCTAACTTAAGTTACATCTAATTATAACAAAATAAAGGTTCTAGATAAACTAGGATTAAATAATTAATAAATATCTTTCATAGATATTATAATTCAAATTAAATTAAAAACTAAATATTATTATTTAAATTCAAACAGCTATATTCCAAACAAAAACTCACCTATATAAAGAAGGGCAGATCCCAAGAGAGGAATCATCTTTTCTACCCATCATTCTCTTATGGTAACAGAAGAGCACTATTCTAGAGAACTGAAGCAACCTACTATATTTTCCATATCTGGTCAACAACTTACAGTAGGGCCTTTACTTCTCTTATTGCATGTTGGAACCAACTCGGGGGATCTAGTTAGAACCAGGAATGGTCTAAGGGTTATGGTTGGAGGAACATGGTATTCCCAAAGTTATCCAGTTAAATATCATCCTACAGGTCATCTAGGTCTATATATTTTTCCATTAACTAGTGTTTGTATGTGCAGGTTCTACAAGGGAGGATCAAGCTTCAAGAAACAGGTATGAACTACAAATGTCCATACAGCTCATTAGATTTAGAAATTTAAAGTAGGAATTATTATGCAGCATTCATGTTTCTGTAGATTATAATTTTCTTTTCTTTTTATTTTATGGAGCAAGGGCCAATTGGCATGGGCTCTCAGGGTTACATTCTAGGATCAATTTCATTTAATATTTTTCCATCGAATTCAAGCTTCTTCCCTAAATGTTCTAAGGATCTAGCAGGGCTATCCGAGCTAGCTTGTGCTAGATACCTATCTAGGTAGATTGCCTAATGTCGAATCTTTTATTTAGAAATGTTGATATCTGAACCTTTAAATCTCCATATTTGAAATCCCATTATCATGTTGTAAATTTAAATTAATAGGAAAGTTAGGGTTTAACCTTTTATCCATTAAGATTTTAAATCTCATATTTCAAAATAAAGATCTCCCAAAGAATCCACAAAACCAACATAGACAGAAACTCAGACAATTGCATTCAAAAGAGACAAGTGAACTATCAAACATGAAATTCCTACTTAGGGCATTTCAACATTTCAATTCATCTCAGCTATCGATTGGACAAATTAAATAATTAGATTCACAAGATAGGACCCACGAAGATCTTCTTGAAGACCAATGAAGTTAAAATCAGTTCATTCCTGTATTGTTTTTAAAGAAATAAATAAGCAAAGGTCAAGGTGTTAAAACTTTCTACCAACACATCAACTTTAAACAGTTAGTATCGCTGGTATCATTAGATACACAACACATGAACACACCAATAAACTTCATTTATTTCTTTTACAAGCAATAAAATAAAACGCTGGTCAAGACATCAAAACCCTCTGCTAATGTGCTATAGATTTAGTACCACTGATATCTCAGGATACACAGCAGGAAACCACAACCATAAACTCCCAGGCAAATGACCATCAAGTATGATTCCCCTATCTAGGGTTGATAGTATATCAGCATTTTAAACTTGGACAATACCCATCAGCACAGTACACAAACCAAACGCATTCATATCTTTTAATCTAAACATTCATCTTTTTAAACAAAAATCAACCCATGATTTTACAGAGAATGAAAAATAGTATTTAGATCGAGGCCATCCAAAGGGGCCAAATGTAATGCCCTCCTCAACACTTATGACTGATTTGTTTATTTTAGACTTATGATTGATCAGACTATTTTGAGACCTACGATTGATTTGACTATTGAGGACACTAGTTTGAAGTGACCCGGAATTATAAAAACTTCGACCATGAATGATTGCTTTAAATTTTATATGTGAAATGAAAATGGTTAGATAAATGATGATTGACGAATATACTTGAATAACTAAGAAAATGAAAAAAATGATGAAAATGCTTTAGAATGGAAAATGATGAAGGTCGAAATTAATTGAAATGAAAATGATGTATGCTCGATTGACATAGATATAATGTTAAAATGATGAATGTTTAGTAGACTCGACTAGCTGAGATACTGGAAAGAATGATACAAATGTTTTATAGTGCAGCGCTACTAATATGCGTTTGAGTGTGTGCAGTGGTAGGTAAGACGATTTACCGACTGACCCACAATGGAATTATCGGGGTCGTAAGAACAGAAAGAACACTTAGGGGTATGATGACTGACTGTCGACCCTGAATTAGCAATCCACACATGAGTGAAGTCATTTCAGCTCACCCAGGGAAGCGTATGTTGTATGGGCAAGGCCATAATGATTTGGTTGCGTATGATGAGTTGAGGGGCGTGCAATAAGGAGAGCCTTATCCCTCAACATCCCTTAGTCTCCAAGGAGTGTAGTTGAGAGATCGCGGTAACGACTCTCCATCGCTATGCAGTGCTCCCCATAAGATGGAAGAAAAGAAACTATCGGAAGGGCTCGCCGAAGAGGCACCTGGACAAGAAAAATATAATATTATTTAAATGAAAAAAATTGAAAACTCATCAAAGATAAATCCAAATGACTTTGAATTAAAAGACAACTTAAAATAAAATAATATCCCTTATTTTATTTTTTTAAAAGAAAAGGGGAATATTAGAAATGAAAGAAAGAAACAAAACAAAAATAGTTTGTTTAGTTTAAATTAATGTATTTATCTAATTTATGAAAAGAGGGAAAACTAAAACTAAACTAGATGTATACTAAGGAAGCTCTATTAGAAATAAACGATAAGAGAAGTTAAACTTTAGATGAAAGTATTCTAATAAGGAATAAAATAATTAAATAAAGTATTTATATAAATATATATAAATCATTTTTAATCTTTTAAAAACTTTTTAAATCAAATAGATTAGATATTATTAAATAAAAGATACTTTCTCTTATAAATATTATTTCTAAATATTTAAAATAAAGAAATAAAAAAAAACAACTAGTTTACTAAAATGGATATTAAGTAAACTAAAAGAGAACCAATTTAGAAGTAGGACTCTTCTATATCCAACTCCCACTAATTTAGGGAAGTAGGTGCACACTAAAGAGATTTGAGACACATGTATTTGAGAATAATCGAAATTAAATTATTAAACTAAATTAAAAATGTGCATGGACAGACACATGGCACACGAGACGTTTGTTATATAATGAGGGAGGAGAAGGAGAGAAAGACATCTCTTGCTCCATAATGCTGGATGGGCATCATAATCTCAGATTATGGTATGATCCTTCAGAGTTGGGATTAGCTGGAATGGGGATTGGGAGATCCTTTTAGGAAGCTTCTAGTGTGTTCTTACGATCCCACTTGCTCACGGGTTCGGGAGGAAGAAGATTGCTCTCGATATGGTAGGGAGGTCAACCGAGGGTTCATCGGTATCTTGTCAATCTCAATTTGCTCCGGATAACGGATTCAACCACTACTACAATAGTATACCTGCCCCAAGCTCAACAAACTAATCAGGTTCAAATCTTTTCAATATTGTTTTTCTGTTCTTTAGTATTGAAGGAGAAATTTTAGTTCCATTTCAAAAGAATTTATAATAGCGGATCTGGTTTTATTGATGAAAACTCTATTTAATCTTCATTAAGGCCGCAACGAATTTAACTCTGTTCTATTAATTTTTTTTTACATATTCCTTTAATCGTTGTCCAGAATGTCTATTGATCAGTAATGACCTTGTGTATGCAACTTTGTGTATTCGGCTATTGTAAACTCGGTTCAAATTCGATCAAGGTTTCCAGAATTCCTTCATAAAGTAGATTTAATTCAAGATCCAATAATTTTGTTTCGTTAGCATTTCAGATTCATATTGATTAATATTTCTTTTAATATTAAAACTTCAGTGTTTACATCCCAGAATTGCTGAGCGATTTCTAGATCTACAGCGTGATTTGTAAATGAATCCACCTGAATTTTCTGTGTTAGAACCTAGAAAGGTGTTTTTCTTAAGTCATGATTCGAACCTTGGTCGATTTATTCAATTCTCTGATCCTTAGATCAGCGTCCCTTCCATAATCCCCAAATTGATTAGATCTCGAATATTTTACTCTGTATTACAATTCGAAGTCATGTGGCGTTGGGGCCTTTCTAATTCTCTGTGTTTGAATCAAATCGGAATTGGCCATCTTCACATTCAGAAATGAATCTGGGTTCTTGAAAGCCACCGCACTTGATTTCGTTAGGGATTGGCGCTTTAATTATTTTTTTAAAGGTCTTTGATGTATCAAATTTAATTCCTAATCCATGGTATTTATCCCTTAAAAAAAATAAACAAGGGTGAATTGAAATTCAAATCTGGAAAAGACGCCAGGGATAGATCTTGAGTTCCCACCGCCGTAGCCGTCAGGATGATGAAGAATGTTGTGCGTATCACTTCCAATTTGTGAACCATTAAATTGAGATCCTGTGTCTGATTCATGTATAAACACTGTGCGTTTTGCTTTACAATCGATGTATTATTAATTGGGACTTGTTCTCAATTCTTGAATGCCAAATCCTTATACCAAAAACGCCCTGATTCCCTGGGATAGGACTTAGTGCGCCATCTATCAGGGTCTTGGACATTTCTTGTTATTTAAAAGATTATGAATCCCATAACTTACTTTTTCTGACTTAGCAGTCATTGTCAGTTAAAATGAAATTCCATTCACCGAGCGATAATAGAGGATGGAGACCTATGAACTCGATCGCGGTGGACAGGCATCATGACTTCAACCCCACTTTGAACTAAGACAGAAGGATAGGGTTGAATTGTAATAATGGAAATTGTTATTAAAGAGTAATATTAGAATTTGTGTTAATTCTTTATATTGGGAGTGAAATGAAATAATTAAAATTGTGATTACTCATTTATATTGAAAGTTAATAATAGAATTTGTGTTAATTCTCTATTTTAGGAGTGGAGTGAAACAACTTAATTGGTATTAAACATCTATTTTATAATGGTATCGAAATACCACATGAGAAATTATGTTAATTATGTCTTTTTAGGATTGAATTGAAACATGTGAAATTGTGTTAAGTATTGTTTTATAAAATGATTGAAAGATAATATTTGAATGTATATTAATTTCATAGAACTGGAATGAAATGACAGGATGGAGATGCGATAGTTGAATTATGTCAATACCATCCATCATCCATTAAATTCATAGGATTAGAATGAAATCTTAGTATTAAAGTGCAGCTTTGGCGTTTATGTCAAATTTCATGATACAATAAAATTGAAATAAACTGAAGGAATTTAAAACGAAATGTTGTATTTAAGTCAATTTATTATTTCGCAGAATGGAAATGAAATAATAGGATTAATATTTTATACTATTATTGTGCAATTATATTTAGATGTAAAAGTGAAATAGCCTCGTCCATGTCATTTCATATTTCAAAGGATAGAATTTAAATTAATCTCATCTATATCACTTCATAGTTTTGAAGTTAGTATTGAAATGTAGTGCTTTTGTCAATTTATAGTTCGTAGATATGAAATGAATGTTCTTATTAGTCATATTATAAACAAAGTAGTACTTCGCTAAAAGAGGAGAAGATGACCATGGTTAAGTTAGGAGTTATAGAACATTGTGTACTTTATTTTTTTAAATTGATTGAAACCCTGCTTAAAGCGTCTCATGAATAAATGTTGAGTGTTGAAGTATTTAAGAATTATATGTTTAATTTCCAATGGACGAATAAGGAATTGAATCCGCATGTGGTTTAAAAAAAAAAACACTTGCTCAGCTTGAGAGGCGCTACACCAAACACTTGCTTGAATAGAGCTATGCTCTCAGCAACCATCAAATAGAAATTACTTCATACCAAAAACCAAAACACAGAGCCATCATGTGTTAGGAATTACAATCAAAATGACCCAAGTCATTATCCCTGTCAGTAGCATGATTTTTCTTCATCCACTTAACCCTACTACTAACTCCATAAAACAAACTTACAAGGGTATCAAAAATTAATCAAGAGCAATGGCTAAGAAACAACCTAACATGGCTTACTAAGTGAGAAACACAAGCAAAAGTCCAAACACCATCATGTTATTTCAAAACCCAAAACATAAACGCCGTAGGTACTTCTCATCCAAGGTTAACAGTTCACTTACAGTAGCAACACAAAAACCCTCAAGGGTTTATTCTATTATCCACCAATAGTAAAAATACCATAGACATTACCCAACAGTCACCATCCCGGGAGAATCCATAATCAACTTTACCATAATCATTTCCCTCCGAGTAGATGTTCAGGTTAGAAATGACCCAAAAGAAAACTTCAAAATTATTTACAGTGATCCCAAAGGGCCCTTCAAAGTTACATTTACAAGTTCAAGCTACAGAGGTCTCAACCATAGCTGCAAAATGCAAGAACGAGTAGTGGGAGGACCCGGGCTTACCAATATTATGCCAGACCCCAACCTTCTCATCACTTGCGAGGACCCAACACCAATGGTAGCGATACCCGCTAACCTATTAACAGTTCATAACACACCACGATTTAATGTAGAGGCATTTAAACATCAATAGAGAAACAATAAAATGAAGGAACCTTTTGACCACAGGAAGGAAAGTATCCGTTAAACACCATTTTAGCTCCACACAACCTAAAGCTACGACTGCACTAACCATGAGCATAGCTCAGGTCAGGGCCTAAACGAAACCATACGCAGCAAGCCCTTACCCCCAAGCCAAACCACGAAATGACAAACGGGGCCATAAAAGACCAAGGTAAACCCTCTTTCCAGCTGGCAGGCAAGCCACACGAAGACCACTTGGGTGGCATTTAAGGCTATCACCAACTCATCAACTAGCACTTCGATTTTTACCCAAACAATATAGTTACATTTTCGTGGTAGTGCAACCCCTGGTTAATATTAATGTATGCCTTTTCAAAGTGTTCCATAGAACATTTAATCCATAAGACTAAGACCTTGCTAGGTAGTTGATGTAGGTAGCCTAGGGAAGAACCTTTCTTATGCCTTCAAACATAATCCGAGTAATTGCTTTAGCAAGATTGCTAAGTAAGCCCGGTTAACCCGATTACTCATCCCTTACCTCTCGGCAGCACTGTTGGGGTATGACTACCAACACAAAGTCATCAGAGGTAGTCATACTCTCTTTCATAAATTCCATCATGTCTGAATTAATAAAATAAACCAATTTAAACATTTTAATTGAAACCAACATGCATCTGAGCTGTAGAAGTGAAGTATTAAAACAGAAAGAAACCTCAAGTATTATTCTAGCAATAGACTTGCTATGACGATGTTATGCACCTCATACTACCTTATTTTACGGCTTCTGCAGAAAACATAAATGTGAAACCAACTCTCTTAGAATAGTGTTCTCATTGCATCAAACAATTACCAGCATAACTTCCCAGTACTAAATTTAATTTGCATTACATTATCCATTTAGGCAATGTTAATAGTAAAGTGATTTTTTTTTTAATTTTACTGTTTTAGGGACATTACACTTGTTAAGTCCACCAGATTACACTCGCAGTTTTATCTTATATCTAGCCGCATATGATTCGACGGTTGTTATAGTTTTGGTTTGGGAAGATGAAAATTTCCAAGAGCACGACATCTATTACCTTTCTTGCACTTTAATAAAACTTGAACTGAAGTATTCACATGTTGAGAAGTTGGCACTTGCCCTTGTGTATGCCATTCAGAGGCTAAGCCACTATATTTTACTGCGAACCACTATAGTGATTGCAGATGTCAATTCGTTTCAATATGTTTTAACACGACGCATAATCGGGGCACTAGTACAAAATGAGAAATAAGCGACAAAAAAATGACCAAAATCCGCATATAAATAACCCATTTTGATTTGGCGATCGTTGGTGGCTAATTTCTGGTCTCTTATTACGCGACCAAAATTGGTCATATTTAGTTTGGTCATTTATAGCTTGTCATTTGGTCATATATTTGGTCATTAATTTGGTCATATATTTGGAATTAATGACCAAATATATGACTAAATTAATGACCAAATATATGACTAAATATATGACTAAATTAATGACAAAATGACAAGTTATAAATGACCAAACTAAATATGACCAATTTTGGTCACATAATAAGAGATTAAAAATAAGCCACCAAAACTGTCATTTGATCATTTATATGCGAATTTTGGTCGCTTTTTTGGTCACTATCTCTCATTTTTTGGCCATTATTTGCGAATTTTGGTTATTTTATTTGGTAACTTGTCTCTTATTGTGATCAGTTATTTCTCATTTTTTGGTCACTAATTTTGTCATTTTTAATCGTTTTATGTTTATTATTCATTTTTTGGTCACTAATTTAGTCCTTTTTAGTCATTTTATATGTCTTCATTATTTTTTAGTAGTTTTAATAGTGTTCATTATTAATAAATATAAATTTTTATTATGATATTATATACAAATAAAAAGAAGAAGGTCATCTAATACATATGTAATCATGCAATATTGTCACATCAATTAGTAAATTACAACACTTATAAATAATATAAATTACAAACACATAAATTTTAAATGCACATAAATTATATTATATGAAATGTCGAATATTATAACAAATATGAGTTATGTAAATGTAATAAAAAGAATAACATAAATAATGTAGTAATTGTATATTAATATATTAATTAGCTGTGTAGCTGTAAATAATATAGTAATTATATGTATATCACTAATAATTAAATATTTTAAATAAATTATATAAAAAACTACAATGAAGATAACTTATTAAATTGAGATAATTAATAATTAAATATTTATTAATTTTTTTTTTAAATAATTATTAAATATATAATTTTTTAAATACACTATTAAAAAATAAATTTCAATTCAATAAATATATATCCCCTCATCTAACAATTTTCTTATACCATAAGCATAATGGCCATATCATATCGTAACCATATCATAGTTATTTAAAGCTATGATAGGCTTTATGACAATGATACATTGTACCCATAACATAAAAATATGTTATCACTATAATATAACATAACCACATTAGAGAAAGATCATGATTGTGGATACAGCACAAACTTACATTTTTTTAAGTAATAATGTCAACAACAACAAGAGTAACTTTCTCACGCGTTTTAACGCCGCCTATCCTGGCTCTCGGTAGGGTATTAATATGCGGTCGCATTACCGAACCTCGGTAGGGTATTAATATGCGGTCGCATTACCGAACCAAATACGACGAGTGGTCAGTTGGGGCCAAGCCTGGGCGCGGTAAATTAAAAAAACATTTAATAATAATTTTGTTCTTTTAAATAAATATTATACTTAAATATTTTATATAAGTATAAATAAAGTTATAATATTAATTTATAATTGAAAATAGATAAAATTTTAAAAATTAATAAATAATATTATAAAAATTAAATTTTCATATTTAAACCAATAATATTATCATAATAAAATTTAATATAAAATAAAACTAAAAAAATAATATAATGAATAAAAATATTGTATAAAAGAGGATAGATAGAGGATAGATAATGCCATAGAATAATTAGTTCAACTTAAAAGTATATTTGCATAGATCATAGAATCTAAATGTAAAAGTATATTTACATAGAATATAGAATCTATGATTTTATTTACTTTAGATTTTTATGTTGTAGTTTATGAAATATGAAATATTATAATTTTAGAAAGTTATATTAATTTATAAAATAATGTTTCTTTTAATAAATATTTTTTTAATAATAATATTAATTTTTGAAAAATAAATGTTTTATTTAATTTAATTTTTTTATTGGAAAATGATATGTTTATTTCTAAAACATTTAAAATTTAAGAAATCATTAAATTCAAAAACATGTTTCCATAATAAATACTTATGTATCATGTATCTTTGTAAACATATAAATAGATTCAAACACATAACTATACATAATATGGAATTTATTACTATTAATTTTGTTCTGGTAAAGATCTAAGAGACCTAATACTTATAAGATCAAACAACTCCATTAATTATTATGTTTATGAAAAGCCACCATCCACTACACTCCTACCTTTCAAGCAATGGTTTGATAAACTCTAAGAAATCCATAAAAACATTGCTTTCTTTTTAATCTTAATGAATGAATTTTTCATTATGGTCAACCGTTTTGAAATTTTGAAATGCTTATTTGTCAAAGAAAATTAGCCATACCCCTTTTACATTTTTCATGTAATTTAAAGCATTAATAGAATATTTCACTAAGTTTCCTAAATTTACAACATTGTTTATCAATTGTGTGTATCTTAACTCAATCTTTATATTTCATGACAATGCATTTTGAATGTCTACAATATCAAATTCTCTTTGAGTAAAATGTACGTCTTGATAATTTTCCATATTTAATGTTGGGACTGTCTCTCAAATAACTCCACAAAGTCTTTTGTCAATCATTACTATCATTCCATATCCTTTTAAATTTTCCACACCTTAATTCATGATTTTTTGGACTCAATTATCATTCCATATCCTTTTAAACTTTCCACACCTCAATTCATGAATTATTGGACTCAATTACATCAATTCTTCCTATTTTCTAGAATGAATGATTTATCTTACACTTAGTTATAGATTAATTAATATGTTCTTGCATAACATTATTTATTTTCTTGAAATTATTATATCTATGGAGATGCAAAGTTTCCCTCAAAAAAATATCATTATACACAACCTTTCTATCTAAATGGATTCAATCCTTCTATATAATTTAAAAATCTAAAACTTATCTATAATAATAATTAATAATCTAACCAATCCCAAAACGTTAATATGGATAATTTTTTTATAATTATTATTATAAATCACAATGAAAATAAATTAAAAAATAAATGATTTTCCCAAAATGAATATAGACAAAAAATTTTATTTTAATAATAAAGAACAATAAAAATAAGTTAAAAAATGAAATACCTTTCAAAAATTATGATGCTAGAGTTATGAAAGGAGATATTTTCATGATTTTTTCACATAGTCAAATTAAAAAAATTATAATAATAACAAATAAAAATTATGATGCTAGAGTTATGAAGAGAGATATTTTGAGGATTCCTTCACATAATGAAATTAAAATACTTTTTTATTATAATAATACAACATAATGAAATTAAGTTAAAAAATGAAATACCTTGAAAAAATTATGATATTACGGAGATATTTTCAAGATTCCTTATTAAAAAATGAAATAACTTCAAAATATTATGATGTTATAGCCATGGAGCATTATTTTCAAGATTACTTAAAAAGTCAATGTATAAGATACTTACAATCAATTAAAAAATTAAATGACTTTAAAAAATGAAAGGACTTCCAAAGAGTATGATGATATAACCATAGAGCATATATTTTCAAGATTCCTCCATACGATCAAATATCTAAGTGAATGAAAAATCTCATAAATTACTTATGATAAGTTAAAAAATGAAATGACTTCCAAGGAATTTGATGATATAGCCACAGAGTATATATTTTTAAGATTCCTCCATATGATCAAATAGAAGTGAATGAGAAGTCTTATAAAGTGATGTAGCATGGGTATTTTAAAATTTATAATAATGTATCCAAGTTCAAAAGATCTATAGAGCTTATATTTTCAAGATTCCTCCATAGGATCAAATAGAAGTGAATGAGAAGTCTTATAAAATGATGTAGCATAGGTATTTTCAAATTGATAATAATGTAGCCAAGTTGAAAAGATCCATTGATAAGATTAAAGGACTTAGTCAATGAAAAAGACAAGAAATTTTTTTCTTGGAAAATGAAAGAAAAATGTTGAAAGGTATAGAGACAAATTTAAAGTCACATAATCCCCATTGAGAAACTAAACTATATGTTTTATTAGCCTCAAAATATGATGTGATTGTTGATAGAACCACCCTTGTTTTTTTTTAATTCAAGATCTTTGAATAACATATAGGGAAATCCCCACTTTAATGAAAATCAAATCGAAGTTGTATTGATCGAGCAATCCCATGGATTATATAAATTATTTTGCTACCTTAACATTGGATCCCCATTATGCCATAGTTTATTATTATGTAATGTTTTATCCTCAATAATGATATAGAATATGGTTTATAAATTATATAAATATGATTAAGAAATTTATGCAAAAGCACATTTTCGTGGTATGTTAAGTTCAAAATGGAAATAGTTTAACTTTGTATATGTTATTTAGTTTTATATATTATCTATTACATATTATATTATTAATAGACAAATAATATAATAATAGCTTACTTAATGTATTTTATATGTTTTTATTCTCTTGCGTGTATTACTTACAGTATCTCCACTATTTGCCTAATTTAAGAGAGGCATTATATTAATGTAATTTTTCTAGTGTGAGCTAAAGATGTTTGTGAATAGGAGAAAGTACGATATTAAGGTGTTGTATAATGGACCATAAAGTAGTGATAGGTTTTGTGTCTCTCATGTCCAAGCATCATGTCTAGCTTCCTAATACCCATGCACAAATGTGGTAGCATCCAAAGATTGTTATTGTTGGAAAAATCATTGTGTATAATTGTTGTATATGGATGTAGGGGAGTAATGCCCACTAGCTAGGAATGAATTTGTTAAAAACGTGTGGCCATGGAAAATAAGTAAAACACACCAAAAAATAGTTAGTGTTAAGGAATCCATAACACTAACTTAGTGTGTGGAAAAAATAGGTACAGTTCATTCAACAATTGTTGTAGTGCCTATTAAAACTGACGCTATAACATCTACAAATCTATTCAGGTTAGATAAGTATAAAGATGTTGCAAATGAAAAATATGTGATACTTATGGGAAGCGAGGATGCAGCCATTGAAAATGATCACTCATATTTTTCAATCAATTGGAATTTTTTTAGAGTATTAGACTAACACAATTTAATAGATAAGGTCATACAAAAACATCGATTAAAAAAATGAAAGATAACTTAATAATGCATTCTAACCATTGAAAATTATTAATTTATAAAATGGTTATTTAAAAATATTAAAAATTAATAAATATCAAAACAACTCCAATATAAAATGATTATTTAAAAATATTAAAGAATAATAAATATCAAAGCAACTAAAGAGAAAGTAATAGATAACCTAATAATAAATTCAACCAATTGAAAAATATTGGCCTATAAGATGACCATTGGTGATCTTAAAAAATATTGAAGAATAATGAATATGAAAAAAAATATTGATATAGAAGAGAAATGAGTTGTTATGACAACCAACTATGTGAAAATGACTGAACCAATTTAAATATTGTTCATAAAAGGCACTCAAAATAGATTCCCTAATTTCAAGAAGCGTGCATTTGAATTTGATGTTGATGTAATTTAAATAATTACATTCACGAAATTAATGTTGCCTAAATTAATGTTCCCTAGAACTGGACACTCAATAAATAGATATGCTTAGTAGCTATATTCTATGATTCTCACATGTAATATTACAATTTGACCAAGCAGATTACATTTAGGTCTACTTTCTAATGGCAGTTTGTCCATATCTTCTATATTGAGGGTGCTAATCATTATTGAAACATAGCTATGAAAACTTGATAGGAAATGATTCCGTCCACTTTCTAATGTGGTTATTTTCAAACTAACAACACACGTTCCCACACGAAGTGATATGCAATATGAATAGAAATGACAATAATATTATTAAATAATTTTAAAGAATCTTTATATATATATATATATATATATATCAAATTTTCTTATTATCATTATTTATTAATATTAATTCTTTTATTATTAAAAAATAAGATAACAATAGTTTCTAAGCGAATGGAGGTTTTGGATCCAACACAGGGTATTTTTTAAGGATTATAAAAGTATGCTTAAGTGTAGTATTCTAGGCGATTATTTTGGAATGAAAAAAACATAAGTATAGATTGGTAGGCGAATATTAAATATGAAACATACAATTTACTACTGAAACTTGTAAATTTTGGCAAATATTATGATAAAAAAACATATTTTATGTAAATATAGGCGATATTAGAGACTAAAAATGACCAAATAGCGAATTTATTTTTTGAAAAAAAGCCCAAAAAATAGCCAATTGGCGACATCGCCCCTAAAATTTTCCCTGATCCAACAACCGAGCTGAAGGACTTGTGTTGTGAATTCTCTTTATCCTGGCAAAAGAAAAGCAGGTGGATACATTAAGAGTTTTGGGGGATTCTAAGCTTTGGGTTAAGTATATGAATAGGGAGAACGACTTCAACAGCCATACACTTCACATTCTGGGAAGACATGTGGAACTACGGGTAACGAATTTCAAGAAGGTCTCTTTTGCACATGTTTTTAGAGAACAAAATATTCATGAAGACGTCCTAGCTAAGGCAGGATTGCTCATGGAAGAAGGAGACTGCAAGATCCTACATACTCGGTAGGCAATTCAGGAAACAAGTCTGATTAAATTACACTCTTTAAAATAAATGATCCGAACAAGTAGATTTTATGCTTTTTTGAATATTAGTTCAATTTTTGAACTGTTATTACAACTTTTATAACATTGTAAAAGTATCTAACTTTACTACTTGAGATAAAATTCTCATTTTTCTATTTTGGATATCATCGTGCTCTTATGCACCTATGGAATGTATTTTTGTTCTTTATGATCTATGAATACGACTTTTTCTTTGAAAAAAAATAACTTACTTAATGTTCTTTATATCTACTTTGACCTTTTGGTCTTGCCTCTTTCAAGTTAAACTTCGATGGTGCATCCAAGGGTAACCCTGGATCTGTAGGTTTTGGCGGGGTGGTAAGGAACCATGAGGCAAGAATTATGCAAATCTATTTTCGATACATTGGCAAGGATATCAGCAGAACTTGAAGGCCTCCTGTTTGGAATCAATTTGATCACTTGAGAAGGTTGGGAGAGAACCATTAACAATGGAGATTCAAGGATCATCATCCAAATGGAAAAAAGGCTGCAGAATGGATAAATATTATCCAAGGTGGCAGAGAGTTGGAGGATGGTATATAGGCTAGAAAAACTAGAGACACTGCTAGCCAGACCTCATGTTTGGACTTTTGTCCACATCAAGCAGGACGAAAATAAGGTTGCAAACCACCTTGCAAACGTGGGGAAACCGAAAGGCGTAGACTAAGGGAGGGCTAGTTGGATTTCTTCACTCCTCAAGCCTGGGCTAACCAATGCTCACAGCAGGCAACATGAGACATTCATTCTTCGAGGAGGAAAGGGGGTGACATGTCTCGTTCTCATGAGATCCAAGTATTACCCCACATGACAGGTACAATCACCATCTATGACAATAATAGCCCCACTCATGTTGATGATACAAGTACTAATAAAATCAACACCCAAATGAATGAGCATTTAAATTACTATTGAAATAATGAGGAGGAAGGAATGTAGCACCATCCTTGACCAGAGGATGAAGTTTGATAATATGATGCGAAGTGGTGTAATTAAGTCAGATGTAATCCTGCGACTTGATGGACAGGACAGAACTATGATGAATGGAATTAAGGATTAGAGTGATAGAAGGGCTATACATGTGGGAGGAAAGTCTGAACCAACATGCAAATTTCCTCCCACTGTCATTGTTATAGAGATCTTACATTGTTTAGTTGGGAAAAGTCTGTGTGAGGAATAACGACTAACCCCTTAGAAGAACATCATAGCTCCTACGGGGGAGAAGGAAACGAGGAGGGGAAGAAATATGCAAGGAAGTAAAAATGCTCAAGGTGACTCATGAGAAGAAGCAGGCCTGTCAAGTGGCTCGTTTCTTCCGAGATAGAATTTTTCCAACCATCCACAGGGAAATTGAGCAAGTTGAAAAGAATTTATGGGAACAAGTTAAGACCCTCAAGGTGGAGGAGATTAGAGAGGGGGTAGAGGAATGGGTGCAGAACCCTGGTACAATTATCGATCGGATGACGACATATGACCGGCTCATGGTTACCTATTGGGTAATGAGAGGACTTCTCTCCCACGTCCTTATGGAACTTGAGTGAACGAGGAAATTGGGGATGGAGATCTTGCTTAGGCTTGGAAAGAACATAAACGAGACTGTCTATTGATGCACAGGAAGATTGACATAATGGCCAGCAAGATGGGGATCCAATTCTATCCCCCCTGCTCTAGGTTCTGGTGCTAGTACTTCAAATTTGGGAGTGGCTGGTTCGGGGATGGATACTCGCAAGGGAGGCTCGAGTATGGCGGAAGATACCTCTAAAGACACGGAAAGCATAGGCGGAAGTAGGTTGAAGAAGTTGTGAGAGTCGTTTCCTTCCACTGGCATGGGATCATCGAAGGCCTTCTGAATGTCTTCCTTGGTACCTCGATCTTATTTTAATCTGGGCCTCGTCTCTCTATGTCTCGGTTGTATTTTGCCAAATAGTAGTTTAGGTTTCAGTTGAAGGAAATTTGATAGAACATTTTATATGGTGAACAAGTTACATGTTGAATGTTTCCAATTAGTGTTAGTCTCTAAGTCTATATTTTTGCTTGGGTTTATGTATCGTAGGGGAAGGTTGGTTATTGAAAATCTAGCTAATGTCAACAAGGCCCTATGTAATGAAGTCATGCACTCCTTTTTTATATAGCAATATAATGTTTTATTTAAAAGAAAATTGTTTCCATATCTACTTCATCTCATAACAAACACATATATAATCTAACAAATAAATGAATATTCCTAAAAATGAAAGCTAATCACTTCGAACAAAGTAAAAGGAAAGTTATCCATAGATGTATATGTGCCTCTCAAAATATAATTGGATTGTCACGTTCATTGGCCTTAAAAGGTTAAAGGGTCTTAGTCATAGATGGACATAATGCACATAACTTTGTTGTATAGAGCAATATTGGATATTGGATATATTGGTTAAAAGTTTATTTTCCTTATATGTAAGTATGAGTGGAAGTCTCTTTATTTTAAGTGACATGGTTTTTCTTGAATAAAAATATCAATTAAGTAGCATTTACTAATATTAATTATGATAAGTTTTACTTGGTCGATTGTTTTTGGTAAAATCCAAATTTACCAGAATCCAAACAAAACAAACCAAAAAAATACCCCAAAAAGATAGAAAACAAATTATATTATATAAATAATTGGTCATTTAAAATTTATTACAAATATGATAATGGATACTTATCAAGAAAATATGATTCTATGTCAATTCAAAGAGAAAATCTCTATACTTAACACAATTTATTTTGTTTAATCATGGTAAGTTCTAATCACGTGAGAGTGGAAAGAGGGAGATGGAAAAGAATAAAGAGAATGAATATGTTTATTTTGTAAACAAGGAAATATTGAAGTGTAAGGAATATTTGAGCAAGACATTGTTTTTTATATGAGGAGGTAAAATAGAGAACACAATTCAGTATGAAGATTTGAGTTGGTTATATAAGTTGTTCCGTTTTAAAAAAATGTTGTTATATTACGAATGATGTAGATTTGGCAAGCATGAGACACTGAACTAGTGACCTCCAATTTACAACATGTGACTTCATATCAAGTGAACCGCTAATGAACCACACCCATGTGGGCACGAATAGTGTAGATTGATAGTAATGGGGATTTAGATTAATTTTTCTTGATACTATTATTTTTATAAATATTTTTTTTAAAATTTTTTAATTAAAATTGAGTAAAATATTATTAAATAATAAAAATATGACTTACGAGGATTATTTAAAATTAAATACACTGAGTGAAGAAGGAGCTCCGTTGAATAATTTGAAACTCATAAAATTATAATTTGATACTTTAAAAAAAAATAACTACTATTAAAATTAAATAATAATCAAAGTCATTAATAAATCATTTTATTAAAATAATGACTTATAAAAAAATAAGATATAAAATAATATCCTAGCTCTTCATTATCATTACCATTAGTATTATTATAATAAGAAGATTATAAATTAGCTAGTAAAAATCTTCATTACTATCATTATAAAAAGATAATTAATTGATACTAGTATTAACTACTAGTTAATGAAGGGTCTCTTTACTAATATTATAATTAAAAGATACATTATCTGCAATCATTAAAGGATACTTTAAACAAAGAAATGTATTTTAAATAATAATGAGACTATTAAAAAGAAATATTAATCAAATTCACTTATAAGATAGTATTATTAAAATAATGACTTTAATATTATTATTCTCAAATATTAATAATTATTGATACTATAACAATGAATATAAGTATTAATAGGAGGAAATTGTTATTATAATTAAGAATTTCCGTTTTACTATATTTTAGATTTGGAATTAAAATAAACCATAAAATTGACAAAACCTAAATTATTAAACCGACTCTAAGCTTTAAATAAAATTTGTTATTCTAGGTCATATATATGGCTTATGAGCATCTTAAAATCTTTTAAGCTTCAATTGTCTTCCGATGATAATCCCGTAATAAGGGTCAAAACTTCTAATTTCAAACTATTCAAAGCAGCTCCTTCTTCACTCATGCTTTTTAAGGGTAAGATTGGTAAGATGAAAGAGTTTAGTTTTTTTTCAAACCATCATATATTTAAGATTTAAATTTTCCCTTTTTTCATTTAAATTTTATATACTTTAAAACTTAAATTTTATATAGTTTTGTGTTTTAAAGTTATTGGCATTGATACTAAATATCACTTGAGCGATAATGGGAGTTTACTTTCAATAAAGTAAGGTTTTATGACAAGCTTGTTGGAAATTTAGTTATTGTATTTGAATTCAAAATGGTGGAATTTAGATTTGATTATGATACATTTCAAAGTCTTAAAGTATTAGAGAAGAGTGGTTTTACAAATTTTGTAAGTATTTTATATTTATAAGATTGAAAAAGAAATATAAAGAATAATTGATAGTTAATGTATGAATAATTAGTAGTTCAAGTATAAATAACATATAATTACAAACATAAATTCCTTCTTTTTAAACTTTTTTTTTTTTATTGGTTAAAATATTTCTTATATAAATAAAAAAAACAGCTAAAAAACACCAAACCTAAGCCTAATTTCTGAAAGCCATGCCATAATCCCATTCGCTAAAGGGACGACCATAATTCTCGGAGTTAATTCGTGCAAGCGTGTTGTCCATGTTCAAGATCGTAGAGTATATACATATCAAAACCTCGTAGTATGACAACAACGTGTATATAACCATGGTCATCCATAGTCATTGTGGAGCAAACCCTAGAAATTCAAGGCCATTGGGTAATGGATATAACTCAAGCCCGCCGTATTTGCTGTCATTGCAGAGTACCCTAAGCTGTTCACCATGTCTCTGTGTCCCATTGCGAAAGAAATGTCTGCAAGATCAACCCTTCGTTGCTTCAAAAGACATACCATAATCCACTCGCCGCATCTTCTTTTCATCGAGACGGCCAACGAGATTCTTCTCGTTGAATCTAATAGCAATATTCTTCAACCCGGAAAAAAGATTTATATTTCTGATTTGGAGGTGGTAAGACTTATCATAACTCAATTTTAAGATTGGTAGCCAGAGGATAATCAATATTGACTATTATATGATAATATTGTTTAATAATCTACTAATAACATGTTCATTTAGTTGATAGGAGTATTTAGATTCTCCTTTTTAATCCAACCGCCATATTCTCTGAACTGAAAAATAGATTAATATTTGTGATTAGAAGGTGACAAAACTCATCATAACTCAATTACAAAATTAGTAGAGGAGAATCAACATCGACTTCTGATTGGAAGGTGACAAGATTCATCATAACTCAATTGCAAAATTGGTAGAGGAGAATAACATTGGCTATATATGTAAATGCAAACTGTCATGTAAATGTTAAGGATTTCATCATCCAAATTTGAAATTAATAACTCATGGATTTTGAAAATTCAAATTTCCACTCTTACCAAATGAATTCGAATATTTTAGTTTTTAACTTTTTCCTTAATTAAAAAGAAACAAGTTTTTAAGTTTATCTTATTAATAAAAAGCATTTTAATCTTTACTTAATAAATGATGATTTTCTTAATTTATTAATATTATTAAGAATTATTTTAATCTTTACTTTAAGTAACTATTATATTATATATATAATTATGTTTATATTCTTATAAATAATAAAAAATTAACTAATTGGATTTTGGGTATATTTTCTCAATTAAGTCATCTCAAAGAAGAATTGACACTGGGTCACTTACTAACCAGACTCATAGAGTCATAAATGAGACACCAAAATTAGAAAAAAAATTAAATTATAAAATAATTAATTAAAAAAAATATTTTTTTATCATTGATCTTGAGATTCCATATACCAAATATTATCATTATCATCCTTAAATATGATTAATTATTGGACTGGATTAACCTTTTTAATTATTATTTGATAGATTTTAGTAGTATATGTAAAAAAAAAATGTAATAATTACATCATTCCATTAAAAAAGGAATAATCGAAAATCATAGAGGAATTTTTTAATTTTATGAACAAGCAAACTGGAAATTAGCCATAGCATTTCGTATCACGACTTCGGGGATATTCGCCTTGATTCCGTCGTGATATTAACTCAATATTCGCCTTGAGCCTTCAATTATTTAACTCAAAACTTAGTGTGGATTCAATTGTGGCAATCAACACCAGAAACCGTAATACCTCAATCACTGTACCTTTACAACACTGGATCCAGTTGATAATCATATCTTTAACAACTTTCTCCTTCAAAATAATTTTGGACAGTGTATTTTCCTCTTGGCAGCCCACACATGGCGATGATCGGATGGCCGCTGGCTTGCTGTACAGAATTGATATTAATCTCTACTACCCCACACAATCAGATTTATCGGATGGATGGCTGTCTGCAATGGAATAGATTGTCGCTTCTGGAGGACGGGCATTATTAGTTTGGGCTAAATGTCACTCAGTTTACCATCTAATCAACATGATGATAACAGCTATCTCATAATTTCTATTAATATTCAATAATCGCGCTGCCCATTTCTATTACTCTCAGTTTCTTTAAGAATTCTCGTGATGATGTCCTCGAAGCCGAAGCTGATGTTCTTGATCGCCGTCTCACTTCAACTCTTTGGAATATTGTCTCATCAGAATGATCATAAGATCAATGGAATATCCACGGCCCTTCACAAGATGAAGATCATGTCTGGAAAAAAGATCATCAGCGTGGAGGAGCCTCTGTACTATCCCACCGACTTCATCGAGTATTACATCAAATTATCGGTGGGAACTCCTGCGCAGGATCTTTCGCTCATGATGGACACCGGCAGTAGTGTTGTGTGGGCATCTTGCACCCCAAATTATACATGTAACGATTGCCATGGATATAGCACAGTTTTTCTTCCCACTAAGTCATCCTCTGCCGTGCCTGTAATGTGTGCAGATCCAAAGTGCAAAGAACTGTTTGGAAGCATCCCTAATTGCTCGGGGGTTTGTCCAGGGTATGTTCTTCACTACGTCTCGGGAAACACAACAGGGCATCTACTAACGGAGATCTTAACTTTGCCATTGGAAGGAGGAGGCAGACGAGAAATAAAGAACTTCGGAGTCGGATGTTCAGTTGTTTCGTCCGGCTTCTCTGGTATTGCAGGATTTGGAAGAGGAGGTCTGTCTATGCCTTCCCAGCTTACTCCTTTTCCTGGTGACAGGTTTGCTTATTGTCTTGACGATCTAAGCAATAGTAGCATTATAGTGCTCGGTGACATGGCTGTACGCAAGGACATCACTTTGTCTTACACTCACTTTCTAAATAACTCCGCTGGATACAGCGAATACTATTACATTGGTCTTGAAGGACTGAGTATCGGTGGAAAACAATTGAGGGTGTCCTCAAATTTATGGACATTTGACAGCAAAGGCAATGGCGGAACGATAATAGATTCGGGCACTTCTTACAGCTTCTTTCCCGAAACAATCTATGAGCAGATTGTATCTGAGTTTGTTTCTCAGATTGGATACAGAAGGGCTTATGCAGAAGGTTATGAATTATGTTACAATGTTTCTGGTGTGAACCTTACGAATATTCAGTTGCCTCGATTTGTATTCCATTTGAAGGGTGGCTCAGACATGGTACTGCCTGGTGAGAATAGTTTCATAGCGGCTAACACTGATAATTTTCTTGCGGCCACTTCTGATACAATCTGCTTGGCAATAATGAATGCTGGTAGTGTACCCGATGGACCTGCTGTAGTCGTCGGAAACTTTCAGCAGAACAATTTCTATTTGTTGTTTGACAGAGAGAATAATCGTTTGGGCTTCACTCATAAGGCCTGCAAAGCATTCGGATGAGTCATGACTTGCAATGAAGACCTTGTTACACCCTTGTGAAGCAATATGGAACAACAAAATGGATGAAGAGTGAATATGCAACTTAAATGTCCTACGATTATTCTCAATTACATTAAGCATTTCATATTACTAGTGAAATATCTTGTCCCGACTCATTTTCATCAACATCACCTTATTAAATCTTATATTAACGTCACCTTACTATTAATCTTATAAACATCATGTGTGGATTTATTATTTTTTAATTATGTGTTTGGGTTAGTTCATATTTGATGGATTGCATGTGAGAAATCTAACTATAATTACAAATCATTTACTTTGTTAATATTAATAAAAATAAAAATATTATTTTTAGTGATATTATAAAAAAAAGGGTTTTATGAATTAATTATTTGCATTTTTTGCACAAACAAAAAGCCTAGAGTTTTAAAGGATTGGGTATTTCCATGTCTTTGTATACAAAATACATGGGCTAACAAACAAGCTAACCATATTTCCCATGTGCTCAAGGTTTTAGATTAGTAAATGGAGAGGCCGCTAACCATATTTCCCATGTGGTGAAGGTTTTAGATTAGTAAATGGAGAGGCCTTTGAATGCTTACACCAAATAATGTTAATGTTAATTTCATGAGACCTTATCCATATTACACATGGCATGGCATGTAACCATGGTGGGATGTAGTAATGTTATAGTTTAACTTTGTATGTTCTTTGTGTTGTGTGATTATGCTTATGTAAATGGAGTGTTGGTTAAGGAATGAGGAGTGTAATACACCAAAGAACTCGAATAATTATTGTTTTAAGAACATTATGTTTATATTTTATTTTTGACATTTGATTAAGTGAGGTCAAAATAAATGTAAACGAATTATTAATTCTTAATTAATTAAACTCAGAAAATCAGAACTAAAATAGTTGTTACAGAGTGTTTGCTGACCCACAAGGAGGAATGACAAGTGTCAAGAGAAAAACCAAAGTGGCAAGACTGCTTAATAAAATCTCAAATGATGTAGAAGACATATTGAAGAAAAATAAGTCACATAATTTATTAAAGCTTTATATGAATAATTACGAAGATATTAAAATAACAATAACATTAATTAGATAAATTATTTCTATATTCTAAAATGAATGATTTAGCTTACACTTAGGTATATATTAATTAACATTTTCTTACAAAAACATTATGTGTTTTCTTAAAATTATTATATCTTTTTTCTCTCAAAATTTTTTTTAATATAAAGATTCTCTACCACCTATATATTTTAAAAATCCAAAATTTAAATAGATTTACAATAATAATTAGTCATCTAATCAATCCCAAAATCTTAATATGGACTTTTTTTTAGTATAAAATCTAAAATTTAAATAGATTTACAATAATAATTAATAATATAACTAATCCCAAAATGTTAATATGAACTTTTTTATTATAATAATAAGACATAATAAAAATAAGTTGAAAAATAAATGACTTTCCAAAAATGTTAACTAAAATGTTAATATGTACAATTTTTTTATTATAATAATAAATAACAATGAGAATGAGTTAAAAAATGAACTACCTTTCCTAACGAAAATTATCATGGTAATGTTATGGAGGGAGATATTTTCAAGATTCCTCCACTTAGTCAAATTAAAAACTCTTTTATTATAATAATCAAGTACAAAAACTATGATGTTAAAGTTATGGAGAGAGATATTTTAAAGATTCTTCTACATAATCAAATTAAAATATTTTGTATTATAATAATAAATCACACTAAGCATAAGTTCTAAAATGATGCTAAAAGTATGGATGGAGATACTTTCAAAATTCTTCATTATAATCAAATTAAAATGCATGACATATATTATAAATTAAAATAAGTTAAAAATTAAATGACTAAAATATTATAATAATATAGTTATAAAGCATATATTTTCAAGATTCCTTAAAAAAAATTAAAATACATATAATAAGTTAAAAAATAAAATAACTTCCAAAGAAGAAAGAATGTGATGGTATATCCATAGAGCATATATTTCAAAGATTCATGTATAGTATCAAATAGACCGAATAAGAAATATCATAAGATACCTATGCTAAATTAAAAATTAAAATGATTTACAAAAATTATGATGATATAGTTATAGTGAATATATTTTCAAGATTCTTCCACAAGATAAATGAATGAGAAATCTTATAAAGTGATGTAGCATAGGTATTTTCAAATTGATAATAATGTATCCAAGTTGAAGTGATGTAGTATAGATATTTTCAAATTGATAATAATGTAGCCAAGTTGAACAGATTCATTGATTAGATTAAAGGAAATCTTAGCCAATGAAAGAGAGAAATATTGTTTTTTGGAAAAGGAAAGAAAAATTGTGAACAAATTTAGAATCATGAGTAAGAAACTAAACTACAAGTTTAATTAACCACAAAAGATGATGTGATTGTTGAAAAAAACACCCCTATTTTTTATGAAGTCAATATCTTTAAGGAGTGGCATATAGGGGAAATTCCGAGTTTAATGAGAATCTTAATCCAGTGATCCCACGGATTATAGAAATTATTCTATGATCTTAACATTGGATCTTTATTATGCCCTAGTTTATTATTATGTAATGTTCTATTCTCAATATGGCAAAGAATATGGCTTGTAAATGACAAAAATATGATTAAATTTTTTATATAAAAGTATATTTTCATGTGTAAGTTAAATTGGAAACGACAATAGTTTAATTTTGCTATGTTATTTAGTTTTATATATTATCTATTAATTATTATATTATTAATAGAAATAATAAATTATATTTTATTTAATCTGACTAATATATTTCTATTTTTGTTTGTGTATAACTTGTATCTCCATTGTCTACCTAATTTAAGAAAGCATTATATTAATGTAATTTGTCTAGTGTGAGATAAAGACTTTTGTGAATAAGATGAAGTAAAATATGTGGTATTTTATAATGTGTCATCGTGGAGTGATAGGTTTTGTGTCTCTCATGTAAAAGCATCATGTTGAACTTCATAATTTAGCTATGCATTATAAATGTGGCTATACCTAAATATTGTTATTGTTGGAAAAATCATTGTGTATACTTGTTGTACACGGATGTAGGGGAGCGACGACTAGTTGGTAATGAAGTTGCTAAAAGAAATGTGGTCATTGAAAATAATAAAACTGCACCAAAAATAGTTAGTGTTAAGGAATCCATGAAACTATCCTATTGTGTGGACAAAAGAGGTACAACTCGTGCAAGACTTGTTCATTCCCCAGTGATACTAAGGCTATAACATCTACAAATCTATTTATGTTAGATAGATTTGGAGATGTTGTAGATGAAAATTACGTGACAGTCATGGGAAACGAGGATGCATCCATAAAAGATTATCCATCATATTTTCAACTTAATTAGTTGCATTTTTTGCTTTCTCCCTTAATGTTATCAGTTCTAAATTTTGCACCTAGTTTGATTGCTTTGTCTTGATAATGGAATGGTATATCCTTCCATTTGAGGCACTGTGCTTTACCATCATAAATTACTAGGTTATATAACACCTTAAGGAGTTGAAGAAACAATAACAAACTATTTCCTTGCCTATAAACCTTGAGATGATAGAATGTGATTTTGAGTTTAAAACCCCCATGGTTGAAATCAACAATGTATCACAATAGAAGAATGTAGACATTGTATTGTGAAAAAAATTAAGGAGGATGCCAAGGTTGCTAACAAGGATCATGGTATTGAGAAGGGTGATTAGGGGGATATAATTTGAGCTTTCAATATGCAATATCGAGGGTAGGGAGGTGTTGGCAAGTGGAGAACTAGGGATTGTACTAATTTCATGTTGGATAGGGCATGAAGTGGGAAAGTCTTGGTTTTTGGAAAACGAATCATTATTAAAGGTGAGCGGATATTGTCGGGAAGGTGAATATGGATGAAAATGATCATATTTGGATTCATAGAGAAACAAAATGTTCATATACTTACGTAAGTTCCATACAATGGTATTGAATAAGAGATGATAGAGTTGAGGTTTTGTGGATGAGTTGAAGTGATATATTTAGTCATGTTTAGTGAGTGTGTAATATTTTGTGCTAGCATCATATGAGGTGAATAGAACAAAGGTATATATAGCTTATCCATTATAAGTTATTCACAATACGATGAGGTTAATTTCTAGAGAATGTGTATCTTTGAAATGTTGTCTACTAACAAAAGTAAAAACAAATAGGAATTTATAACCTTCCTTCAGTCAACGGAGGTAGTAAGGTTGGGTTTGAGAGATTATGAGGAGTGGCAAATATTTGACAAGAGAAGCTTAAAAATATTCATTTGATTACAATTGTCAATAATATATAGAGATTAATGATATTTTGCATGGAAATTATGAGTGAAGAGCCACTCACAATCAATTGTACTATATTCCTTTTTCACAAGAACTAGTTGGGGGTAAGGTTTGGTAGAATTATAAATGTCGATAACATCATTATGGGGTTTGAAAGAGGCTATGATTTGGGGTTCAAATAACAATGTCTTGATATGGTCTTTGCATTAGAAGGTGTGACAATCAATAACATCATGTCTTGTGAAACAAATAATACTATTTAGTAGAGGGGGTGAGGAGAAATGAGTTGGGAATGCTACAGGTGACTATGAATTTCTAGGAGAAAAATGAGAAGTGGAATGAAGGGAAAAATCATGGTTTCCATACTTACAGACCATTAAAAAAATGATAATTTATACTAAGGACAAAGACACACTAGATATTGTGGCTCTGTGGCTACTGATTGCATAAAAAGTGTAATAAACTAGAATTAAACTCAATGATCAATGCATGATCTAGGACAAAAATGGTGAGTTGCACCTAGATCCTACAAAACACCTTAATGTATTGATGTGCTAAATGGATAGGAAAATAATAAAGATGAAGTCACTCTAACCATACACATCCACTATAGCTACAAGGATAGGAGTAATCACAAAGAGAAGTACGGAATGTGTGTTAATTGGTGATGGCATGACAACTTTGTAGATATACAACCTCATTAATTTCAATGAAAAGAGAAGCATCTTTGAACTACATGTGATCATTTTGGCATTTATGGGTAGGCAAACCTTGAAGTGATAGTTATTCAAGTTAATCTTGTCCATTTCTAGTGAGTTGAATTATGATTGAAATAAGGGGAGAATTCCACTTTCCAAAAATCCATTTGTTCACCATCAAATGATAATACAAGCCAAAGAAAAGTCACCTTAGGTGTAGGTTTAGAAATGCATATCTTCATGTCTTCCATTTGAGATGGAGAACCTATTTATGTTAGTAAAAAATTGTTGACTGTAGTGTTTGAAAAGATAATTATGCATACTGATGATGGAAACATCCTCAATTTGGTTCATGTTTGTGCTTCCATGTCATAACAATATTGTATTCTCTGTTCACAAACTAAGAGTTAGATAACTGTTATATGAGATTTGTACCATACAATTTCCTTCACGATTTAGTTTTTAATATTGTGAATTGAAAACACCAAAACTTAGAAGACCTTTAGCTGAGAGAAATATAAAAACACAAATTGTGGCCTAGTGGATCCACTCCTTATTAGTTCATCCACTAGAAATACATTAATCGTACTGCATGTATCTATATTGTTTAGCTTGACATTTCTCTATGAGAAGTATGTTGTAATATAACTAACTGGAATTTTTTGTACACTATTAGAACAACACAATTTAGTATATAATAAAGTCATACAAGAACATCGATTAGAGCGAAAGTAATAGATAACCTAATAATGCATTCAACCAATTGAAAAATATTGGTCTATAAGACGACCATTTAAAAATATTGAAGAATAATAAATATCCAAGCAAAATATTGATATAGAAAAGAAATTAGATGTTATAGCAACCGATAATGTGAGAATGGATCATAGAATTTAGATATTGTTCATAAAGAGAACTCAAATTAGATTCCTTATTTTCAAGTGACGTTCAATGGTGCCTCAAATGGGATGCTTTATCTTCAATATGTATGGGAACTCTTTAAATTTTAGGTTGCTATGCAGAAATGGTTCACTGAGGTAAAATTTAAAGAAATTCCTTTATTTACAGTCGGGAAATTTTGGAATGTTAGGAATAGGCTCATCTTTGAAGATAAACAACCTAACTTGTTTGTTATTTGTTAAAATATTATCAATATTTTTTATTTATTTTTATGGAGAAGAAGCCAAAAGAGGTTAGGATTCAATCAATGCTGGCACTAGCTCATATTATATCTACAAGCTATTTTGATGGTACGGTGCTTCAAATCGAAGGAGACCATATTATTAAAGTATGGATGAGTGTGTGAAAAGGCATAATCACGAGAGTTGAACTAAGTGCACTATTGGGTGTTTTATGGTATGCTTAGAAAAGAGACATTTTCAATATTTAAATTATTGGTGACTCTAGAGTAGTGATTGATTGCACAGCTGACCAGTGATCTAAAGCATTGATATCATCTTTCTCCTTAATTTCCTTTTCCTATATATACACGGAGTACAATAGTGTAACACATATTCTCTCAAAGAAAGATCTAGGTGAGATGGATGGACTCATATTTTATGGGAAACTTGTTGGAAATAGAACGATTGAATCTCGATCAATTTTATCATTTTAGCCTTCATATTTCTTCTCACAGTTTTTCTGAAAATCGTTTGGTATATTGAGTGTTGGACATTGAGATGGATGGACTCATGTAACGATTGAATCTCGATCAATTTTATCATTTTAGCCTTCATATTTCTTCTCACAGTTTTTCTGAAAATCGTTTGGTATGTTAAGTGTTGGACATTTAAGTTTTGGATAGTATTAAAATACTATATGTATAGTACTTTTTGTTTTTATGAATAGTTGTTGAAATTTGTATGTTAGAAAGTTTAAGAATGGAAAACTGGAAATAAGACAGAGTTTTTGGCCTTTATCTGACTTTGGTGAGAGGAGTATTTTGATATGTAATTTTGATTCACAAAAATGTAATTGTGTTTATGGTGTAAATCCACAAAAATAATGTAATAATATATCAAAATGTAAGATTTATCATTCATTATGTAATAATGTAATAATATATCAAAATGTAATAATAATAATTTTGTTATTATTACACCATTACATTGTTATTAAAGTGGAGTATTTAAGTTTTTGTTAGCCATATTGGCATGTACATGTATGATTTATTTAAGTGTTTTATCCTATAAACATAAATAATTGTTTTATAAATATATAAATTAGAATTAAACCCTTACTATGTTGACATGTACAAGTAAGATTTATTTTTGTGAATTTACACCATAAACAAAATTACATTAAAGTAATAATATATCAAAAAGTAAGATTTATCATTCATTTCATTTGAAAATGTAATAATATATCAAAATTTTATTATTTATTAAAAGTAATGTCATATAATTTATTAATATAGTAATAATATATGAAATATTCAACTTTATAAATTTTAATAAACAATGTTTATACTAAATTGTTTGTTTTAAACAAAATTATTCTAGTGTAAAAGGTCTATCAATCTTATAAACATTAAAGTATTTATTGCTCTTCCAATGGAAATAAATTTTTATTTTTATTTTTTTAAAATTATGTCAAAATCATTTTGAAATTGAAAAAATCTCAAATATCATAACAAAATAACATAATATGGTATATACAAAGTGTGAGCCTCTAATAACTACAATCTACAATGAGCAGTTCTATTTTTTGGTTTTTGGTTTGCTCGCGTAAGGATAGGGTAATTTCAAAGTGGAGGAGAAAGTCATGGCAATATTGAAGAAAAACAAATTAATGCTGAAAATAATTAATTAATTCATGGTAATTGAGAAATTGAAGCCATTTCAATACTTGATATTGGAAAAAAACATCAAAGAGAACAAGATATTGTCGATCAAGATATTAATGCTTAATTTCTATCAAAATTGAGTTAAATGGAGGTGCAAATGATTTTTTTTGGAAAAAAACACCAAAGAGAACACGATTCAATCAAGATATTAATGCTTAATTTTTATCAAAATTGAGTTAAGTGGATGTGGAGATGTTTTTTTTTATAAAGAAAGAGTTGTCTAAAGATTGGATGACTTTGAATTTCATTTCTTCAGAATTCATAATGGATTCATCTCTCTAAAAATCGGGGTTCCATCTTGATTGTGCCATTTCAACACCTTATATTTAGAATGTCAACAATTCTAACTATATTTTAGTGAAAAATGATAGAAAAAAATAAATTTTTCTTGTTTAGAAACCATTTTTATTGCATAAATAACGTAAATAGATTTAGGACCTTCAAAAACCATGATTGTGATAACTCAACCCTTTATTTCTACTATGCCAACATTTCCAACAAGCGTTTAGAAAAAACGAATATGTTAAGAAAAAATACATACAAATCATATAAAACGTGTTTAGATTGATATCTCTAAGAATTCTTACACTAAATTTCAAATTTTTGATTGCATAAATAGATTTAGAACCTTCAAAAAACTTGAGTGTGGCATCTTGAAACCCATTATTTCTACTATGCCAACATTTCCAGCAAGCTTTAAAAAAAAACAATGTGTTAAGAAAAAATACATACAAATCATATAAAACATGCTAAGATATCTCCTCAGATTTCTTACAAAGTTATTATTACATGATTTTTTTTATTTTTTTCTTCAGAAAAGAGTGTTGCTAGAAGGAAAACATGGATCAAAAGGTGATAGTCCACTGTATTCATTTTTCTACCTCAAAAATTGCAAGAAACCAGATTTAGTGATTGTTGCTGTTGAATTTTCTCATATCTACCACAACAATTTTCCAATATGTCATTAAGCTAAGTTAAATTAAAATCGACTAAAACATATACCTTGAATATTTTCCTTCAAGTAGGAGATACTCTCCTTAATGTATTTTACACGTAAATACTCCGATTTAATTAGTAACTCATATCATTCAATAAATCCATACGTTACTAGAACATATAGATCAACTGGCATAAACAATTTAACACAAAGTTCCATTTCATTTGCACCTAAATTCTTACTTCAAGTAAAACCAAAATAAAATCAAAGTTAAACTAACATTATTTTAAACACCAGTGGCAAAAAATAATAACTTGTTATACAACAAAGTAGATGAGAGTTGTAACTTTAAGATTTAAATATCCTTAATCTAGAAGAGAAAAGTGCAAAAAATAATGTTAAGTAGCTCAAATTTTATGGCTAAGCAAATGTGAGTCCATCTGTTCAAATAAATCTACAATCTAAAAATAGAGGAGAGTATTTCAAATTGAAGGGACAACTAACAGGAAGGTAATTTAGTTTATTTAAAAACTAAATGATTGAAGTGTACTTTATGTTTTTCTTAGATTGAAAGAGGATGAGACAACTGAACTATCGAGACTAACATATAACTTGTTCATGGCACTTAAAATTTATAACTTGTTCATGGCACTTAAAATTAAAGAAAGAACAAGTAACATGTAGCTTGTTCATTGCACTTAACTTGTGACCTATCTATGTTCTTGAGCTACAAGTAAGTGGTTATACTAGTACTATATTATATGGTAAAAAAATGTAATGATTACACTACTCCATAAAAATATAGATAATTATACAGAAAATGTTTAATTTTATGAACATTAAAACTAGAAATTACCCATAGCAATTCGTGTCACGACATCAGGGATATTCGCATTGATTCTTCAATGATATTCACCTTGATTCTCGAATTATTTAACTCAAAACTCAGAGTGGATTCAATTGTGGCAATCAAATCCAGAAACTAGAACACCGGATCCAGTTGATAATCATAACTTTGAACAACTTTCTCCTTCAAAGTAATTTTGACACTATATTTTCCTCTTGGCAGCCCACACATGGCGATGATCGGATGGGCGCTGGCTTGCTGTACATAATCGATATTCTCTACTGACCCACACAATCCGATTTATCGGATGGATGACTGTCTACACCGCAATATACTGTCGCTTCTCAAGGACGGGCATTATTAGTTTGGGTAATGTCACTCAGTTCAACTCTTTGCAATATTGTCTCAACACTTTGCAATATTGTCTCAACAGAATGATCATAAGATCAATGGAATATTCATGGCCCTTCACAAGATGAAGATCATGTCTGCAAAGGAGATCAGCGTGGAGGAGCCTATGTACTATCCCACCGACCTCAGCGAGTATTACATCAAATTATCGGTGGGTACTCCTGAGATAGCACGGTTTTTTTTCCCAGCAAGTCATCCAATCCTCTGCTGTGCCCGTAATGTATGCCCATCCAAAGTGCAAAGAATTGTTTGGAAGCATCCACAACTTCTCAGGGGTTTTTCCCCACAGGGCATCTACTCAGGGACACCTTAACTTTGCCATTAGAAGGAGGAGGCAGACGAGAAATAAAGAACTTCGGAGTTGGATGTTCAGTGGTTTCAGATGAGGTTTGTCTATGGCTTCGCTGGTATTGCAGGATTTGGAAGAGGAGGTTTGCTTATTTCCTTGACGATCTAAACAATGGTAGCATTAAATTGCTTGGTGACATGGCGGTCCGCAGGGACATCTCTTTGGCTTACACTCACTTTCTAAATAACTCTGCTGGATACAGCGAATACTATTACATTGGTCTCGAAGGACTGAGTATCGGTGGAAAACACTTGAGGGTGTCCTCCGATTTATGGATATTTGACAGCAAAGGCAATGGCGGACCCATAATAGATTCGGGCACTTCTTGCAGCTTCTTTCCGAAACAATCTATGAGCAGATTGTATCTGAGTTTGCTTCTCAGATTGGATACAGAAGGGTTTATGAAGAAGGCTATGAATTATGTTACAATGTTTCTGGCGTGAACGTTACGAATATTCAGTTGTCTCGGTTTGTATTCCATTTGAAGGGTGGCTCAGAGATGGTACAGCCTGATGAGAATAGTTTCATTGAGGCCAGCACTGATAATTTTCTTGCGGCCAGTTCTGATACAATTTGCTTGGCAATAATAAATGCTGGTAGTGTACCCGATGGACCTGCTGTAGTCGTCGGTAGAACAATTTCTATTTATTGTTTGATAGAGAGAATAATCGTTTGGGCTTCACTAAGAAGGCCTGCAAAACATTGATCGGATGAGTCGTGACCTTGTTTAAAAAATTCAGCGGTTACCACAGGCCCTAAGATTTGCAATGACAGCCTTGTTACAACCTTGTGAAGCAAAACCTAGCATTCTAATTAATAAAACGAAAAGCAATATGGAACAACCAAATGGATGAAGAGTGAATAAGCAACTTATTTCGTACGATTATTCGATTATTCTCATTTACATTAAGCATTTCATATTATATAACTGATTTTCATCAACTACACCGTATTAATCTTATATAAACATCAGCTCATTAATCTTTTATAAACATCATGTTTGTGGATTTATTTTATTTAATATTAGAATAATTATATAATTGATGGTTGATGATATACGACTGTAGATCCATCTCAAACCTGGATCTATCAAGCACTGAGAGGGATCCAATTTCTTGAGGTGTAATTTTTTTTGTTTTATCTTAAATTTTTTACACATTAAGAAAAAAATTACCCCTCAAGAAATTGGATCCCTCTCTTTTAATTTTTTTATTTTAATTTTATTATTTTTGATAAGTTATGAGTGAACCTGAAATTTTTAATTACTTTTGATTTTTTATAAGTTATGAGCCGACATGGAAATGTAACGTGACAAATGTGACAATCGTGACAAATGTGACAAACGTTAAAACATCTCCCCCATACTGGGTTGTAACGTAATGTAAAAAACGTTACAACATCTCCCCCATACTGGATTGTAACATAACGTGACAAATGTGACATGTGACATGTGACATCAGTTACAGGATCTCCACCATACTACAAACGTGACAAATGTGACATGTGACATGTGACATCCGTTACACAATCTCCCCCATACTACAAATGTGACAAATGTGACATGTGACATGTGACATCCGTTACAGGATCTCCCCCATACTACCAGCATAGATCCATATTAAACCCATATCCATCAAGCACCGAGAGGGATGCAATTTCTTGAGGTCTATTTCTTTTTTTGAATTTAAACTGAAGAAATTTGATCTCTCTTTATTGATAGATCCGGGTTAAAGTTTTAAGTTTTTATTTTATAAACGAATATCTATTTTTTAATTACTTTTCATAATATTTTATTTTATGAACCAACATGGATTTTTTTTTTAAATACTTTCCGTAATTTTTTATTTAATGAACCGACATGAATTTTTTTAATTATTTTGTTACAAATGTTATTTTGTTACAAAGGTTACATCAAGTTATAACATCTCCCCCATACTTTTTTTTATTCCATAATTTTTTATTTTATGAGCCTACATGAATTTTTTTAATTATTTTGTTACAAAGGTTATTTTGTTACAAACATTACATCACGTTACAACATCTCCCCCATACTTTTTTTTAAATACTTTCCATAATTTTTTATTTTATGAGCCGACATGAATTTTTTAAATTATTTTGCTACAAAGGTTATTTTGTTACAAACTTTACATCACGTTACAACATCTCCCCCATACTTTGTTTTAAATACTTTCCATAATTTTTTATTTTATGAGGCGACATGAATTTTTTAAATTATTTTGTTACAAACGTTACATCACGTTACAACATCTCCCCCATATTTTTTTTAAATACTTTCCATAATTTTTTATTTGATGAGCCGACATGAATTTTTTTAATTATTTTGTTACAAATGTTATTTTGTTACAAACGTTACATCAAGTTACAACATGTCCCCCATACTGGGCTGTAGAGCACCTCGTTTCACTCGGTGCAATTAATTGAATAAATACCAGCATAGATCCATCTCAAACCCGGATCTATCAAGCACCGAGGGGGATCCAATTTCTTGAGGTGTAATTTTTTTTGTTTTATCTTAAATTTTTTACACATTAAGAAAAAAGATACCCCTCCAGAAATTGGATCCCTCTCTTTTAATTTTTTAATTATTTTTATTTTTATTTTTGATAAGTTATGAGCGAACATGAAATTTTTAATTACTTTTTATTTTTTATAAGTTATGAGCCGACATGGAAACGTAAGGTGACAAGCGTGACAAATGTGACAAACGTTACAACATCTTCCCCATACTGGGTTGTAACGTAACGTGACAAACGTGACAAATGTGACAAACATTACAACATCTCCCCCATACTGGGTTGTAACGTAACATGACAAATGTGGCATGTGACATGTGACATCCGTTACAGGATCTCCCCCATACTACAAACATGACAAATGTGACATGTGGCATGTGACATTCGTTACAAAATCTCCTCCATACTATTACTTTTTACATTTTATTACTTTTGAAAACATTACATGTGACATGTGACATCTGTTACAATATCTCCCCCATACTGGGTTGTAAGCACCTCGTTTACACTTGGTGCAATTACTTTTTACATTTTATTACTTTTGAGAACGTTACATGTGACATGTGACATGTGACATCCGTTACAGGATCTCCCTAATACTGGATTGTAAGCACCTCGTTTACACTCGGTGCAATAATTGAGTATTGACATTATCATTTTTTAATTATGTGAATTATGTGTTTGAGTTAATTGATATTTGATGGATGACATGTGGAAACTTAACTTTCAGTATAAATTGAAAAAATAAATATCAATGTTATTGTCATTTTAATATTGATAAAAAGATTAATAATATTTTGAATTTGATATTATAAAGCAAAGGGTTATATAAGAGTCAAGTATTTTCAGTCCTTGCACAAACGAAAAGAACATTGGTTAACAAACAAGCTAACCATATTTCTCGTGTGGCGGAGGTGTTAGATTAGTAAATGGACATGGCCTTTGAATGCTTTCCCTAAATAATGTTAACGTTAATTTCATGAGATCTTATCCACATTGCATGGCATGTAACATGATGGGATTGAGGAATGTTATTGTTTATGTTTCTATATCCTTTGTGGTATGTGATAGTGGTCACGTACATTTAATGTGGGTTAAGGTATGAGGATTTAAAAAAATAACAATATGGTGACTTCTTTTTACATCTCCATTTTAATTGTTAGAAATTGGCTTTGGAATAAGAAAAAACCAAAATGTAATGTAGAGGACAAGGTGGTTTAGTTTCTATTACCCCTCATTACAAGGAAAAGGCTTTGTATTGAAGGTTATAACATAGGTTTTTAGTGTTACAATATTGGATCAACTTGTCAAAAAAACCTCCACTACAACCTATGCCAGTGGAACTAGATGTTTTGATGGATTTTTTGGGGGAAAATTATTATAAGTAAAAAATCTTGGGAGTCGAAGGTTTTAGCGAATGAATTTTGCTAGTGTGTTAAGATTAACTGGATACACTCATGCATACAATAATAAAAGGCATGAGTGTACATTAAGTAAAAGAAATCGGTGTATTTTAATACAAGCATGAACTACTACATACAACTCACCATACAACTATCTTAAGTGAACTAGTGCTCTATAACTTTATGTGGACTGAAGCACTATTAGAAACATCACGATGGTGCTTACGTCCTTAGATAACACATCAGTGCTGACAGAGAAGTGAAACACATTGATGAAGTAAAATAGGACGCTGACATCCATTTCATTTCTACATTACCATATGATTACAATATTTTGTATCTCAGTGCGATGCTATATGGAAAGCACCGGTGTGTATAAATAATAAAATTGCACCAGGTATATAACTACCACCTTTTTGTAGCTGTATGATTGTATTTCAAAAGCATGTCCATCATTAACTGCATCAGTGTAACTTTTACTCAAATGAATCGATGCAATTATAACGATTAAAAGCATTGGTTATAATTTTCTTATTGGTAACCAGTGACCGATGACAATTATAAAAATTACTATGCATTGATATACCTATATTTTATTTTTATTATTTTAATTCCATTTGTAATACCCTGGAATACCAACCCCTTTATGTGGCTGACTATCGTAAACAATTGGTTTGTTTACTGAACTATGTTAAAAATCTACTTGTAATGTGACGGATAATAGATGAATGAAGGGTTCTAGTCTCTTTAGGGAAATAACTAAAGTAAACAAAAAGATTTAAGAAGGATACACATAAAAAGGAATTAAACTGAAATAAAATTAAAAACAAAAAAGAAATAAAATGAATAAGAAGATAATATGATGAAGATATAAAGACTCTTCTAGAATTGCAACTCCTACATAGGTGGCATCTCCTAAGAGATTGACTAAGAATACTAAATGTCTATTCTACAAAAAGGTGGGGGGGTAATGGAAAGTGGTTAATTCTTTTGGTGGAGGAAGGAAGAGAAATATACATCAAAGAACATAAATCTTAAGAAAAGTGAAATCTGAAATCTAAAAGAAAAGAAGTTGTAATGAACAAAAAGATTGACATTTGATGGGGAGGGAGCTAGCATGTGATATCTTGTTGTAGATGACTAGAACCAAGTCTAGTCATGGTTGAATATCTCTATAGCCATAGAGTGTGAGCAGTGAGGTGTTGTTTACTAGTTGGTAGGAGGACTACCTAGGTACTTGTAATAATGGTATTTTCTATATAGGATGGTGTACTAGGTGTTGTTTGGTAGCATTTTTTTTCTCTATAGCATGGAGTACTAACTGTTGGTTGCCAAAAGTACTACTTGGATTCAACCACATACACTGGCAATGTGAATTGGCTAAGATGGCACCCTAAGCTAGAATGCAGATCTGCTAAATTAAAAGGAATATGAACCTGTATGAATTCCTAAAAGGTATCCCTAGAGAGACCAGGACTCGGCTCAGGGATGGTTGTGGGGAAACTAAGACTAGAGTTTCCTACAAATCTATGGTTCATAAAATCAAGGAAATCCTCACAATAGTTGTATATTGATCGGCAACATTGGGAACATATGAGTTCCTTTCCCTCTAGATCATTTCAATTATTTATGATGAATCTATATGTTTATGCTAATGCTATGTTGTTTATGCATGTATCTATGTTTATATCTAATGGATTATCTAAAGGATCTAATCTAAAATGTATGTTCTATCTATTTGAATCTATGTGGTATTTGTTGATTAAGTAATACATGGTTGTATGATACGCCTGGAAATATGATCTAGTCCTACAACGAAAACAATAAACAAAATAGTAACAAGCTATGCTATAAATACTGATAGCTCTGTGGTGTTATGAAGAACTGGAATTCAATAACTATTGATTGATCTACATTATGTATTGATTATTATTATGCATTGGAATGTTGAATTAGAGTGCTATGTTGCATGGTTAAAGCAACTGTTAGATTGGGAAGCAGAGTCTAGTACAACTGTATTAGAATCTATGTGGTTACCCTAACTGTTGCATTGGGTAGTAGAGTAAAGAATAACAATATTAATTTGCGTTGTTAAACTAACTACTACATTGGGAAGCAAATTCTAGTAAAACTTATTTCATTGTTAAATTTCCTCACAATTGTATTGACAAGTTCATCTAACCATAAGAATGTTAAAGGCTGTTAGCACCTAGTTGTGGCAGTGGTTCATAGAATCTATTGAAAATCGTTATGGAAAATAGAATTGAAATAAAAGTTAAAAATTATATATATATCCATATATATATAAACATGTATGTACATACATACATACATAGATACATACATACATACATATATATATATATATATATATATATATATATATATATATATATATATATATCATCTGAACACTGCTTCTGCAAAGGAAGAAGTATGTGAAGAGAAAGGTTGCTCTAAAGAGGCCAAGTCAAGGACCACTTAAGGGCCAAAACCTAGTTTATACAAATCCTCGAGTGGAAAGAATACGTGTCATGTGTATTAATTGTCTCGAAAATTCTGGAAAATCAAGTCAAATGCTTCAAAACTATGGAAAAGTAGGTTTTTTAGGAAAATAATAAAAAATCATGAAAAAATTTAGTCCCACATTCAAGTTTAGAAATTCAGTGCACAAATCCCAATGCTATAAAATAACGTATTTCGAGCATTGTATGTTAAATATATAGCATCAGGAGACATTCTGTAAGCCAATCTTGTGTAGCCAAGATTGATCCTCACGTATAGAGGTGAGCACTTTGATTTCCTTCCGTGCAAAGGTTATTCCTCCCATATAGAGCTAATTGATCAAAGTAATGATGTTGTAAAGTCTTGTTGGACATCGATTCGAACTTGTGTTTATCAAGTCATGATTATCAAGTGAACCTTCCGTATAAAGGTATCCATGAGATGGACCTCCTGTATAGAGGTGAACCTTCCGTATAAAGGTATCCATGAGATGGACGTCCCATATAGAAGTGGACCTTCTGTATAAAGGTCATGCTTTACTTGTTAAAAGTGTTGAATGTTGTGTGATATATTATTAACCATGATCACCAGATTTCTATTAAGTCTTCTTTAGAGATTTATCGCCTCTAAAGTGAATTACTTTAGCATATGATCATTTGGTCCATAATAATACAATATGATCACACCATCTGATTATTATTCTTAGTATAATGTAATGTGATCGATAAATAAATAAAATATAAACCATATCGATCAAGAGAATTCAAAATTGTCCATCCAGACACTTCAACTAATTAAAGAGAACTCGAATTATTTAATCTTCAATTATAAAGCTTTAGTTATAAAGTTTCATCTATAAAGCTTTAGTTAAGTATCAATGCTTCAGTTAAAGCATCCGTTAAAGATATGCCTCAGTTAACTAAAGAAATGAAAGTGGTCACTTCAAGTAAATAAATTGGTATGCTTTTAGTTAACTAAAGTATTTACAGTTTAGTTAAACTAAACGATGACACTCCAGTTAAAGAGAAGATCTAGTTAACTAAGTGTTATTGCATGATGACACTTATTTTAATCTAAAATATGACACGTGAATTGTGACACTTGCATGTCAACACTTAAGTTAGCCACCTAACTAAGTGGGAAATATTTCAGTTAAGAGGCGAGTTCATCCTAAGTGACAACTCAATCAGATGAAGCACTACAGGAGAAGTGGGGCGCACCACTCCATGCAAGATTAATACATCCAGTTTGAGGGTGGTTTATCCTGAAGTTAGAAGTTAAAAATATAAGAGAAGAGTGTATAAATATGATATATAGGATTGTTGAATTCAGTATGAAGTGAATTCTCTTCTCCATTGAAGGAAAGGCACCTCTCTTTGTGCATGGTATTGTTCATGCTTATTATTGTTATGTTGGGAACATATTCGATTGATCTCTCTTCTCTATTCTTTTGTATCTTCACCAAGAAGTTTGGTGATATCTTATCTTCTGAAAGCAATCTGCTATGTTGTAAAAGAAATCATTCTCTACTATCCATTATATTATACCTTGAAGAATTGTTGGGGTTTTTGTTCTCATAATTTTGAGGATTTTTCCCAGGGTATATCTTGTGTTATGGTTGTATAAATTTTATGGATTGAATTGTCTCATTACTTCGAGTATCTGCATCTAAAAGAATAAAATATGAAAGCTCAACAAAATTTCAACATTGTAGAATATAGAAAGTGAGAGTAAAGGCATGTTGGAAGATTGAAAGGTTGGAAAGCTCCTTTTCTACACAAAGCAATTGGATGATTAAAGGCATGGATGGAGAAGGATGGCTCAAAGAAAAGGATAAGATATTCAACTCCAAATAGAGGTTGTAAGTATTCTTTTTTCCTTAATTCAATATGATGCAATTGAATTTTCTTCCAAAATTTGAGTTTGAAGTTGTGTTTTAGATATAGTTTTGGATTCAAGTTTGGTAGATAGATTTAAAGTTTTGAAAAGTTTTCAAGTTCTTAGAGATAGAGCTAGAGGTAAAAACCTAGTAAGCTGCTGCAAATGGAGGCCTAAAGGCCATCGATGCTCAAGCAAGGGGATCTTCCTCAAGTAGCTAGCTTCAAGAGGTATTCTACTCGCTTCCTCCCTTCTATTTTATTGAAATTTACTTAGAAATATCAAAAGAATGTTGATTGTTGCATGTATTTCAGTCAATTGAACCTCACCAATTCATAATAAGGATAGATAAAAGGGTAGACAAGTCCTTAAACTAAAATCTATCAACATATTGGTGACTCCACTTGGGATTTCATTTGAATTTTTTCTCAAATTTGGTGTTCTAAGACCAAATATATTCCTAAAAATTACTAAAATATATCATAATTCCTCCTAAGAATGTTTATAAATCATGTTGAGTCTGGTTAGAACCCGTATTTACCGTAAACAACTCAAAAAAAATTCAAAATTCAGGGGATTTAGACCTCGATCTTGGATTACTTGATTGTGCATTCGTGAGAGTTAAGACAGGTGCATGTTACATGCTAGTTATAGTGATGAAAAGTGTTTGTTCCTCTCAGAAATGCAGGTGAGCCATTTCACAGGAGCACGTGCCCCTGAGATCTTGAATTTTGGGCCTAAATTGGTCCCAAATTCATCATTTTTTATGTTTTTTTTCTATTATTGGATTAGGAATATCAAAACTTAGCCATTAGACCTTCCTTACATATTAATTGACTAATATTTTGAAAAAAATTAAAGATTTTAAAGATTTTTGTGCAAAATTGCAAGAAATTGTAGAAAACCTAGTAATTAGAATTCACTATTTTAGGGCCATATTTAGGAAAGTTTTTGATTTTTGCATACCTGTATATGACACTAGAAATATTTTAGGATCAACTCAAAGCAGATTTTGAAAATTTTCGAAGCATTTAATTTGAAAGTTTTAAAGTTGGATTTTCCCTCCAAAACCCTTAAAAATGGCTTAATTTGATACTTTTGAGCTTTGGTTTAAATTTTTTCTCATAATTTGTCTTATATCTAAGTGATTTAGGGAATATTTAGCAGTTATATCTCTGATTCCACATTTAATTAATTAAATTTTAATTGATTTCTTAAATTTTTTGGTTAAATCACTAGTTTGCAAATGGTAAAAAAATTGAAAAAACATCAAATAGTGTTTCATGAACCTTTAGGCCTTTGAATATTGTATTCCAAATGCTTTCTAACCTGAAACAAAATATAAAATCAAATCTAAGAATACACTATAATATCATTTGAAAACATTCCATAAAAAAATTTGCATAAAAATTCAAAAATTTGAACATTACACATTAAAGAATTTGAAAAATTTTCCCTCCAAAACCAAATGAACAACTTTAATTAGTAAACTTATGTTTTGGACCTACAAAATTTGATTTTACTCATTCACAATTAGATATATTTGTACCTTTAATCTTCAATTTTCTTATGATATGTTTTGTTTTAGCCACTATTATCCTCTTCACTTGGGCTTTCAAGAGATTTTGTGATCATGAAAGTGGATCTCAATTGTAATAGTCTAGATTTGAATTTTTAAGCAAGTTTTTTTAAAGACACTATTATGCTCTTCATTTCGGCTTTCAGGTGATATTGTAAACGAGAAAGTGGATCTCAAGTTGTAATAGAGTAGATTTGATTTTTTGAGTATAGTTCTCGAGCTATGAGTATCCTCTTTTCTTCTGTCTTTGGGCAGCCCTGTGAATGAGAAAGTAGATCTCACTTGTAAATTTTTAATTCATAGTACTTCAAAAGGATTTGTGTATCCTCTTTGCTTTCACATTGGGTGTCCCTACAAACAAGAAATAGAGATCACACATGTAAAGAGTTTGATTCATTTCAGTTGAGATAATTGTTTTGTTTAAAAACATTTTTGTAATCAATAATTAACCATAATTCAGATAAGACCTGTTCCTATACCTCAAACAATCTACCAAAATTTCTCATCACCTTTTTAATTCATTGAAGAACTTCACTTGATTTCGAAACTTATTCATACAGTTGGAAATAATTTTATGCATTTTGTAAACTAAAATTGAATCATAATCCTATATTTAAACATTGGTTCAAGAGAGACTTCTTAGAAATAGGAAAAACATTGAATATTCAAACATTTTCCTTTTCCAATTAGTGATATTTGAAGCAAATTGGACACATCTCCTGTTTGAAGCCAACCTCTTTAACCCTTGCTAAAAATTGGAAAATTATTTGAAAAGAAGAAGTTAAGTAATTTGTGACAATCAAATGTCACTTATTTAGAAAATTTATTTTTCAAATTCATAGAAGTGATTCTATTTTGAAACTTGCATGTTTGAAAGACCTATAAAGAACCTCTTAATCTTCACTAGTTTAGAGAGTTCATTGAATTGAAGGATAGAGTAGTGATTGGTTTTACATTTTCGAGTCACAAACACCACCAGTTTCATTGCCGTTCTCGAAACTAACCAAAGTACCTTTGAAATCGGTGCTTAATCTAAAACTAACCAAGATTTTATTTTCATATAACCAACAAGGTTAGGTTAGGGCCCTGGATTAATATTGGAGAGTTAACACTCTCGGGCCACAAGATTTTGAAACTGGAATTTATTATTGAGTGTTTAAATCCATCAGTAGCAAAGAACGCTTGTTGGGAAAGTGCATCTAAAACATCCATCAAACATTAGGTCAATATGGACAAGTAAGGGCAGTAACCCCCTCTTGATTTTTTTGTGGGATATGAGCTCATCATGAAATTCCATGTAAGTGAGAAGTCCTTGAGGTGACATCACTTTCTAGAGTACCTGGTTATGAGAGTTGTCCTAGAATTACAATTGTTCCGCCCGACCATAGATTGTGAAGTGGTAACCTTAGTTGTTGTTCCTTGGATATCTCATGAGATATTATGAGTGAGGGACACTTGTATTACCTGAGAGAGACTTTGAAGATTTTACTCTTTGGGAGGGTGATTGGTTAAGAACCAATACTTGCACCTTTGGTGATTAAAGCTTATTGTAAGTCTTTCTCACACCTTCACGATTAGTAATTGTTTGAGGCATGGCATCCCTCATGATCTACTAGTTTCAGAAGGCCCTCTAAATCCATCTTTTCACTGAGCTTTGGTTCTTTGGGAAAGTAGATTGCTTGCTTGGATTAAGAGGACATTTCTACTTTGTGGACACTTTGCTTTTTGTTGAGTCTAGATTTCCTTTAGGATTGTTTGATTCTATTTTTTATTAAGTATACCACTTTAAACAAAAATTTATACCAAAATATCCAAAGTGCCTACTCTCCCGATCTGATAGTCATGACGACAGCGAGCTGATTCACCAGAATTTGAAGGTACCGCTATATTGTGGAGACATGTAAAAAAAACACACTCTAGTGACTTGGAAACTGAACAACTTCTATATTCAATTAAAGATGATAGAGAATAACAACATCAGACAAACAATGAAGCTTCACGATTACATAATGAAGAAAAAACAGAAACAATTGATGATCTTGATCCATTTGAAATTGAAACACTAGAGAATGACACAGCTACTCGTGTAAACCCAACCTTGATAGGTCCTTCAGACCCAATTGTACTTCACATTAGTGATTCATTGCATTACATCAATCCTCTTTTCCTTTATTTGAATAACATGCAAAATTAAACACTTGACCCTATGGCTTCATCAGGAGCACAAGGGACTACATCATCGCAACCTCAAATGGATGTAGGAGGTAGAAATACTTCCACTTTGGCCACACTTTGGCCTCTACATTAATCCCAATAGTTAATATACCTATTATGAGCACAAGTTCAACCATCACTTCAGTGCTAGTTGGTACAGTTCTGGGTTCCAATCCTAGAAGTACATCCACTTCGTCTATAGGGATCTGTACTGGTGGGTTTTCCTTACCAAACATGGTTTTTCCCTATGGTTCAGCTAATCAAGATCAAAACACACAAGGATTAAACCAAAATTCTCTTGGTAAACTAAATACTTGTGCAAGTTCTACTTCTGGGGGCAAGCCTTCACCATGGAACGATAATATTCCTGCTGGAAGCAATGGGCCATGAAACATTAATTCCAATTAGGGTTATCTTCCGCCGATGGGTGGAAATTCCTCGAGGGTTATACTCTGACTTATCCTAGCACAATGACTAGGGTAAATCCACCTATAAAACTCATTCCACAATGGAGTGGGAAGGTTTCAAGAAGTGACCAATCTTACTATGGACCACCTCCACAAGGGGGAAATCCACCCATTAGTTCTATTCCACAATGCCTTGGTGAGGTTTCGCTGAGTAAGCAATCTTATTATAGCCTACCTTTGCAATGGGGAAATCCATCAATTCATCATGTTGTACAATGGAATGGAAAAATTTTAGGAAGTAATGAATCTTTCAGGATGTAACCTCTGCAAGGAAGCAATCCACCTTGGAATGCTTTCCAAGCCCAAGGAAAACCGCAATGGTGTGGTCAGGATCCAATAAGTAACCAATATTCTTGGGGCCCAAATCTACAAGGAGGAAATAAACCCATCGGTCATGTTCCATGAAGCACCCAATCTTCTTTGGGATAGTCTCTGCAAGGGGGAAACCCACCTTGGAATGCTTATCACAGCCAAGGAGCACATCAATGGAGTGGTCATGTTCTAGAAAGTAACCAATATTTTTGGGGCCTAACCCCACAAGGGGGAAATCCATCCATTCAACCCATCCTACAATGAAGTGGTTAGGTTCCATAAAGTAACCAATCATTTGGGGTCTAACCCCACAAGGGGGAAATCCACCCATTAACCCCATTACATAATGGAGTGGTCAGGTTCTAAGAAGTAACCAATATTTTTGGGGCCAACCTACAATACATGTTTTTGATCTAGCTATGCCACCACATGGAGCTCCTGCCGATCGTGTTATGTGTTCCATTAATCAACTTGAGCAGATTACTTAGCAAATGGGACAAATGTCTATTCAGACTTCGCAACCTATAGCTGTCTAGGAAATGCAACAACCTGCTAATACTTCCAATACTTATAACATCCTCAAAGTCCCATCCATAGAACTTAGAGGAAAGATGAATAAATATAAGGGTAAGCAAAGTGTTAGTCCTTCCCAAACTTTTGAAGTCCTTATAGTCCAATCCATGGACCCTAGAGGAAACAAGAAGAAATATAAGAGTAATCAAAATACTAACTCTAGGACAAGACATGAACCAATATCTATCCCACAAACTACTCCAGTTTTCACTACAACATCATAGTTTTACTTTCCATTTAACATTTTATCTAAGTCCACCACAACGACAGGTTTCACTTCATCGGAGGGAGCCTCAAAGGAGGACATCTTAATCCAATATAGTGATGGAAAGTTACCCTGTTCTATGGAACATGGTGAAACAGAGAGTAATACACACTTATCTGCTGTAGAAGTTTCATACTAGGCTATTCAAATTGCTTCGGCAGATTCAAATCAAAATATTCCCTTGATGGAGGAATATGATTCGGTTACTTGGCCCGGTGGTGATGTGAGATCTCTCAGCTCACATGACTTCTTGGACAACATTTCATCATCAAATGAAGCTATTCTTGAAATTATGAACATTTGGTTGCACCCACCTAAGGACATATTTTGTGGGGCCACTAGGAGCATACTTGGTTTAAATCTAGCCAAGTATAGGATCATGCTTTACATGGTCCTCAATCTGATCAATTATATTTGGAAGCTTGCATATAGGTTTAGGTTTTCCCTTTGTGAAGATGCATTTGAACCTTTTGCAACCAAAAATTTCCCCAGGGTTGACCTTGTTGGAAATTGGTGGGTCAGCCCATCATATCTATATTTTCAACCATTCCGACAAAAGAGCCTACCAAACATGGGATACTCTAGTCAGCACCCCATTTTCATTTTGGTTCCCATGCTAAGTTATTCTCATAGGACTGGAAGCCCTATTAGTCCCATAATGACTTGGAGTTTGAGACCGCATATTTCTCTTTCATACATTTATGACCATATCCTGATGAGCTCCCATTTTGTGTGAGTTTACATAAGCATTTGTTAAAATATTCACTTGAACACATGCTCCTATTGCTTCATTGCTTATTGCTTGTGTTGCATATTTTCCTTTGCAGTCACTTTTTGTTACATGATGACTATAAACCATTTCTTATGTATAATTGACCCATATCCATGGAGGAAACACCCATAAGAGTGTACATAACTAACTCAACCATTGTTTGCAATATGTATCTTTTCCTTAGCCTGACCCATGCCATTGAAATATAGGCACACTCCCTTGAGACACTTGTTTCCTCTAATGTACCATAGCATGCTTTATTATTTTTTCAAGCTAATAAATGAAAAATGTATTAAAAATTGGAAAACAAAAAAATCCAAAAAGTGGGAGAATTGAATCATATTATATTGTATCCTTGAGAAAATGGCAATAACGAGTCCTTGTCTCCCTTGAACACAACACATAATTTGGTATCCATTGTCCGTACACCATTTACATTTTCCTTAGGAAACTATACAAGTATTTTGAATAGATATCCACCGATGGGTTATCCTTCCCATCATCAATGGATGTTTCGTTAATGCATCTCGCATTGGCATATTTCATTAAGGTTAGTTACTCAAGTATTATGTTTCCATGTGTCCATTCTGTGTTGTGTTATGTGTTCAAGGGAAGTTAAAACAGTGTCTACCATTCCTCAAATATTCATGACCAATCATGTCGACCTTCCTTGTGTCAATACACAATGTTGGATCTCGCAATTCTACCAAAGTATATCAGACTATTGATCTTTGTTTCATATCGGTTGATGTGCGATGCATTAATTCTCTCCTTCCGATGGATCTATTCCTATCGGCACCAAATCATCATCTAGGAAATGGATCTAGAAACCCTAGAGTACCTTTGATCTTACAGTCATTAGTGGCAGGTTTCCTCGCAAATGACAGTGGGTATGCATCAATGACCCCTGATTATTTGATTCTACAATTGTTTGACTTCATAACATCTACTCATGCTTTCTAGTTTGTACACAGTACCTTGGATTCCATCATCATTATCAGTGGGTCTCTTTGCATATGTTAACGGTATACATCAATGATCGATACTCAGATGGTTTTTTATTATGCTCGACATCAGCTCATATATTCACATGATATGAACTCCTACTATCGTTGGTATGTATTGAAGGCCTTGGGGAAAATATTTGTATCACTCATTGATGCACTACCCTAAGTTGTGCAAGATTAAACTACCATGTCAAAGTACCATGAAGATATCGCACTCATCAAAGTGCACGTTTGTATTTATGGAAGTTTACTTTTGACATGGATCCATTGTGTATTATTCGTGGATATGTTTTTTTACTATTCAGCATGGGTGTACCCGCTCCAAGGATATTTTTCATATTTAGGAAATTGCTTCATTTGACGTGTATGTGTTTCCCCGAATTGTGAGCCTATGAGCTAATCCTTTTCCATCCTGCATTGATCAATAAAGAGTATTAGTATGAAGAGATAATGTATTTCGGCCCTTATCTTTCTCCGGACCTCACACATTAGGGGGAATATGTTAACAATCAAATTAACACCCTTAACAAGTGAAGGTGGAAGGACAATTTACCATTCACCCGCAACATGAAGACTGGAAATCTAAAACAACTAAGAGCTTTAATCTCTCATCTGATCACCGCTTTCGCAAAGGAAGAAGTATGTGAAGACAAAGGTTTCTCTAAAGTGGCCAAGTCTAGGACCACTTAAGGGCCAAAACCGAGTTTCTAGAACTCTTAGAGTGGAAAAAATACATGTCATGTGTATTAATTATCGTGAAAATTCTAGAAAATCAAGTCAAATGCCTTAAAACTTTGGAAAAGCGGGTTTTTTTATGAGAATAATAAAAAATCATGAAAAATTTTAGTCCCGCATTCATGTTTAGAAATCGAGTGCACAAATCCCAATGCTATAAAAGAAAGGCGTTTATGGCATTGTAAAATACAGAAAGTGAGAGTAAAGGCATGCTGGAAGATTGAAAGGTTGGAAAGCTCCTCTTCTACACAAAGCACTTGGATGATCAAAGGCATGGATGGAGAAGAATGGCTCAAAGCAAATGAGAAGGGATTCACCTCCAAAGCAATGTTGTAAGTATTTTTTTTCCTTAATTCAATTTCTTCCCAAATTTGAGTTGGAAGTTTTTTTTTACATCTAGTTTTGGATTCAAGTTTGGTAGATAGATTTCAAGTTTTCTAAAATTTTCAAGTTCTTAGAGATAGGGCTAGAAGTAAGAACCTAACAAGATGCTGCAAATGGAGGCATGAAGGACATGGATGCTCAAGCAAGGGGATCTTCTTCAAGTACCTAGCTTCAATAATGATTCTATTCTCTTCCTCCATTCTATTTTCTTGAAAATTACTTAGAAATCTCAAAAGAATGTTGATTATTGCATGTATTTCTGTCAATTGAACCTCACTAATTCATAGTAATGATAGATAAAAGAGTAGACAAGTCGCTACAGTAAAATATATCAACAAGTATATATATTCTACTGAAGCAAGAACTTGATGGTAGCTATAGTAAAGAATTATCCAGTACATCTATGATAAATATAGATGAATAGTAAAGAGAAGAAAAAATTGAATATATATCATGACTGTATGAATACTATCTAGTATAAGCTACATGCCTAAAGTTCCCAACCGACTCCACTTCCTCATGGTGGGTAAGACATTCGACCTCCACTACCCGCATTAGAACAGATGATATAGGACTTGTTTTGTCCCCCCGAGAACTCAAAAATTGTGAGAGGATCATGACCCAACAGAGAATCCCCACAGGAGTTATAAAATGAAATAAAAATCCTAGCATGTGATATCTACCACGATATAAGTAGAAATGAGATGAAACTACTAAGATCACTTTGAAGTTATCACATTAATTCACAAAGTATGGTCCTAGATCTATAACTCCCCAATGGGAAACATGATATGAGGTAAGAAATCCATTGAAATTCTATGTACATATTTGCTACATAACAAATATGAATATTATGAAATCCACGTAAGCTAACTATTCAATTAAAATGAGAAAAAGGGCTTACACTAGTCCATCTCTTGACTTACGTTAGTATATAAGCAATGGTTGAAGAGCCCATAATTTGTGAATAACTCCTTGTAGAGTAGAGATAACCTACACACAGATATAGCATCGGTTGGAGGACATAATCATATAAAAATAATATATACATTACTAATGATTGATCAAATATATCGTTTACCTAGGATCCGAGGGGCTACCCCTTTGTTATCACCTGAATATGATATGCACATCTGAGTCAACAATAGATATAAAAATATAAGACAATGTTTACAAAAGAACATTAATCATAGTAGAATAATCATTAAATTAATGCTTTGGTTTTTACTTAGATAATGCATGGAAGATAGACAAGTTGATTAGTCTATGTTGGATCTAGCAATGCTTGTTGTATGACTAATTGAAGAAGGACAAAAATTCAAACTATAGATTGGACTAGGAGAGATCGATTCCCCAATTGTTTGAAGTTAAAAGAATGGGGCATCTATAATTGATAAATAATGTTCTTACCCAATTGTACTTCACAAGATTAAGATCATGTCTACAAAGGAGATGAGCGTGGAGGAGCCTCTGTACTATCCCACCGACCTCATCGAGTATTACATCAAATTATCGGTGGGTACTCCTGCACAACATCTTTTGCTCATGATGGACACGGGCAGTAGTGTTGTGTGGGCACAGTGCACCCCAAATCAGAAATCTTGTTCATGATCGTGTTCTTGAAGTGCTCTTTTGCCCTACAGATGATGAAGTTGCAGACATCTTCACTAAGTCTCTTACAGAAGCGAAGTTTTCTAAACTTCGATCTATGTTAGGAGTTGAGGAACTTGTCATTAAGGGGGGATAGGCTCTAATGCCTCCTTCCTTCTCCTAATAGTGTCACTTTTGTAAATCCTTCAATCCTATCCCAAGTTGTTCTTAAGGGGGGATGTTAGGATATTTAGACACTTAGGAGTTAGTTAAGATCAACTTGTGTAATATATCCGTTAGGGATAGTGTGTTTCTTTACTATGCATTAGTATGCATTTGTAAATACTTAATCCGACGGTCACGATATGTTCCCGACATAGAGTGATCCGACGGCTCAACTTCTCTTAGATCAAACCTAACCTTGATCCGTGGCTTAACACCCGATTGGTCCATGATCTCTATTTAAAGAGCATGGAGGATCATTGTTTAGTTGATCGATTATGAGAAGCTCATTTGTAACTTTCTTTCTTTGCATAATAAATTGTCCCGTAGAAGCTATTTGGCCGGGGCCGTGGAGTGTTTCCCTCAAGAGGGTTTAAACCATGTCAAAATATCAGTGTGTTGATCTGTGATCTGTTTATGTGAAGTGGTTGCTCTTGGTGTTTGGTCCTTTGGTAGTACCCTGTGTACCCGAACATTATGGACCTCATACTACCTTATTTTACGGCTTCCGTAGAAAACATAAATGTGAAACCAACTCTCTTAGAACATAGTTCTCATTACATCAAACAATTACCAGCATAACTTCCCAATACTGAAGTTAATTTGCATTACATTATCCATTTAGGCAATGTTAATAGTAAAGTGTTTTTTTTTAAATTTTACTGTTTTAGGGACATTACACTTGTTAAGTCCACCAGATTACACTCGCAGTTTTATCTTATATCTAGCCGCATCTAATTCCACGGTTGTTATAGTTTTGGTTCGGGAAGATGAAAATCTCCAAGAGCACGGCATCTATTACCTTTCTTGCACTTTAATAAAACTTGAACTGAAGTATTCACATGTTCAGAAGTTGGCACTTGCCGTTGTGTACGCCATTCAGAGGCTACGCCACTATATTTTACTGCGAACCACTATAGTGATTGCAGATGTCAATTCGTTTCAATATGTTTTAACACAACGCATAATTGGGGCACTAGTACAAAATGAGAGATAAGCGACAAAAAAAGACCAAAATACGCATATAAATGACCCATTTTGATTTGGCGATCGTTGGTGGCTAATTTCTGATCTCTTATTACGCGACCAAAATTGGTCATATTTAGTTTGGTCATTTATAGCTTGTCATTTGGTCATTTATTTGGTCATTAATTTGGTCATATATTTGGAATTAATGACCAAATATATGACTAAATATATGACAAAATTAATGACAAAATGACAAGTTATAAATGACTAAACTAAATATGACCAATTTTGGTCACATAATAAGAGATTAAAAATAAGCCACCAAAACTATCATTTGATCATTTATATGCGAATTTGTTTGCTTTTTTGGTCACTTATCTCTCATTTTTTGGCCATTATTTGCGAATTTTAGCTATTTTATTTAGTAACTTGTCTCTTATTGTGATCAGTTATTTGTCATTGTTTGGTCACTAATTTTGTCATTTTTAGTCGTTTTATACCTATTATTCATTTTTTGGTCACTAATTTAGTCCTTTTTAATCTTTTTATATGTCTTCATTATTTTTTAGTAGTTTTAATAGTGTTCATTATTAATAAATATACATTTTTATTATGATATTATATCTAAATAAAAAGAAGAAAGTCATCTAATACATATAATACATATGTAATCATGCAATATTGTCACATTAATTAGTAAATTACAACACTTATAAATAATATAAATTAAAAACACATAAATTTTAAATGCACATAAATTATATTATATGAAATGTTGAATATTATAACAAATATGAGTTATGTAAATGTAATAAAAAGAATAACATAAATAATGTAGTAATTGTATATTAATATACTAATTAGTTATGTAGCTGTAAATAATATAGTAATTATATGTATATCATTCATAATTAAATATTTTAAATAAATTATATAAAAAATTATAATGAAGATAACTTATTAAATTGACATAATTAATAATTAAATATTTATAAATAAAAATTTAAAAATGAATTATTAAATATATAATTTTTTAAATACACTATTAAAAAAATAATTTTCAATTCAATGAATATATATCCCCTCATCTAACAATTTTCTTATACCATAAGCATAATGGCCATAGCATATCGTAACCATATCATAGTTATTTAAAGCTATGATAGGCTTTATGACAATGATACATTGTAACCATAACATAAAAATATGTTATCACTATAATATAACATAACCACATTAGAGAAAGATCATGGTTGTGGATATAGCACAAACTTACATTTTTTAAAGTAATAATGTCAACAGCAACAAGAGTAACTTTCTCACGCGTTTTAACTATTATACTTAAATATTTTATATAAGTATAAATAAAATTATAATATTAATTTATAATTGAAAATAAATAATATTTTAAAAATTAATAAATAATATTATAAAAATTAAATTTTCATATTTAAACAAATAATATTATCATAACAAAATTTAATATAAAATAAAACTAAAAAATAATATAATGAATAAAAATATTGTATAAAAGAGGATAGATAGAGGATAGCTAATGCCATAGAATAATTAGTTCAACTTAAAAGTATATTTGCATATATTATAGAATCTAAACTTAAGAAATCCATAAAAACATTGCTTTCTTTTTAATATTAATGAATGAATTTTTCATTATGGTCAATCGTTTTGAAATTTTGAAATGCTTATTTGTCAAAGAAAATTAGCGATATCCCTTTTACATTTTTCATGTAATTTAAAGTATTAATGGAATATTTCAGTAAGTTTCCTAAATTTACAACATTGTTTATCAATTGTGTGTATCTTAACTCAATCTTTATATTTCATGACAATGCATTTTGAATGTCTATAATATCAAATTCTCTTTGAGTAAAATGTACGTCTTGATAATTTTCCATATTTAATGTTGGGAATGTCTCTCAAATAACTCCACAAAGTCTTTTGTCAATCATTACTATCATTCCATGTCCTTTTAAATTTTCCACACATTAATTCATGATTTTTTGGACTCAATTATCATTCCATATCCTTTTAAACTTTCCACACCTTAATTCATGAATTATTGGACTCAATTACATCAATTCTTCCTATTTTCTAGAATGAATGATTTATCTTACACTTAGTTATAGATTAATTAACATGTTCTTGCAGAACATTATTTATTTTCTTGAAATTATTATATCTATGGAGATGCAAAGTTTCCCTCAAAAAAATATCATTATACACAACCTTTCCACCAAAATAGATTCAATCCTTCTATATAATTTAAAAATCCAAAACTTATCTATAATAATAAATAATAATCTAACCAACCCCAAAAGGTTAGTATGGATAATTTTTTTATAATTATTATTATAAATCACAATGAAAATAAATTATTTTCCCAAAATTAATATAGACAAAAACTTTTTTATTTTAATAATAAAGAACAATAAAAATAAGTTAAAAAATGAAATACCTTTAAAAAATTATGATGCTAGAGTTATGGAAGGAGATATTTTCATAATTTTTTCACATAGTCAAATTAAAAAAACTATAATAATAACAAATAAAAATTATGATGCTAGAGTTACCAAGAGAGATATTTTGAATATTCCTTCACATAATGAAATTAAAATGCTTTTTTATTATAATAATACAGCACAATGAAATTAAGTTAAAAAATGAAATACCTTTAATAAATTATGATATTATGGAGATATTTTCAAGATTCCTTATTAAAAAATTAAATGACTTTAAAAGATTATGATGTTATAGCCATTAAGATACTTCCAATCAATTAAAAAATTAAATGACTTTAAAAAATGAAAGGACTTCCAAAGAGTATGATGATATAACCATAGAGCATATATTTTCAAGATTCCTCCATGCGATCAAATATCTAAGTAAATGAAAAATCTCATAAATTACTTATGATAAGTTAAAAAATGAAATGAATTCCAAGGAATTTGATGATATAGCCACATAGTATATATTTTTAAGATTCCTCCATATAATCAAATAGAAGTGAACGAGAAGTCTTATAAAGTGATGTAGCATGGGTATTTTAAAATTTATAATAATGTATCCAAGTTCAAAAGATCTATAGAGCTTATACTTTCAAGATTCCTCCATAGGATCAAATAGAAGTGAATGAGAAGTCTTATAAAATGATGTAGCATAGGTATTTTCAAATTGATAATAATGTAGCCAATTTGAAAAGATCCATTGATAAGATTAAAGGAAATCTTTGTCAATGAAAAAGAGAAGAATTTTTTTTCTTGGAAAATGAAAGAAAAATGTTGAAAGGTATAGAGACAAATTTAAAGTCACATAATCCCCATTGAGAAACTAAACTATATGTTTTATTAGCTGCAAAATATGATGTGATTGTTGATAGAACCACCCTTGTTTTTTTTTAATTCAAGATCTTTGAATAACATATAGGGAAATCCCCACTTTAGTGAAAATCAAATCAAAGTTGTATTGATCGAGCAATCCCATGGATTATATAAATTATTTTGCTACCTTAACATTGGATCCCCATTATGCCATAGTTTATTATTATGTAATGTTTTATCCTCAATAATGATATAGAATATGGTTTATAAATGACATAAATATGATTAAGAAATTTATGCAAAAGCACATTTTCGTGGTATGTTAAGTTCAAAATGGAAATAGTTTAACTTTGTATATGTTATTTAGTTTTATATATTATCTATTACATATTATATTATTAATATACAAATAATATAATAATAGCTTACTTAATGTATTTTATATGTTTTTATTCTCTTGCGTGTATTACGTACAGTATCTCCACTATTTGCCTAATTTAAGAGAGGCATTATATTAATGTAATTTTTCTAGTGTGAGCTAAAGATGTTTGTGAATAGGAGGAAGTACGATATTAAGGTGTTGTATAATGGGCTATAAAGTAGTGATAGGTTTTGTGTCTCTCATGTCCAAGCATCATGTCTAGCTTCCTAATACCCATGCACAAATGTCGTAGCATCCAAAGATTGTTATTGTTGGAAAAATCAATGTGTATAATTGTTGTATATGGATGTACAGGAGTAATGCCCACTTGCTAGGAATGAATTTGTTAAAAGCATGTGGCCATGGAAAATAAGTAAAACACACCAAAAAATAGTTAGTGTTAAGGAATCCATAACAATAACTTAGTGTGTGGAAAAAATAGGTACAATTCATTCAACAATTGTTGTAGTGCCTATTAAAAGTGACGCTATAACATCTACAAATCTATTCAGGTTAGATAAGTATAAAGATGTTGCAGATGAAAAATATGTGATAGTTATGGGAAGAGAGGATGTAGCCATCGAAAATGATCACTCATATTTTTCAATCAATTGGAATTTTTTTAGAGTATTAGACTAACACAATTTGATAGATAAAGTCATACAAAAACATCGACTAAAAAAATGAAAGATAACTTAATAATGCATTCTAACCATTGAAAATTAATAATTTATAAAATGATTATTTAAAAATATTAAAGAATAATAAATATCAAAGCAAGTGTAATATAAAATAATTATTTAAAAATATTAAAAAATAATAACTATCAAAGCAAGTGTAATATAAAATGATTATTTAAAAATATTAAAGAATAATAAATATCAAAGCAACTAAAGAGAAAGTAATAGATAACCAAATAATAAATTCAACCAATTGAAAAATATTGGCCTATAAGATGACCATTGGTGATCTTAAAAAATATTGAAGAATAATGAATATGAAAAAAAATATATTGATATAGAAGAGAAATGAGTTCTTATAACAACCAACCATGTGAAAATGACTGAACCAATTTAAATATTGTTCATAAAAGGCACTCAAAATAGATTCCCTAATTTCAAGAAGCGTGCATTTGAATTTGATGTTGATGTAATTTAAATAATTACATTCACGAAATTAATGTTGCCTAAATTAATGTTCCCTAGAACTGGACACTCAATAAATATATATGCTTAGTAGCTATATTCTATGATTCTCGCATGTAATATTACAATTTGACCAGGCATATTACATTTAGGTCTACTTTCTAATGGCAGTTTGTCCATATCTTCTATATTGAGGGTGCTAATCATTATTGAAACATAGCTATGAAAACTTGATAGGAAAGGATTCCGTCCACTTTCTAATGTGGTTATTTTCAAACTAACAACACAAGTTCCCATACGAAGTGATATACAATATGAATATAAATGACAATAATATTATTAAATAATTTTAAAGAATCTTTATATATATATATACCAAATTTTCTTGTTATCATTATTTATTAATACTAATTCTCTTATTATTAAAAAATAAGATAATAACAGTTTCTAAGCGAATGGAGGTTCTGGATCTAACACACGGTATTTTTTAAGGGTTATAAAAGTATGCTTAAGTGTAGTATTCTGGGCGATTATTTTGGAATGAAAAAATCATAAGTATAGATTGGTAGGCGAATATTAAATATGAAACATACAATTTACTACTGAAACTTGTAAATTTTGGCGAATATTATGATAAAAAAACATATTTTATGTAAATATAGGTGATATTAGAGACTAAAAATGAACAAATAGTGAATTTACTTTTTGAAAAAAGGCCCAAAAAATAGCCAATTGGCGACATCGCCCCTAAAATTTTCCTTGATCCAACAACCAAGCTGAAGGACTTGTGTTTTGAATTCTCCTTATTCTCGCAAAAGAAAAGTGGGTGGATACATTAAGAGCTTTTGCGGATTCTGAGCTTTGGGTTAAGTATATGAACAAGGAGAATGACTTCAACAGCCATACACTTCACATTGTGGGAAGACATGTGGAACTACAGGTAACGAATTTCAAGAAGGTATCTTTTGCACATGTTTTTAGAGAACAAAATATTCATGCAGACTCTTTCGACAAACCAATGATATGGTTGGATGCACCAAAAAACATTCTAGAGACCCATACTGAAAATAATTTTAGACACCAACCACAATACATGGTGGGAATTTTACTAAGGTCACTTAGGCATTTCTACTGATTTTATACTTAGACAATTTTTGCACTTTCCTAGACTGGTCCAATATGCATGAAACACTGTTTTGGCAGATCCATAACTTCTTTCTCAGACACGTTTTGGACAATATGAGACCATGGTCAAGTAGACAACTCAACAAGGTACATCCTGACCATACATTGTGGGAATTTACTCTAACCCCCAAATTATTGTGGGCATTTCCCTGAGGCCATCTGGACCAGTTTTTCGACACTTAGCCATTTTCAGGAATTTCTCCAAAGTTTATCCTAAACCCCTATTTTGGCATACTTATAACTTTCTCTTCATACATGCTTAAGGAAAACTAATACCATGACTGGATATCCATGTTAACAAGCTATGGTATGGTATGATGGTGCCAACATTTTCTTCAAACCGTGAATTATGGCGGGAATTCTCTTAGATCATTTTGACTAGTTTTTCCATCCTTAGTCAATTTCAAAGTTTCCAAAGTCTCACAAACTTGCCATAATTTTCCAGAATGATGTCAAATTGCAACATTGACTTCATGATGATGAATATTATGAAGATCAATTTATTGACATACACACACTTAGGAAAAATTACCAAACCCTAACTGGTATATAGAATGAAGAGAGTTTTCTTTTCACCAAATTGGAAGTGTTAGACACCCAATGAATAGAGGCCAACAAGGTGATTCCATCCAGACTAATTTCACCCCTTGAATCCTCTTTATCTCTCCTCGTCGGGCATGCTACTAGAGTACTGCAAATCAACCTAAGAAGCACTTTTGGAAGATCAATATCTTCTTCCTCAGAGACTCTTTGGACAAACCAATGATATGGTTGGATGCACAAAACAACATTCTATAGACCCATACTCTCAAAATAATTTTAGACACCAACCGCAAGACATGGTGGGAATTTTACTAAGGTCACTCATGCATTTCTACTGATTTTATACTTAGACAGTTTTTTCCTTTTCCTAAACTAATCCAATCTACCTAAAACACTATTTTGGCAGCTCCATAACTTCTTCCTCAAACACGTTTTGGACAATCTGAGACCATGGTCAAGTAGACAGTTCAACAAGGTACATCCTGACCATATGGTGTGGGAATTTACTCTAAACCCCAAATTATGGCGGGAATTTCCTAAGGACCACCTTGAAGTTTCTGAAGAAGAAGTTATGGATATGCCAAAACAGGGTTTCAGGAAGATTGGACCAAGTCTAGGAAAGTGCAAAAATTGTCTAAGTGTAAAATCACTAAAACTGCCTAAGTGACCTCAATAAAATGATCACCATCTCTTGTGGTTGATGTCTTAAAATATTTTGAGAGTATGGATCTCTAGATTTTTTTTTTGTGCATCCAACCTATTGAATATGATTGTTATTAATGTCAAAGGAGTTTAGTAATGACAAAGGAATAAACAAGGACATATGGAAGGGCAAGCTCAGTGAAAGACAAAGAAATGACAAAGGAAGTAATGGCTTGGCATGTATTATGCTATGGCATATGTGATGAAGCTGGAAAGACACATGATGGTGTTCTGGTGCTATCATTAAGTCAGTGTTGCAATCTGACATCATTCTGGAAAAGAATGGCAGGTTTATGAAAATTTGGAAATTGTCTATGTAAATATTAGTCAAAAATTCTCTAAGAGAATGCCTTCCATAATTCATGGTTTGAGAAAAATTCCTGCACCATCATACCAGGCTATAGCTTGTTAAAGTGGCTATCTATTCATGGTCTTATCTTTCCTTAATCACTTCTGAGGAGAAAGTTATATGTCTTCCAAAACAGGGTTTTGCACCAGTGGAAGTAAAATTGACTAAGTAGCATCAAGAAAATGCCTGCCATAAATCATAGGTTAAAGTAAATTCCCGCAGCATATGGTCAGGTTGTAGCATGTTGATTTGTCTAATTGACCATGGTCTCATTTTTTATTAAGCATGTCTGAGGAAAAAGTTATAAGTATGCCAAAATAGGGTTTTAGGATAAACTGTGGAGGAATTCCTGAAAATGACTAAGTGTTGGAAAACTGATTCAGGTGGCCTTGGGAAAATTCCCGCCGTACCTCATGGGAGAATGATAAAAATTATATGGAACTATAATGCTCTATCTTGTCATAGATTCTATCTCTCCATGGTATTAGTTTTCATAGAATATGTTTGATGACAAAGATAACAGCCTGCCAAAATAGGGTCTTATGTTACTTTTACACCAAAGTAGCAAAACTGCCCAAGTGGCCTCGGAGAAATGCCCACGATAGTTTGTGAGTTCAAGAAAATGCCCACACCATATGGTCATCTTGTAGGTTGTTGTTTTGTCTACCTAACTATGCTTGTACATTAACTTGAAAGGGACTGAGGAAGAAGTTATAGATATGCAAAAATAGGGTTTTAGCCAGATTGGACCAAATCTAGGAAAGTGCAAAAATTGTCTAAGTGTAAACTCACTAGAACTGCCTAAGTAACCTCAATAAAATTCCCACCATCTTTTGTTGTTGATGTCTTAAAATATTTTGAGAGCATGGATCTCTAGAATGTTGTATGGGGCATCCAATCATATCATTGGCTTGACCAAAGAGTCTCTAAGGAAGAAGATATTGACCTGCCAAAAGTGACTCCCAGCTTGATTTGCACTACTTCAGTAAAATGCCCGTCAAGGAGAGAGAAAGAGGTTTCAAGGGGTTAAATTGGTTTGGATAGAATCCCCTAGTTGGCCCCTATCTAGTGGATGTCTCACACTTCAAAATTGATGAAAAGAAAAATATCATTATATTAACCTAGGGTTTGATAATTTTGCCTAAGTGGCAAATCAACAGTTTGGAAGGCCACTTTCAAATGCCCTCCAAATGATGGGTATGTGTTACTTAGTTCATATTTTGACATGGACTTGTTCAACATTTAAGTAGCTATCTATTCATGCTTTTAGTTTTCTCTATGGTGATCACATAAGGAAGAAATCAATCTTCCAAAGTGAAGGAAAAAGTGATTTGCATATTAAAGACAAAGATTTGTCTAAGTGTCAAACTCACATGGCTCAGAGGCCATTTGTAACGTCCCCTCCCATCATACTAGCAATAGGGAGAGAATGTGATGCTAAACTAGGCATGTAGCCCCATGTGAATTAAGTAAACTCATTGAAAACATAAAAAGACAGATGCATATATATATATATATATATATATATATATATATATATATGCAAGAAACACAATGGAAGTAAATTCATCTACATATCTAACGTACATTCCAACTTTCTCATGAAGTCATTAAATAAATACTTGTAGAATTTAACACAAGAGGGTACTTATCTTAAAACAAAGTAGCCCCGAGCAACTAGCTATGCTGCTGCAACGTTCCACCCAACCATAGGCCAATTGTGCTCATCAGTCTCTCAACACAACTGCCACCCCCAAGATGGGCATGATTTCTACAAGGAAAAAGGGAACAACATACTCACACATAACCAGATATACACCAAAATCAGCCAAGACAATCCACAATTGGGTTTATCAGGCTACTACGCAATGGAAAGGAAGAATTGATAAGCTAGTGAGCTCAACCATAGAGATCTGGATACCCTCTAAAAGATCTACCTGGCTTGGTCCCCACAACACCTACACACCTGTCACAAGGAAGTATTCCCTTCACTACTGCATAGTACGTCAGGCCATACCTCCCATTCTAGAGTTTTTCAAGGTGTGCATAGAAGAGTAACCAGCCCTCTTTGATCTTCTTGAGAGGTTACCTCCCTCACTAGGTTTATCAAGTCAATTCTGGTCCACTTCCACTCCTAATTTCTTGCTCACAATTTCAAACCAAAACAGGGATTCAAATAACAGCAAAATCGCCAATGTTGGGCATAATTAGATATGTTTTAGCAGTGGGATGTCCAGAATGAGTTTCCATTAGTTCTAGTAAAAACGTGGGCAACCAAAAATGAAATGGCAATTGGGGAATCAACCCTAGGAGAGAAAAAATGTTTCCAGAAAACGTTTATGGGCATTCAAGGGATAGAAACGACCTCCATAAACCTCCAAATTGTGAATCCCCTCCTCCCAGCCACTGTGCAATACAAAAACGAGTTCCCAACTATGGAAAATGCAGGAAAAAGATGGAAAATGTGAGGGAGAAGACCCCAGCTAGCTCAAACTGCGTGAGAGAGCAAATTCCATTGGTGAAAGATGGCTTTGGGCACCATTTTGTGGGTGTTTTCTTTCCCAAGAAGCAAACATACGATTTCCCAAGTTGATGGCTTGCCCATGCATGAAATTGGCTTCCATACCTCTCCAATCCTAAGGCATTAACTACCTTAACCAACTCTTGGAAGAATTAAATGATTGGGTGCATAAGTCAAAATGGGTAGTTGGGATTTATGGGTTCTCTCAATGAAATTTGGCTTAACACTATTGATTCAAGGGTTTGAATAATTTTCGTCCCTATTCCTTATAGAATCATGTCCCCATCTCTTCTTGCATTGCATAGCTAGTTGTGGGTATTTCATTAAAATTCATATTTACACGATGTCTTAATTTACATTGTGCATGTCCAACGCAAGAACCACTTAATTTACATTGTGCATGTCCAACACAAGAACCATAGGCATCTATTTTTAATTGGCGATACATAAAACGCTAAATCGATGGGGGGGCCTTGGCCTTGAGATCCTCACCATGATTTAATAACAATATTTACATCATTTACAATTTTAATGCAATAGGGTAAATATCGGTATGTTCCATCATTTGGAAATTCCCGCAAGGAGGTGTTCATGAGATGATAAAAATAATCAGATGGCATAGTCTTGTTCTCTGATGAACTGGCTATCCAGCCATGGAGTAAGATTTCTATTTTAGGCTCTCACATGAGAGATTTTGGCCTCCCAAAATAAGTGAAAAATAAAGTTGAAAGACACTTTATATTATGCCCGCAAAGGCTTAGGAATATTCCCATAGGGGCTATGCTATGCCCGCAAGGGAGCTCTAGGATGCTCGCAAGGGGCCTCCAATATGCCCGCAGGAAGCTTATAAACATGCCCACACAAGGGGGATAAAGATGCCCGCAAGGGGCTCATTTATGCCCACATAAGGATTTTAAATTCCCACAAAATGGGTTAAAAGCTCAAGGAGCTGACGTTAAACCCACAAGGGCTTATGGGATGCCCAGATGCCCGCAGGGGCTTATTTAAGCCCACAGGGGAAAAAAGTGCCTCCTAGCTTGATTTTCACTACTCCAGTAACATGCTCGTCAAGGAGAGAAAAAGAGGCTTCAAGAAGTGAAATTGGTCTAGATGAAGTCACCTTATTGGCCTCTATCCATTGGGTGTCTCACAATTGAAAATTGATGAAAATAAAAATCTCATGTTACCCTAGGGTTTGACAATTTTTGTCTAAGTGTTGAATTAGTAGTTTAAAAGGCCATTTGGAAATGCACGCAAGGAGGTGTCCTTGTGCTTATAAAATTCATAGGGTGACATAGATCTGTTCCTTGTTGAATTCGTTATCCACCCATGCTTTCAGTTTTCCCTATGATGGTCACATGTGCAAGAAATCAATCTTCCAAAGTAGGAAATCATGTGCAAGAAATCAATACTGTCCATTCCATTATTTTCTTAATGTTTTTAAACAATATTTTTGTTTTTTTTCTTTGTTTTCTTTTTCTTTGTTTTCTTTTTTCTAATGCAATACAACTTTCCTTTTAGTTTTTTTTTTCCTTTTATCTTTGGCTAAGAGAATAAAAGTATATGAAAATACATATGCTAGTAGTTAGAATACCTTAATGAGTATAGCTCTAAGGTGGATGTAATTTTGTATCTATGAAAGCCTGAAGGGTAATGAGAAGTATTCTCGCTTCTCTATTGATGTAATGTTTTGTTGACACGTCTTTTTCATTTAATAAAAGGATGTTTTTTAGTTATGAAAAAAAAAGTATACATTCAAATCTTTATTTTTTCAGTTTTGTTTTTTTTACATTATTTTAAACTCAAAATTTAATACTGCAAACATAACATATGATTGTAATATTTGAAAGTCCAAAACACTTTAATGAGAAATATTATTATTTTTAAATGAAGAACATAAAAGAGGAGGTACAATGATTGAGTGGTATCTCACTCCAGTGAAAAGTTCTTTTGATTTCTTCTTTCTTTCTTTAGTTCATATCATTGACATCCATTTCATCTTTTTTCTTTGGCTCATTATTTTTTCTTTAGGAGTAGCTTATATTTATTTTTCCAATCGTTGCATTGCAATCTATATTTTTGTGAGCATTTACTTTCAATGTTATCCATTCCATTATTTTCCTAATTTTTTTTACATTATTTTAAATTCAAAATTTGGCATATGATTTTAGTATTTGAAAGCCTAAAACATTTTGTTTTTCAAAACATTTTAAATCAAAAATATTTTTTGAAATGAAGAAATGTAAAGTGAAGGTAGAATGATTGAGTGGAGTCTCACTCTAATGAAAAGTTCTTTTTTTCTTCTTTCATTTTTCTACTCCAATACAACTTTCATTGACATCTTTTCCATCTTTTTCTTTAGCTCAGAGGTATTCAACTAAAACAGGTTGTGAGAAATAAAACTCTACAATGTAATACATTTTATTGATAAACATCATAAGTATTTATATACATACAGAACTAAGAAGAAATAGTTATGTCTTTGTAACTTATTAACTAAATAAAATAGTTAACTAACTATAAATGATATAACTAACCCTGAAAGATTAGTCAAGATTACCCCCTTAAACTAAAAGCACATCTGACATGCCAGGATGCATTCTGATCATTTCTCAAATTTTTCATGACCCGGTGCTTTAGTAAATTTATCTACAATTTGATCTGAAGTAGAACAATGTGTCAAATGAATGTTGTTGGCTGAGAAACATGATGTCGAATAAAGTGATATTTAGTGTTGATGTGTTTGGTTCGATCATGGAATTTGTGATTCTTGTCCAATTGAATTGCAGAAGCATTGTCAACAAAGAGAGGCGTTGAAGGAAGTGATGACATGGCATGTGTGATCAAGCTGGAGAGACACATGATGGTGTTCTGGTGCTATCATGAAGTCAGTGTTACAATCTGACATCATTCTGGAAAAGTATGGCAAGTTTGTGAAACTTTGTAAGTTGACTAAGTATGGAAAAATTAATCAAAACAGCTCTAAGAGAATTTCCACCATAATTCATGGTTTCAGAAAAATGCCCACACCAACATACTAGGCTATAGCTTGTTGAAGTGGTTATCTATCCATGGTCTCATTTTTCCTTAATCATTTCTGAGGAGAAAGTTATAAGTTTGCCAAAATAGGGTTTCAGGATAAACCTTGGAGAAATTCTTGGAAATGGTTGTGCTGGAAAACTGGTCCAAGTGGCCTTGGGAAAATTCCCACCATACCTCATGGGAGAATGATAAAAATTATCTAGAACTATCATGCTCTAGATTTTCAAAGAGGCTATCCAACCATGGACTTAGTTTTCAAAGAATGTCTTTGATGACAAAGATAATAGCCTGCCAAAACAGGTTTTTAGGTTGCTTTTACACCAAAGTAGCAAAACTGCCTAAGTGGCCTCAGGGAAATGTCTGTCATAGTTTGTGGGTTGAAGAAAATTCCTGCACCATATGGTCATCTTGTAGGTTGTAGTTTTTTCTACTTGACCATGTTCTCATATTGACTTGGAAGTGTCTGAAGAAGAATTTATGGATCTGCCAAAACAGGCACTCAGGAAGATTGGACCAAATCTAGGAAAGTGCAAAAATTGTCTAAGTGTAAAATCACTAAAAATGCGTAAGTGACCTTAGTAAAATTCCCTCCATCTCTTGTGGTTGATGTATTAAAATATTTTGAGTATGTATCTCTATAATGTTGTTTGATGCATCCAACCATGGTCTTAGATTGTCCAAAGAGTCTCTGAGGAGGAAGATATCAATCTGCCAAAAGTACCTCCCAACTTGATTTACACTACTCCAGTAACATGTCCACCAAGGAGAGAGAAAGAGGCTTCAAGAGGTTAAATTGGTTTAGATGAAGTCACCTTGTTGGTCTCTATCCATTGGGTGTATTACACATCAAAATTGGTGAAAATAAAAATCTCATGTTACCCTAGGGTTTGACAATTTTTGTCTAAGTGATGAATTAACAGTTTAAAAGGCCATTTGGAAATGCGCACAAGGAGGTGTTCTTGTGCTAATAAAATCCATAGGGTGATATAGATATGTTCCTTGTTGAAGTGGTTATCCACCCATGCTTTCAGTTTTCCTTATGATGGTCACATGTGCAAGAAATCAATATGCCAATGTAGGAAAAATATTGTTTTGCATATTCAGAAATTTGGCTGTGTTGAATTCAGAAGGCTAAGGGGCCATTTGGAAATGCCCACAAGGAAGTGTCCTTATGCTGAGAAAACTCATCAGTTGGCATGGTATTTTCCTTTGATGAACTGGTCATCTAGTCATGGGTTCAGATTCTCCTCTAGAGTTCACATGTGTGAAATAGAAGCCTGCCAAAATGAGAAAAAGGTTGTTTTCTTGTTCAAATGTAGGTTGGTAAGGAATTTGGAAATGCCTGCAAGGAGGTGTCTTTTTGCTGATAAAATTCATCAGTTAGCATGGTCTTATTCCTTGATGAACTGGCTATCCATCCATGGAATCAGATTCCTATTTGGTGCTCTCACGTGCGATATTTTGGCCTAACAAAATAGGTGAAAAATAAGGTTTAATAACACCTTATGATATGCCCACAAGGGCTTGTAAAATGCTTGCAAGGGCTTGTAAAAAGCCCGCAAAAGATTATGGAATGCCCACAAGGGGCTTAAGGAATAAAAAGCTCCCAAGAGATTTATTATGCCCACAGGGGCTAAAGAAATGACCGTAAAGGCATAAGGATGCCCGTAGGGGCTAATATTAAAGCCTGCAGGGGCTTCGGAGTGTACGTAGGAAGAATCATATTACCGCAAGGGCTAAAGCTCATGCTCTCAAGGAAGGGATTGAACACTTATGCCCATAAGGAAGCAATGGAGGGATTTTATGCCCACAAGTAAGGGCATGAATATCTATTCCCATAGGAAGAGGTGTATTCTTGCAAAGGAAGGGCTTATGCCCATAAGGGATTATTCCGGCGGGGCTTAAATATATTCCCATGGGCACTTGGAAATGCCCGCGCGATATGCCCGTAGGCCATGCTCGTAGACTCACATGCCCGTGGGAATTATATGAGCCTGATGAGATTGAATTTATCTTGTTGATTCCATGTTTTAATTAATATCAAAAAGTGGTTTAAATTGTTAAAAATATAACAATACTGATTCACCCCCCCTCTCAGTATTGACTAGTATTTCAACATGTCATTTGAAACCATGTCAAATTTCATCTATATATGGTATGCACCCCAATTTTGAGCTTCTCTTGGTTTCGAGAATAGTTCATTCTCTACTAAACAAGGGAAACCACGTGAAGGTGGAAGCTCTAATTATGCCCCCCCCTCACATCATTCTCAATTTCCCCATACCCAATTTGAAATATTAAAGAACATGCAACATACTCTATTATACAAACTAAAAACATATAAAGATCATCATGATATAAAAGATATAAACATGTGCCTCTACTTTTCAACAATTAAATATCATTCATCTTCTTCTTCATCCAACTCAACATCTATATCAATATATGGTTCATAATAGATATTGATGAAAGGCTCATTCAAATCAACATCATCATCAACATCATCTTCGCTAATATAGTCATCGACATCGTCAATGAGATCATCATCTTCTACAATTGGATGATCAACCTCTTCAACTTCTTCATCTAACACATCAACTGCAGCAACCTTCTCCTGATCTGAATCATCATCTTCTTCTTCTTTGTGATTTTCTTCATCATCTACATGATTGTACTTTATTGGTTTTCCTCTTGGATCATATCTAACAACGTATGACCAACCTGCTTTACCTGGTACCTCTGAGTAAAACACTTGCTCACATTGACTTGGAAGAACATAAGGCTCCGTACCCAGTTCAAATGCCCTTGTATTAACCATGGTAAATCCATTAGCATGCTCAATAATAGTTCTTTCAGTATCACGTCCATGCATCTGTAGCCTGTACCACTTCACCTCAAAAAAAACTATTTTAAAGGAATTAAAATCACACTCAATTATGTCCTCCAAATGCACATAGTACCTATTCTCAGTTTCTTCTAGATGTTTGTCACTTCTAGAGGAAGCATTAGTGACCTTAAACACTGCAAATATCCCACAATCCTAGGTTTTCATCTTATCATCCAACATTTTGATACGAAATTTATGACCATTACACCACATAGCCTTGTGATGTTTCAACTACAACATTGACAAGAAGTAAAAAATACATTGTGAATTAATAAATGTCATATAGGACTTAGAAAATATATTTGAACACTTAAACAAACCAAATACATTGAAAAAATGGGAAGTAACTAGAAAAATGTGGGTAAACAATTTACTTGCCTGTTATCTTTTAAACCATAGGCTAAATCAACTTCCCTTTGCGACGTAAGATCAAGAAATTGATGTAGATGACAATGACTTGTTTTAATCATCTTACTGACCCCTTCCCATGATAACCTACCAAAGTATTCTTCACAATCTTCTATCCAATGCTCCATCCAATAGAGGTTGTTTGCAATGTATAAATGTAAACCATCCCACACTCGAGCAACTATATGAAAAAATAACAATTCAATATCATTAATTAGATATCATTAAAGACATAGTTTAATATAGTTGAATATGCAGGATTAATAAACAAATAAAAAATCAGTGTGATAAAATAAAATTGGAAAAATACATGTGTAATATATTAATCCCACAAAATCTAATGATTACCTTTCACGGTCCTCATTGTACATTTCCCCAATAGGACCTCCCCTTCAAATTTGTTGATGGAGTTGAGATGCCAAATGCGAGGCACATTAATATTTTATGCTAATGTCGGTATATATTCACTAATATACACTATGCATTGATATACCATATATCCCTCAACCATAGAACCCTCAGGACGTGCTCTTTGTCTAACAAAATCCTTCAATGACTTCAACTGCCTCTCCACCATCCACATCGACCTTGTGTGTACTGGTCCACATAATTCAATCACCTCATCCTAGTGTATGAGGTAGTGTTCTTGTGCATTGAAAAATGTTGGAGGAAGATATTGTTGCATTTCACACATTAGTCAGGGAATTTCTCTCTTCCAATACCTTATATCTTCTTTATGGATTTCTTTTGATGAAAGCCACCTACAAATGATGCAACAAAATAATATCAAGCCATATATAAAATTTGAGGGAAAAACATAATATGTCAATAAGTTCTGCTACAAATCACAAACCAGGTACATTTTCCATATAAAACATTACCTACCTCATGTATTTTCCAAGAACGTAAATAAACTTTTTTTTATGTTATTGTCTGAGTCATCTAGGAGAGATAAAGGTAGAACATGTTGTATCAAAAAATGCATAATTATTATTTATTTCCAAATAAGAGAATAAAATTAATAAAATAGTGCATACCAATAAGGAAATATATTATAAACTCACAATTACCTTAATGAATGTATGCCAGTCGTGTTTTAACCCCACCAAAATCACCTTTTTTCATTAAGATATTCTTTATGTTAGACGAAAACCCCATAAGAAATCTGATTTTTCTGATGACCTCTTTTACAATATTGCTCTGTTGCTCTGTCAAGAACCAAGGAAGACTAATATTTTGTTGACGGCCATCTCCATTAGAATTAATGATCACACTTTGCTGCGTGATTAGCTTCTTGGATGTCACTACAAATCTTTCCAATTCTTTCTTTGTCAGTCCTTCCATCTAATATTCGCCATAAAAATTATGTTATGTTCTTCCCGATATGCATTATATCAAACAAATGAACTATTTGTAGGTGCTCGTAGTATGACAACCTATTGAATTTTATTGGGTAAATTTTCATTCCTCATGGAATCCCATTCGTGCCTTAACGACATCCATGAAACATCAACAAAATCAAATTAACACTAATTAATCAATAAAGGTACATACTGCGTTGAACATAATTCACTAAAAAAAAACAAATATTTATATAATATATGATACATAAATAATTTGGCATACCTTGACGATTTCTATTATATTCCAACTTCCATAGGTGAGGTGTCATTCTTCGTGGTTTTTTTCCATTCTCTTCTTTACCATTGAATTTTGCTTTGTTTGTAGTTCAATAACTATGGTTCTTAGGCATAAAGTGCTTATACTCATCGAACACTTCCTTTACTAAACTCCTTAAACGACGAGATTTTATCCTGGGACTGCAAACTGGACATGCAAATTTACCCTTTGTTTGAATACCTACAAGATATATGAATTAGTGTACCGAATTAGAATTACCATTTAAAACAATGCATGATATTTTCAATAGATATATATAATATTAAAGAACAAAATAAAGTAACAATATACCACAAAAATGTGTTAACCCAGGAGCATCATGATTTGTCCATGCAAGTATTCCATGGAATTGAAATCGTTTTTTCCCTATTGGTGTAGAGATGTCATACATAGTGACGCCAGCCCATAACTTCAACAACTCATCGATAAGAGGCTCAATCTATACGTTCATATATTTAACCTGGTACATACCTAATTGGTACAACATACATGATTTCTTAGATTTAGCTATATGTCGTTATATATAAAAGACATAATTATCATGCACTAAACAAAGAAATGAAATATTTAGTGATCAGACTTTCAAGTAAAAAAATACAAAGTAATTAAATACCTGGAACAATCAATGCCAACATTGTGTGCTCTCTCTTGACTAACATCCAAGGAGGAAGGTTATTGTTTATAACAAAAACAAGCCACGATGAGTAGGTAGAACGAATCTCTCCAAATGGATTGACACCATCAGCTACCAACGAAAGTTTAACATTACGAGGTTCTTCTTTAAAAATTGGCCACTTTTCTTCGATGTACCTCAATGCAGAACCATCTGCAGGCATTCGAAGAACATCATCTCAAATTTTGTTCTTTGCATGGAAATCCATAAACTTTGCTATACTTTGACACATAAACAAACACTAGAGACGTGGAATTATCGGAATATAACGAAGATCTTTGTGAGGCACCTTTTTTGTAACTTTATCGGTTCGATACCTACTTGTTTTACATTATGGGCATTCATTTTCTAATGCATATTGTCCATAGTATATGATATGATCATTAGGATATGCATCAATAGCTTGATACTCCATTCCAAATTCTTTCATAATCACATATATCTCTCGATATGTGCGTGGTAAAATATTTGACGTTGGTAATAGAAAATCACCTAACAATCTACAAAATTCAAAAGAATAAGTCAATGTAAACAATATTAATCATCAATATCCCATCCATACTTTACAAATTAGATAACAATACCAATATATGAAAAAATTCAACCCTTTATGTACATGTGAACATCCAGACATAAAAAATTAACAAATTACATACCTGAGTATCTGTGTGAGACGAGTGTTTGATAAACCATTCAAAACCTTCAAGTTCACTAACAACAATATAGCAGATAGAAGATTTATTTTTGAGCCTTCATAAAGAGGTTGATGTGACTTCTCGAGTAGAGGATCAACATCATGACTATCATCCTGGTTGTCCTCATCCATTGGATCAAATGTGTCTTGGATCAATCTATGTATCTCATATTCCTTATTTGTATTACTAATGTTATCTCCATCCATATCATCATTAAGAACTTGATCAGCTTCAATATTCTGATCTAGAATTTCATCACCCTGTAAATGAGTATTTCTTCTACTACTTGGAAAATAACTCTCTGGAGGGAAACATCTTAGGGGCGTTGTCTATATATTTACAAACAATGTAGTAAATTAGTGTGTATAGAACATATAATAAAACGATAATACATTTGACTGAAATTCATGACATGATGACTATTACAGAGAATACAGTAAAAATTGAATAACCTATTACCAAGGGATGATATTCAGCATGCCCCTTCTCCATACAATGTCTTTTAGATGTTGTTATTAAAAGTCTTCTTCTTTGAAATCCCCTGCAATCAGAGAAAGGGAAATAACATTTTCCATCTCCCCTCGCCTATAATGCCGCTCTAAACTAAGAAAGCTTCCTTGCATTTTCATTCATAGTGACAAATCCTTGTAGTGACAGGTAATGCTATCAAAGAGTGCATTGATAGAAAACATCTTTGCAGCAACATAAAGCATGATTCCAAGTAGTTGGAGGGTATCCTCTTTTTGTAGTTGGAGGGTTACTCGGGTTTTCCATGACCTAGCATAGATTCCATGCTCTGATCTACTTTACTTTCCTTTCCTGTCTTCTGCTTTTTATAGGAAACTATTTGGTAGTCCTCCTTGTAATAACATATTTGTATGCAGCAGTTCCATTGGCCTACTTTTTTAGTCATTAGTTGGAGATTAATAAAATTATCTTATCTCATCTAGCATCATATCCACAATTAGAATGATAACGATGTGGTATATATTCCGTGTGAAGAATCTGCAATAATTAATTAATGAAAACACACAAAATAGCAGAAATAACAAAACTCATATTCACTTTTATATTGATCGCAGGACACTTCGAGGGGGCAACCTCCTTTGAGCAAGCTCAATACAAATAACTTCACGGTACCTTCATTGGTCTCAACACAAACTTATATACTAAGTCTAGGCGCCAATACCATGGGTCAATACCATGTGTCAATACAAACCATGGGCCAATACAAAATATCAATCAACAATTACTACGGGATGACTTACAAAGCATATGCATCCAACAACAATAATGCAAACTATGGATCAACAAATACTATGGGACGACTTACAAAGAATATGCATCCAACAATAATATACTAACAAAGTAAATAGAAGCGTTGACATGGGTTCCTAACATCCCCTCTCCCTTAGAAAAAGCTTTGTCCTCAAAGCTTTAGATGTGGAATATGATGCAAAATATGGAGTGGTTCCCTTGTAGCATCCTCGGGTTGCATTTCGGCCCACTGATGCCTTTTGAGTTTCAGAGAGGATTGCTTGGAAGGCTGTAGACGAAGAAGGACCATATCAGCTGCATGAAAAGTGCACTCAGAACGGTGTTGATTGGCTTGTTGTTTCAGTCGAATTTTTGGCATGTGAAGGTTGTCCTGCAGAATGAGAAGAATCTGATTGTGGTTTCAAAGAACCGAGTCAAATCTCCTGAACTAGGCAGCTGCGGAGGCTGTATGGAAGAAGAATTGGCGGTTCCTGTCCATAGAATGCTTCATATGGTGTCCATTTAGATGTGGTATTGTACCACTGGAGCGCTTCTTGGAAATCTATAGAAATAGTTGTCCAAATATGTGTAGGTACAGGCAAGGGTTCGAGCAGGCCCAAAAGGAATGTTGTCTCACCCTTGTTGACCTGGAAAGTATCACAGTCAACCACCATCTGTTGAATTTTCATTTTCAGTCCCAGCCAAAAGAAGTTACATTGTTCTCAGTCATACATTTTGAGGAACCCAGAGTGCCCTGCTGATGAAGAAGCATGGAGTTCATAGAAGAGATAGCCCTGTTGAACAAATTGCAACCAATTTGGAACAAGCAGAGAAATAGCTGTAAGAGAAACTGGGTCATGAAATGTAGGAGAAGGAGCATCTGGCACCATATTTTCCTTACCCTTCTTGTAAGTGATCGCATAGGCATAACCCATAAGTTGGATAACCCATTTCAGGTGTGTTGGGGAGGAGACCCATTGTTCCAGAAAATTTTCCAGACTCTGAAGATCAGTCTTGATGCAGAAATAATTCCCGAATAGGTATGGCGGCCACTTTTGTATTGCATGCAAAATAGCCATCATTTCCTGCTGAGATGTAGATGTGGCTAAATTATTACTGGAAAGGTCTCTTGAAGGCGACAATCCCACTGGTTCAGCAAAGACACCTACATATCTATCTAAGGAAGTAGGGGAGACCGTTCATGGGTGCATCTGAATGGAATGGAGTTGAGCGATGACACCATGTGAATTCTTCTTAAGGATCATTTCCAGGCGATGTGAATTGATGATGTGGAGAGACCCATGTTGTAAGCCCTTAAATTTGTGTTGTTTCCCATTGACTTAAAACTGCATCCAAAGCTCATCAAAATCCCATAATATGGGGCCAAGTGTACGTAACCATTGAACGCCCAAAACCACATCACATCCGCCTAGGGATAAGGAAAACATGTCAGAGTGCAGGTTATAATCTTCTAGAGAGATACGCACATTGTGACACTTCCCCTTGCAAGGTAAGGTGCCCACATTGGAAACCATGAACTCAAAGTTGGAGCAAGGACGGACAAAACAATCATCCTATTTAGCGATCCGAGGGTCAATGAAGTTATGAGTGCTACCAAAATCAATGAGTATTATAAGAGGAAGCTTCTTGAAGTAACCCCTGAACCGCATTGTTTGGGGGGTGGTGACACCGGATAAAGCATGGAGAGATATCTCTGGTTGTTCATTCTGAGATGGGGGGTCAATAGGAAGCTCCTGAATGTCGCCCTGATCATCCATTGTATCTGGAGCTTCTTCACCAATTTTAAAGGCAGGCGGAGAATCCATATCCAAGAGATAGAACTTTTGTTGAATACATCTATGTCTCCGAGTGAATTTCTCATCACAATTATAAAAAAGCCCTTTTTATTTGCATTCCTGCATCTCCGTTTCAGACAAATGCTTGATAGGAGTTGTTCGAGGAGATGGCGAGATGGGAGGTCGTTGAGAACTCATATTTCGGAAGGGAACAAAAATTGGTTTGGAGCATTGTTGGGTTGCAATCTTGTCTTCTGCCAACTTAGCCAACCCTAGGACTTCCATCATTGTGTTGGGACAGAACATTTTAACCTCTGACTGGATTTCATCCTTAATACCACTGATAAAACAACTCCTGTAGAATTCATCAGGAAATCCTTCTATGTGATTAGCTAGTTTCTCAAATTCTGTCTAATACTGTCTCACAGTGCCAATTTGACGAAGTTTAGTGAGTGCTCCGGTGAAGTCATCAAAAGCACTAGGACCAAATCGTTGCAAAAGGAGTTGGAAAAAATTTGTCTATTTTGGCTTGTCATGAGCCTTGATGTACCAACAATACCATTCAAGGGATTCCTGTTCCAAATGAAAGGATGCCAGTGGAACATTTTGGAAATCAAAAGTATTATGCATACTAAAATACTGTTCTGCACGATAGGGCCATCCAGTTGGATCAGTACCATTGAAGCGAGGAAATTCAAGCTTTGGACCACGAAAATTGCTGGAAGAAGAGAACCCATTAGCTGTAGAAGATTCTTGCTGTCAGTTATTGTTCATGGTTGAATGCTAAAGATGGAGGCTGAGAAATTTTTCATCCAGATCTTGGAGTTTGGTTTGGATGGCTGCAAGTGCCTCCTCCATGGTTTTTGCTCCTGCGCGGGTGACAACCATAACCATGAGTTTTTTTGTTTTTTTGGGGAAATGGATAGAGAAACACAAACAAAAGCTTATTTAGTAAAGGTAAATTTGGATTTGTGAAAAACTCGGATGGGTAATTGGGGTTTGACTAGGTTTTGGACACTTTCTGATGGACAAGGAAGCAAAAAATGGGGATTTCAAAAGCGGGGTGAAAGAATGAGAACATTTGTAAAAGAGGGACAAATAAGTAGAAATAGGGAATGAACACGGCGGCAAAATTTGGAAGCGAGTGGGTGAAAATAGAAGAAGTTATGGCAAACCCTAAAAATAGACAAATATGAGATTTCTGGCTTTGGGAATAGAATTTGGGATAGGGTCCTCAGGAATGAAATATGCAGAATGGTATTGCAGGGGTGTCCGAGAATTTTCAAGGGAAACAGAGTGAAAGCAAGGGACATATGGCAAAAAAACAGAATTTTATACTTCTTTTAATTTTTGTTTTTTTTTTATTTGTTTAGGAATGGATCTACAATGGCGCAGAAGGGATCGGAAAAAGATAGATCTGCAACAGCGTGGAAGGGATCGAAAACAGATGGATCTGAAACGACTCCAAATGGATAAAAAATGGCTGTATCTAAAACGGCTTTCAGAATAGATCTGAAATCGCTGGATTTGGAACGACTGTTAGAATGGATCTTAAATGACTCGGAATGGATCTGAAATGACGCGGAAGTGATCGGCAACATTTCAGCTGAAAATAGATATGGACCCAAAGTATGTGTGCCTTCCTATTAGTTCAGGGGATTCATTCGTCCACCAATGTTGTTTGAACGCTTCCGTATTGGGGCAGTACCCCTCACTCCATGGCTCAAGTAAAACTGATAACCGCTTTGCCACAAACGACAGCTCTTGGTTTACTTCACAGGTGGGAACTAGTCAATTAGGTAGGGGTCATTGCCCTTTTCGTTGGCAGGTCCTCTCAATGGGCTATCTACTTCGGGGTTCCTATGGTACTCCTCACAATGAGTTTTAGGGCTTATGCCCAAGTACTTCCCACAGTTAAGCGGATAGGGATTATTCCCAGATCCGAAGCTGCAATACATGTGAATTTTTTTTTTTGCAGAAATTTCACCCAGCAAGCCCAAGAAAGTGCCCTGATACCAGATGTGAAGAACTTGCAATAATTAATTAATGAAAAAACACGAAATAGCAGAAATAATAGAACTCAGAATCACTTTTATATTGATCGCATGCCACTTCGAGGGGGCAACCTCCTTTGAGCAAGCTCAATACAAATAACTTCACGGTACCTTCATTGGTCTCAACACAAACTTATATACTAAGTCTAGGCACCAATACCATGGGTCAGAACCATGTGTCAATACAAACCATGGGCCAATACAAAATATGGATCAACAATTACGACGGGATGACTTACAAAGCATATGCGTCCAACAATAATAATACAAACTATGGTTAACCAAATACTACGGGACGACTTACAAAGCATATGCGTCCAACAAAAATATACTAACAAAGTAAATAGAAGGGTTGACATGGGTTCATAACATTCCAATGTGGTCTTAACTGTGGGGAAGACAAATAGAACAATGGTAATAGTTTGGCCATGGAGGGGGAGCAACCACAACTGTGTATAGAAGTAGTTCAGCCCAAAAGGAAAAGAAGGGCAGGCCAATGCAACTTGAGGAAAAGTCTAGCATGGGACAAAGTCTTCTTCACCAGTGAAGGTTGACCAAAAATATGACTGTTGTATCTATTGTTATGTTCTATGCTATATTTGTTGTGTTTTCTTTGAATTTTTGTTGTTATTAATTGCATTTTTATTTTACTTTGTTTGCTCGTGTGCTATATTACTGTTTTATGTAGAGTTCTCTATCAATTATATTTTGCAGGCTTCTCAATCCTGAAGAACTATCACTTGTGAACAAGAATTTAAAGAAATCAAATGAGACTGTGTTACTTGTTATTCAAGAGGAAGACTCTGTGAGAAGTTCTTTTGGTTCAAACGACAGCCTTGGGGAAGAAGATCCGGCTTTATAATGTCTCGAAGAAAAACTATTTACAGAGCTCCAAACTTCAAAGCCTAAACTTGATAACAAAGTTGATAAGATATGCAATGTTGCATATTGTGAAACATTTCCTGCTCAACCATTAGGACTTATACCATCCAATGTAAGGTTTACTAGTAATAGTTTTGGTGTTGTATTATTACTGCAGCGTTGAATTCCCCCATCACAGACATTTGATTCTCTTTATGTTTCTAGTGTGTTTTCAGGAAAAACATTTATCTACAGAAAAAAGTCACATTGCCATGAAAGTTGTTGAGACTGCTTCACAGAAAAAGGCATCCCTTGGACCCCATGCTCCCTTCACATATCCTTTTTTGCACGTTAGAAATTGTGCTGCTTTCTTATAGGGCCCATCTTAAAACTTAATTAGTAAGAAAAATGAGGTATATATAATTATCATTATTCATGCATAACCAATCACTGCCTTTTGCTACAACAACTAATTGTTGCCTCACGAAGATTAGAGACATTTTCTTTCATCAACTTCCTCTCATTGACATCTCCAATCCAATCGACATCACTATAATCAACTAGGTCTATTCTTTGACTACTGTTTCCATCACTAGGTCCATTACTTCTGCTACAACCAACACAAAGATTATTTGTTCCTTGCAATGCCAGAAGATCCTCTTCATTTGTGAACCAGTGATTTAGGCCAGGATTCAAGATAATATATTGACCACTCCCACTACATGTTCAATCTCCAGCCTTTTATAAACCTTGCCATATGTTAAACTATTAATTACATGATAATAAGGAACTCTAGCCATCTGGACCACCTCCTCATTAGTTTCCAGTTCCATCTCGTTTGGCTAGACTTGATAGGGTTTGCAAATTTGCAATCACTTATCCCAAATCGTTCAATGATACTGCTTAGGTACTTCTCCTGGGTCAGAACATTTTTTTGGTTCAACCTATCTCTAGTCATGTGAATACCCAGGCAGTAGAGGAACTTAGCAATATCCATCATTTTCAAATTGAGACAATAATTACATTTTGGTCATGACCACTAAAAGTACCATGTTAGAGTCTGCTAATACAAGATCATCCACATACAAGACAATTACAATGAGCTAGTCTCCCTCTATCTTATATGAGATGCACTATTTGGCACTACCATGAACAAATCCATTCTGAAGCATAACAGAGTGAACTTCTTATACCATTTCTCAAGTGATTGCTTTAGTTCATGACTCCAGAGTCCATACCAGGACTTCTACAACTTGCACACTAAGCACCCCTTCCCCTTCACCTCAAAGCCTACTGGTTCCATTTAAGGTCCTTCTCAAGTTCACCATTTAGGAACATAATCGTCATTTGATGTACCCTTTAGTCCAGCACAACTACTACTACCATTAGTGACCTAATGGAGCTCGTCCTCACAGTTGGTGCATAAATTTATTTAAATTTTATTTCCTATTATCTCGAGTGTTACTCTTGAGTCTTTTTGTAATTGAGAAGCTTCTAGTTTGCTCTATGAAAAAGAATAAAATTTGATTATTTCTTGTGTAGTCACATTAGGCAGCCTTCTTTCTTGATGAACATTAGCAATAAAAGAAACATGTGGCTTCAGTCTTCTTGGTAATCAGCATTACATTTGAGTATATGGAAGATAAAGCTAATTGGTTAGCTAATGCATCATTCCTTTGGTTTAATCAATTTTGTTCTATCTAGTTAGTATGCAATAGTTACATGGATTAGTGGTTGAAGATTGTGCACACAAGTATGGGGTAAAGATATGTCTTCATTCCAAAGAGACATTAGAATACAAATCTTCAGTTTGGAAAACTAGGGTATACAACCTTAGACAGGATTCTTTCTGGCCGCAATTACAATATCGAATATTTTCTTGATGTATCTAGGTGGTTACGATTGAAATTTACTGGAAAGTAGCATAGCAGAATTCACTGAGGCTAAACATATGGCAATTATTACTGAGGACATTTTAGCTTCTTGTGACATTTAAAGATGTATTATCTCTGTTTTGGATGGTCCTAAGCAATAAATGTATCAAACTCACTCTTTTGACCTCCGAGTGATAAGTTGTAAAATATGGATTGCCTAACATTATGAACTTGTTGTAAATTGAACTGTGAGATGAGCTCAGAGTTTTTCTTGATGTGGATGTTTGTACTGGAAGTGATTACGATTGAAATTTACTGGAAGAAGGTTACTGAAAAGTGGCATAGCTGGGAGTGGTTACGATTGAAATTTACTGGAAGAAGGTTACTGGAAGTAGCATAGCAGAATTCACTAAGGCTATTCTTATGGCAATTCTTAATGAGGACAATTTAGCTTCTTGTGTCATTTAAAGATGTATTATCTTTGTTTTGGATGGCCCTAAGCAATAAATGTATCAAACTCACTCTTTTGACCTCTAAGTGATAAGTTTGTAAAATATGGATTGCCTGACATTATGAACTTGTTGTAAATTGACCTATGAGGTGGGGTGAGAGGTTTTCTTGCTGTAGATGTTTATCAATGATATGCAAAGTCTTACAATTTATCAATTCTTAGTTTGGTAAATTTGTGTGGTATGTTGCACATTTGTTGACTGTTTATATGTTTCACTTCTGCAGCTGGTCTTTTTAGTTGTCACAGGGGAAGCATTGGGTTATCTTGGCAGTCGACGATTTCTTGCAGAACTTACCTCTGGTGCAGATTCAGTTAATGGCCTTATTAGTGCATTGTTTGACCAGGTACTACTGTTAACATGAATTTTTTTTAATTGAAATGTATTCATCTCTAGATGATTGAAGTTATAAGCTTGGATAGCTCATATCTTTCTGTCTACATGGTCATTGTTTTAAAAAAAGTTCACACAATTTTCATGCATACTGATTTCAAGAGAGCCTTTTTTGGCATTCTGCTGCATTAATTATTTTCTTCCTTATGCATAGGTAGTGGAAGTTGGTTCTGTTGGAAAATATATGATGGAGGGAGTTCCCATATTCTTTGCACACACTCAACAGGTGGGTCATCATCCACAAGTTCTTAGAGCAGAATTATACTTGAAAAAATTCTAGCTAAAATTTATAATTGTTGGTCAAGTATTTTTTGTCAATGTAAGATTTCTCATGTATCCTAATTGGTATTTGCACAGCTCTCATACAAATTTACCCTCATTGCAATGCTTTGGGAAGAACTACCTGCTTTAATATTAGATATTCCAATTTCTAACCTATTGAGGAAAAATGATTGAGATAAAGAAATACTTTCCTGTTAACAAAACATGCTAGTCCTTGATGCACTAGCAAAATAATTTAGGGCAAGGCAGTAAAAGAATAAAAGAAGGAAGTTGTATTGTTGTCCTTTAATGAGGGAAATGATCAATGAGATTGGCATGTTTTGATATAGAATCTAGAGTGTGACTACATGCCAACAAAAGACAAAGAATCCGATAAAAAAATTCAAAACAAGACTTGACCAACAAAAGGCTAAAGCAAAGGATCATCCTGAAACAACAAATAAATAACAATACTTATATCCACAAAAACCAAGTATAATCTTGTGTTTGAAGTCCCTTGGAATCCTATTCTAATGCTCTTCTAGAGTAAATGTATTCCAATGGCTGCTCTCCTAGAGTAAATGTATTTCAATGGCCATGACTGATACAACAATATTATTGAATTGCTAATCATACATTTTTGTGAATAAAAGTAACATCAACTATATGTATCAGTGTTACCAAAATCGGAAACGATAATAAATCGGCGAGGCAAAGAGTCAAAGTTTTGAAACAGATCGGGAAAAATCGGCAAATACAAAAAAAATATATATACACATATTTTGAATTAAAAAAACACTTTTCATTGATATTCAAAGTAACCATGTCCAAATACTACTAGATATCAATAAATGTCGAAAATATATCAATAGATGTCCAAAATATATCAATTCTCATCCATAAGATCAATTGATGAGACCATATCCTTGATCTGGCTCTCTGAGAGTGTACCAGGAGCTAATAGTGTACCTCATCACGCCACATAGTACAAAAAGTAAATAGTGATCTAACCTCTTGCTCAAAAAAAAATTTAAACTTGATTTTTCAAACAATGAATAAGGTTGAAATACTCAAAGAGTGCCAGACCCCTGTGAAGGAAGAACGAATCAAGGACTCACAATCACCAAAAAAGGTAGCCTGCCAAAAAGTCCTGAAATAGGACTGAAAACCGATCTTGCAAATATCTCCATCCTAGGAAGATGTACTCCACTATCTTTGAGTAACTACAAACAGGGCACAGTTCATTCGAAAGACTACTCTTGACCAAATGGGATTTGGATGGGATCCCTGGACACAACAATGACCAAGCAAATAACCCGAACTTAAAAAAACATAATGGAGCACACACTATGACATCGATGAACCCTTCTCTCCTTTGGGTCAAAACCCTTCTCTCCTTTGGGTCAGAACCCTTCTCTCCTTTGGGTCAGAAGACACTCATTATGCATTAAGGACCAGGGATAGAAGATTTCGATGATAAAATAGTAAAATACCAAATAGAGTTGTCGGGAATCATACTGCAATAGAGGATGACCAAAACTCCATCTCTAATCCCTCCAGAAGGGCCCAGGCATCCCAATATTAATCTTGAAAGTATCTGCCTTTGGGATGAGTCCTCAAGTCTCAACTCCATAGTTTCTAGGCGATCAGAGGAAACCAATCCATACTCCTGAACCAGATGGTGCTAATCATTCAAGGCACAAATCGCTGCATCCCACAGAATCCCCTAGACAAAAATGTCGTTCCTACTCAATTGGCATGCTTGGAAGTGAGGCATCTCCACCACAGACAAACCCTACAACCTCCAGCTGAAAATGGGGTGGCATGCTAAGTCCCAACCTGCATTGCTTCCATCTCAATTCCAATGGTCCAAATGAACTACATCTTTCCAAGAGCCCCATCAATTGACTCATTTTCAAATTGTTATTAATCATCTCTGAATAATTTGGGAGAAAAATACCATGAACCTTCCTCACAATATGAGTAGTCTCCAACAAGTTACCCGTTTGCAGTTAATACATACATATAATGAGCCAACAAGAACCCTGAACAAATGGTCTAATGCATAAAAAATTCATTGGACAAGCCATTGTTGATAGAAACAAAGGCTGAAGCATTGGTAGAGAGGGTTTTCACAATGGCAACAAAACAAGGTCTAAAACCCAAGCATGTTAGCCAAGACTTTTTGGAGTCACCGAGTCTTGTCGACTCCCAGGCCAGCCAAGTCCGAGTATGTAATTTTGAATCAAACTCTATGTTGATGAGTTTGGCTTATTAACTCAACATTGACAGTATTTATGACCAAGTCACTGTGTTTGACCTGTTGACTTGCAGAAAAATGCAGAAAAACCTACAGAAATATTTTTTTAACAATTTTGTACTTGTTGAGTTTCTACAAAAATTTTCCTAAGTCGAGTCGTAGTCTTGTCTCTTTTTTCTTAGCAAATTTTTTCCAAGCCTGGTCAGTAGCTATGTTTAAAATAGGCCCTCCACTAGATTCAAAGAATATGTATTTGTTTGAGTCTTTTGACCTTTGGATCTTGATTAATTTACTTGGCTATTCAATTATATCCAAAACACAATATCCAAAAGGTTTCATCTATGTTTCTCTGATATAGCATCATATTATATAGAGACAGATCCTCAAGATAGAGAAAACCTTTCTTTCCTGCAAACGTTATTGTTGTTGTTGTCTGCTCATGGATATTCTTCTTTTGACTGTAGGACTCTGATAGCACACAAGCTATTGCAAAAGCTTTCAAAAGGGCTACTGCATCATTTGGATATGAAGTTATTAAAATTGAAAGAAATAGCACTTCTAATCCAGGGATACCACCTTCATCATTAATGTCCTTCCTAAACAAGGTTCCTTTAATTTTAAAGTTGATGTATCCATGGTTCCTTCAAATTCCAAAATCCTAGAAATTTTGGATGCTTTTATTTTAACTAAAAGGTTCTTTTAATCTTTGCAGGACCCTTCAACTCTAGGAATTGTGTTGGAAGAATTCAACGCAGCCTTCAAAAATAGTTTTTATCATAGTCATTTGAATGAGTCACGTATGGTCTCAATTTACCTTCTTTCCTTGGCAGCCAGAAGCCCATATTTTAGCTCATTTATAGTTTTCCTGGACAAAGTATTTTTTCAATTGGAAGTTTTGATAATCAATGTTATTCTCATTTGCTTTCTTTGCATGTGCAACAAATGTCAACTCTTCATCAATTGCAGCAGCTGCTTCTCTGGTTTCACGGAGCTTGTATATTCTAGAAAAAAATGTATCAGGAAGCAATACAGTTCTGCAGTCAATTAATGTGAACAAATTTCTTGTTGAAGACCTAGTAGGATGCTTGTTGTCTTGTAAGCCAGGGCTATCTTGTCAATTGGTCAAAGAGTTGATCACACCTACCCAAGTTTGCGCAAATCACTACATTGGTGTTATCATGGGAGACCCTTCGTCTTCATATCCTGATTATGTTGATGATATGTCCTAATTTATTTGGAATTTTCTCACAGAGTGTACCTCTATTCCAAGAGAACACTGCTTTCCCTGCTCAAAAGATTGCAGAAATTCAGGTGAACTGTGTGTTGGATCGAGAATAGATCATAAAGGAGTGTGCATGCTTTCAACAACAAGGTATACACTATACAGTAACCTAAAATAACCTTTGCTTCATATTAGGTTTATTCATAATACTATTGCTGGATATAGTTTGTGTGCTCTTAGACCTAAAGCAAGAATCCTCGTGTCATATGATTTCTGGTCATTTGGAGAGGTCATCTGCTGAGTTCTCAGCAGGTTCCTTCCATATCTTGTGTCTTTTGGCCAAATGTATGTCACAATCTGCCAAGTGCAGGGTATTTGCTCAATAAGCTAACCTTTTGTCCAAAGATACTAATATTACCCCTACAAAGTTGTACCTCGACTGAGTGTAAATGATAGTGTTTCCATTTTATTTATCATTTGTCTTTTCTTAATGCTATGTTGTTGTGCAGGTATGTTCCAGCATATTCAACTCACCTTACCTATGACTCTGATTCTTGGAAGGTTATTCCTGTTCAGCCTAATAATACAATGGGTAAAGTTGATCCAGTATGGACTGAAAGCTTTTGGAAAACTCTGGGGTTAGAGTTTACCTGCAACAGAACCCCTTCTTTGATGAACTTATTTTGTTGTCACGGTTGGTGGTAACTCTGGGATCTTGTCATCTCATTTCATTTCCATTTATCTAGTGGCTAAGAGTACTTAGAGCTAATGCCCATTCTTCTTGATGTGAAATGGAATTAGTAGTGTATTTCTTTTTAATATTCTATATACATTTTGGGTAATAAGTTGCTCCATTGGAGACTAAAGAAAATTACAATGGATCCTATCTTGTTGATTCCAAAATTTCTATCTGATTTTTAATTTTTTTTTTAGAGAGGTTACTTTTTTCCCAGGATTTTTTCATTTTTGCATCATTCAAGCATACAAAATAATGATTACCAAGTTACTATAGATCCATAATGGCTTACCTTGTAATAGCCTTTCAAGTTCTTCAACTGCTTTTATTAAGTGCAAAAATATAGTTGCAGTTAATAAATGCAATTGAAAGACTTGAAGGACTAGTACAAGGTAAGCCATTATGGATCTATAGTAACTTGGTAATCATTATTTTGTATGCTTGAATGATGCAAAATTTGTTCGAATATCATCATTGTCAAACAATAACAACTTCTTAAATGGTGCTAGGTCAATGGTAGAGCACCTACCTAATTATAGGCATGAGATTGGTGGTTCGATTCCTCCATACCTTATCATAAATTAGTGACTAAGAAAATGACTAAATCCGCATATATACAACTATTAGTAGCTAATTTCCAGTATCTTATAGCACGACTAACGTTTAGTCGTATTTAGCTTAGTCATTAATATGTTATCATATAGTAGTTTATTTAGTCATATATTTGGTCATTAATTGTGGCAATCAATGACTAAATCAATGACTAAATCAGTGAGTATCAATGACTAAATCAATGACTTAATTAGTGAATATAAATGACTAAATCAAAGACTAATAAGTCAACCAATTAATTACTAGTGAAATACAACTAGAGATAAGATAGTGGAAATCGGATACAATTAGTCACCGACTCAAAATAAGTCGTTTATAGTCGAATTTTAGTCATTTTTTTAGTCATTAATTTCTCATTTTGTACTAGTGGCACTTCAACTCCTTTTTCAATTGGAGGTACTTATAATTAGCCTCAATGGATTTCATGTCCCAAATTTGGCATTCGGTAGCAATGGCCTAATCACATTGTCCGTATTCATTATAGTTTGTCAAATTGATGTTAAGGGTCAAATAATTGCCAAGGAGGAAAATTACTAGTTTCCTAGGTTTGGGGTGGAAGATTTGGGATTTGGAATAAGGGGGATAATAAATGATGTTTGAACATTAGAATGGCATAAATATTTAATAAAGGAGCTAAATAAATATATACAAGTGAAAATCAAAATGGCATTTGATCATGAAGATAGATGGAGGAAGTGGGACCCACATATGGCTAGATTTCCCCACTACACTTGGCATCATTCTCTCACCAATTCGAATTCAAGGTGAATGGTAACATACTTGGGGGAGTCCAAAAGTTATTATTCATGGAATGAATCATCCAAGGTTGAAATATAGAGGAAGAGTAACTCCCATGGAAGAGGAAGAGGCAATTTGGAGCTAGTGGGACACTTGGGCTGGATTCCCTAGCTCTATGACAACAATGATGAAGATGCTATGACACCTATGACACAAATCAGACTTGAAGGCTGACATATGACACATATGACATGTTAGGGCTAAAAATATCCTCCAAGAGGGTTCTCAAGGGAGTTAGGGCAGCTAATATGCTTCCACATGTGATTTGGTGGAAATGGGAAACTAGGATTTGTTGTAGAGGTGGCAGTCTTTGGAATCTCTTCCCAACATGAGTTGGCATGAGTCTTTTGGAAGGAATTTGACCCATGGAGGACATTAGAATTTTATAAAATTCATGAACAAATAAGAATGTTAGCTTTTGATCATTTGTAGAATTTGCAATTGCATTTGTGAAGATCCAACCGATCATATCTAGCATCCAACATGATGCGTACATACATATACATATAAATGATCCAACTAATCATATCCAACATCCAACATGATGTGTACATATATAGATGATCCAACTGATCATATCCAGCATCCAACATGATGCGTATACAGAGCAGTAACTGGAGCATCGTCATGATACTCATCATCCATGATCCTCCTAATCATCATAGCATCGTCTTCTTCAGATCATCTCATCGTCCACGAAGCACAGCCCAGATGCACATCATCCAGTACTTACACCACCGACATGGGAGAACACATCTACCACCATTCGGGGAATGCTCCAGCCCTTACTTTTTCACCATGGGAGAACACATCTACCACCATGTGAGAATGGATTCATCCCTTACATCTACACCATGGGAGAACACATCTACCACCATGTGAGAATGGCTCAGCAATTGCATCACGACCATGGGAGAACACATCAACCATGTCGGAAAATCTCATGTGCATCTGCATCTTCCGGACTCATCACTTCCCTTTGGAATGAACCTCGATCTGAAGTGCACCAAGCCTATCTCTGAAGTACTCAAACTGCACTCTGGCCAAAGGCTTGGTCAATACATCTGCAATCTGCTCGTCCATCGCAATATACAGGAGCTTCATAGCTCCTCTCTGCACCATATCCCTGATATAGTGATATTTTATCTCTATGTGTTTCGACCTGTCATGAAACACTGGGTTCTCGGACAGCTTCACACAACTCTGGTTATCACAAAAGATACCAGTAGCATCCAATAGGAGATCAAATAACTCAGACAGTAGCTTTCGTAGCCATACTGCCTCACAACTAGCTAAATAGGCTGCAACATACTCTACCTCAGCTGTACTTAGTGCTATGCAGGATTGCTTCCTGCTGAACCAAGAGATCACACCTGATCCCATACTGAAGCAGCACCCAGATGTGCTCTTCCTATCTGCATCACTGCATGCCCAATCTGAATCAACATAACCCTGCAGGTTAAACTTCTGATTCGCTTCATACTTAAGCCCATAATCCACTGTACCTTTCAGGTACCTCAGAATATGCTTTACACCAACCAGGTGAACACTCCTCGGATCTGTCAGGAACTGGCTCAATGTGTTCACCACAAAGCAAATATCTGGTCTCATGTTCGTCAGGTACATCAAGGACCCAATCATCTGACGATACATAGAGACATCAACCGGTTTAGATGAAGCACCACACAGAAGCTTCAGGTTCGATGCCATAGCCTCGCAATCCATCATCCCGAACCTCTTTAGGATCTCTACTGCATACTTCCCTTGTCCAAGGAAGATTCCATTTGCACTCTGCCACACCTCCATACCTAGAAAGTGGTGCATCATACCCAAGTTCTGCACATATATGACTCCCTGTCATGTGTCTCAGAACCAAGTGGCTGCTCCACATACACTTCTTCTTCAACTACACCATTCAAGAAAGTTGTCTTGAAATCCGTATGGTGTATCTTCTATTTCATCACTTTTATATTTCTCTATGTTTCCATCTGCAGCATGCTTGATCTTGATAGATCCATATGGAAGTCTTAACAAACTTCCCTTCAGGTCTTGGGACTACATCCCAAACATCATTCTTCATAATCGATGGATCATGGCATTCTTCCCATATCCTGGGAACTTCAATATCTTCAATAGATAATTTTTTTGTTGAACAAATGTTGTATTTCTTCTTTTTTAGGTGATGGCATACGATCTTTCCTACACAACAAGTTAAATTGCATGATTAGAAAACATCTCATAGTTTTCAGAACAAATTCTTACACATAAAGAAATATGTCATACAGTCATGCAATTATCTTAGCCAATGCTTCAATACAACATTTCTCCATATCCCGTAACTTTCTAGATGTCTTCCAATCTCTACCAGAACATTGTTAAGAATGTGCACAACTCCCAACATGTCAGCAAAGAGGTTTCATTCTAGATAAGTAGCAATGGAATGTTGTACAGTGCCATAGGACACTTACCCATGCATATTAGTAGTATATTTTTCATCAATGCAACTATTCTAATATGCATAATACACAACCTAATTCTAGGAACATCAGTATATACATTATTGAACAGTATTATTTAAACAATAAAATATGCAAGTAATGACAATTTAAATACTAATCTTTGTTTGTTTGTTGGGTTGACTCCCTCTCAGTCTTTGCTTCTTTTCTGCAACTCCATTCTTATGTGGATTTTGAGAAGTGGTCAACTCCCTCTAAATATCTGCATCCTTGCAGAAACTACTGAAGTGTGCTCCTTTGCTTTCTTGCAGGAACAACTGGAGTGTGCTCCCTCTTGATCTTTGCTTCCTGGATTACCTGTCCTTGAACTTACATCTATCCTTGATCACTATGCATGCTTATTAGTATCATCATTGTTTTATCCTTGAGGTCTCATACATAATCACACATTTATTAGCATAATCTTAATACTATCAAAACACGATAATCTTAAACATGTATAGTCATGATCATTCATAGATAACAAACATTAGTATTCAAGGTTTCAGGGAAGTCTTCTTTTACTCATGCATATTCTTATTTGATCATAGGACTCTTCTGATTAGTTAAATCATCAATGCATAAACCCATGATTACTCAAACCTATACCTTCATGATTCTTCTGGTTATTCATATCATCAATTATGGTAAGAAACATAATATGCATACAGCCATGACTATTCAAACCTATGACTTCATGAATAATCATTATCAACAACACAACAGTATAATATCCTAACTCAAGGTAGGATTCAAGCTTGATATAGGAAAAACATACCTGGATTAGCATGCTAGCTAGTTATGTATAACATACCCGCATAATGTCTTATGGTTCTCTTCAGTGACTTGTCCTAGTAACCTGCATGTCTCATAAGTTAACCATTGTAGAACCAAGTTATACATACCTTAAAAGTAGATCTTCTATGTGATCCATGACAATGGATGAATCTTTGTCTTCATGTCACCATGAGCATATGTTCTTGAAGTAGAACATGATTTGACTTTCTTGGTGTACCTTTTGTGTTAGCAAACAACATAAACCTCATACAACATTACAATGCATTAGTACAATCATAAGTGTCAAAACCTTAATCAATGAATATCTTCTATTAAGGTGATACGAAAAGTCTAGTAATTAATCAAGATTGTACTGTAATGATATGAAGACAAAAATATTATAAACTTAACCATGAAACATACATGTAAGCCATACCTGTCAAGATTGCTTGTAATCTTCTTATGGAAGGCCTTAGCCTCATCTCCCTCTGAGACGGGAACTTTTTGACTTATGCAGGTGACCAATCCATCTTCTTCTAGGATTAACCCAATCCACTTAATTTGCAAGAACTGGACCTAGAGCTGGATTAGGGTTTGTCAAAGAAACCCCAAAAATGCAAACTTTTAATTTCAAACTTTCGAAAGGATAGAAATATGCGCCTTAATGAATTGATCAAGTTGGTATATTCAGAATTTGAAAACTACAAAGTTTCACCCCTCGAAATTGCCTTTTAGATTTCTGGATTCACTAGGGAGGACCCCGAATTAGGGTTTGAGTTTCCTGGAGCTTCAACCAACCAAAATATTTGATTCAAAGCTCTAAGCTTCGATTTTTCTGAGGATCTTCCAGCCGTGGTCATAGATTTCCAAAATTCCAAGTTTTGCAGAAGCCCTAATTTTCCATCTTTCCGATCAAAGTCCTGAACTGGGGTTTGATCAAGCCTGGCCTTTTTCCCAACCAAAAAATATGATCTTGGTCTCTAAATTTCGATTTTGATGAGTAGCATCCAGCCGTGGTCTCTGATTAGAGAAATTCCAACTTTCTCTGAAGCCCTAAATTCCGGAAGCCATGAATGAAGGTACTAAAAAATAATTCTGTTTTGACAGAAATATGTACCTAATTGTTTCTAGTGTAACTCCAAACTTTTCGATCCACAGGGTCTGAATATTTTTCCTGAGATAGCCCGACTTGTTACCATTCCATCCTGATAGGTCTGACCTCAATTGGATTCTCTGAGAGAGAGTTATGCCAAGTGTCGTAACATGACCTGTTTATGGGATAATACAGAAGAACAAAATTGTACGGCGTGCCACGTGTCACTGGCTCAGCTTCGGCCTCTGGAAAATTTTCTTGAGATAGCCCGACCTGTTGTATTTCCATCCCAATAGGTCTGACCACAATTTGATTCCCTGAGAGAGAGTTATGCCAAGTGTCGCAACGTGACCTGTTTATGGGATAATACAGGAGAGCAAACTTGTACGGAGTGCCACGTGTCACTGGTTCAACTTCAACATCTGGAAACCTTTCCTGAGATAGTACAGTCTGTGTACTACCTGTAACCTTTTACTAAATTTCATTTGGAGCTTCCTAGCCCAAGTTATGACCTTTTTCCCAAGGTCACCTGATTTTGACCCAGATCTAGAAGAGGCAGAAACCCTATATTGTACAGATCATAATTCACAAAGTACAATGAATTAGAGGTTTTCCTTTGGACACAAGGTACATGGGGATCTGATCTTCGACCTGTAAAAGTTTCAGATCTGAAATTTTTTCCAAAACGGATTTATAGCGAAAGTGCTACAATGACTGGTTTTTGCTATATCAAGCCCTAGCATCGTAAGTGCAACAAGTGTCATACATGCCATATCATGCCTTCTTTCAGGCTAACTCTGATACCATGTTAAATTTTCAGAATTTACTTCAATCTGATCTAGGATCTTAACTAAAATAACAACATGTACAGCAAATCTACAGCATATCAATCATGGATACAATAATGCAAGCACACAAGAGACACAGAGTTTACTTGGGGAAAACCATAAAGGTGAAAAACCCCAATAACTTCCTCAGAGATAGATAGAGCAATGATACAACCAGAATACAAGAGATAGTCTTCTCCTAGTAGCAGAGCCTCCTCCTCTACAACTACGCCACTCTCCCAAGTGTGAGTGAGAGAATAGAATGTGTAAAATGAGAGAGACACACTCTCTATTTATACACTAACTTGACTTGACCTTTACTCAACTAGGTCAGCCTCAACTTAACCACTTAACATAATGCTGACTGGGCCAACACCCAATAGGGTGGTCTAATAACCCTTTGATCCACATGACTTATACAGGGCCAACCCCAACAAGGTGGTCTAATAACCCATCAAGTATAAGTTACGATACTTACAATATAAATGACGACACTTCCGTATAGAGGAATAATAACATCTCTATAGGAATACAATATACATATATGCGAAATACATTCCGAAGTTACATATACATCAACAGAGACATTACAATGGAGTGGACCTCAAGGGAGTAATCCACTTCCTTACAGATGGAGCACTTTTTAGAATGCCTTCACATCGCAACCAGTGGCTGGAGGAACTCCAACCAGCCTTATGGGAGATACGGTTCAGGTAGTTTTCGTTATCCGAATCCCCGAACTCATATGCCATTGTATAGGCCCCGCTTACCCTTTCTGGAAATGTTAAACTTGCCAGATATTTCAAATATTATGAATGACCCCATGAGTAATGACCCTAGCCTCTTGTTTTAACCAATCTTCCTTCGGACATCCCCAATTTTGAAGGTGAGATTGGAGAAGATATAGGGGACCACGTTACAACATTTCACTTATGGTGTTCTTCCAATTTTCTAAATGATTATTCGATATGGTTTAGACTTTTCCAAATAACGTTAAATAGTGTCACGACTAAATGGTACATTAAAATACCATTTGTTGCTTATCATAACTTCTAGTATTTGGTGATGGTATTTTTGAATCACTTCCAACTTCCCATCCGGTATGATTCCATCATGGATATTCTGTCTACATTTAGACAGAACAAATCCATTCACATATCTGACCATATTTAGGAGTGGAGAAGAAGGAAGAGGCTCATTAAAGTTGAGATTCCCCAAGAATTCCTATTAGAGTGGATTTTGAAATCACATTTACCTTACATATCCAAGGATGTTTTAACTTTCAGAGTTACCACAGAGGAGGAAGCCATCTTAAAAACCCAGCAGTTAGATATGACTTATGCTCAGTCTAGGATTCTTTACGAAATCATTCCCAATTCACCAAATTCAAACATTGATCCATGTAAACCCAAACTTGGACCACGTTTTGATGGCATTATTGGTTTAGTCGAATCATCTGCTGTAGAGGATTTGGACAAACAAGTCCACGAGATTTCTATAAAGCATTCTGCAGTGGAGGCAACTATGGTTTCCACCCCCCCTTCTCAAACGGCTACTGTACACAATGTACAATCAAACCAAAAGGGTCCTCAACATCTCAGTGGAAAGAAAAAGGGTAACAAGGGGGAGGGTAATCAACATAAGCCCAAAACCATAGATAGTGCTGAGGGTGGAAAAAATAAAAGAAGAAGGTGAAATTACCTTGTAAACTTTGCAAGGAATATCACTTGACTCACCAATTCCCTTGATCGATGAATCCCAGAATATTTTGCAACAAAATAAAACTGTTGTCCTGAAGGATCGTTTTCCTAAAGGACAAAAATTGGCTTCTGGAAGCTCTAGTGCTACGGGCAGCAATGGTGCCACATAGTTTGATCAGTCTTATATAAACATGATTAGCTCAAATCATTTCTTACAAACAAGAGAAATAAATTATACCCCGGATTTGCCATAGAAAGATAAGGAAATTCCTGAGATCTCTGCTCCTCTTCATATTGAGAGACCCGCAAAACCTATTCATAAGATACCAAAGGGTGTCTATAAGCATACATCGCACAATCCTAATGCATGGGCTACTCCCAACTACTCGATTGTGGAATACTTATCCCTACAAACCCCATGTGCCATGTCTTCTCTAGAAGGATTGCAAAGTTCCCTTCGCAACAGAATGCACTTCTAGCAACAATAGGAAGTGTGGATTCATTGATTATGTTGGCAAGGTTTGATATGTTTGACATTAAACCCCGGTTTTCATATCACGTGGCCTTTCAAATTGAAGTAATCCATTTTTCTAAAACCATTGGATAAACAGTGGTGCATGAAGGCACGTCTACGTGTGTAATGTCCATTTCTTGCTGGAGAGTTGCAGTCTCTCCTAAGTTAGTCCCTTCGATCACATTGCTTACTGCTTTTGATGGAATATCTTTCCATACAAATGGGACTCTACCCTCTTTTGATATCTAGTTAGCAGGTAAATTAGTGTCAGTAAAGGTAGAGGTTGTCGATTCTTCTCTTGATTATAATTTTTTGTTAGGAAGAAGTTGGATGTATGTGATGCAAGCTATCCCTTTGTCTATTTTTTGGGTATTGATGTTCCCTCATGAAGGAAAGATTGTCATAGTTGATTAGCTCTCCTTCACCTAAAAAAATAATAGGACCTCTTCGAAATTTAATATTCCGATGATTGATCAAGCCCATCCTCCTAGCGAGAGTTTGGGAGTAGGATTTGATTTATCGCTTAAGGGAACTTTCAATTTTCATGCTACCATGAATTACATTAGTTCGACAAGTGTCCAAAACATCATTTCAACATCTAAGGAGGTTTTTACAATGTTCAAAGAAATTGATCCTTGGACCTTTCCCACTCATCATGAACCAATTGTGCCCTTATGTGTAGAAGAAGTGACTTATCAAGCTTCACGATATTTTGCAATATATTTTATCTCGACTCCTTTAGTATCCGAGGAGACATGTGTAGATTATGTGCCTACATGGGTGATAGACTCTGTTCATTCCTTTGACTGTTTAGACACTATTTTACCATGATATGAAGCTATTCTAGAAGCAATGATAGGTCTTGACCAACCTTGGGAATACATGCATCATAGATCTTATTTTCTTCCAAATCTAAACAGGAATGGGAATGGTGAGTTTTTTGTGAGATTTGGTGGAGATGCTGATCTATCCATTAATCCTTTAGTGAAACAAGGTATTTCTGTTGAAGGTAACATAGATAACATATCATCAACCTTTCTGATTAATATCTCCATCAAAACAGATATCATGGAAAACATTTTCATTAGTGCAAGCTATTCTCTTGAAGATATTCGCTCATATACTGACTTTTTTAAAGAATTATGCGATGTCTTCACCTGGTCATATGAGGATATGTCAGGCATAAACCTATCATAGTTGAACACGAGATCAAAATGTATCCAAATGTGAAACAAGTTCAACAGAAACTTCATCCAGTCAATCCACAAAAGGCTGGAGTCGTTAAGGCTGAGGTTGAAGAGCTCCTCAAAGTCGGATTTATCTATCCTATTGACATGATAGAATGGGTTTCCAATCCAGTCCCAGTTGATAAGAAAAAAGGTACCATACGTGCTTGCACTGATTTCATGGATCTTAATAAAGCTTGTCCCAAAGATAATTACCCCATGCCATTTATTGACCATATCGTAGATGCATGTGAATGTAACGAAATGTTTGTGTTTATGGATGGATTTTCGCAGTACAATAAAAAATAAAATTAAACCGGAATATCAACACAAAACAACTTCTATATGTCCCTGGGGTACCCTTACATAAAGGAAGATGTCGTTCGGATTGAAAAATGTTGGAGCCACCTTCCAGTGAGCAATGAATTTTGCCTTTCATGAAATCAAACATATAGTCGAACCTTACCTGGATGATCTACCCACATGATATCGAAAGAGAAGAAATTCTCCATTGCATTTATGGCTTGTATTTGAGCGATGCAAACACTACTAAATTCCTTTGAATCCCCATAAATGTGTGTTCTGTGTTGATTATGGACAATTGTTAGGTTTCATCGTGTCCAGTAGAGGGATCATGGTCGATCGGTTAAAATTATAGGCGATCGTCAAATTTCCTCCTCCTCGTAGTATTTAGACAATTTCAAAGTCTGTAGGGTATTGTTGTTGCAGCAACACTCCCCCCAAAATTTTGCACATATGGGACCCCTCCTTTATTTTTATTTTTATTTTTTTTAGAAAGGCTGCCTTAAACGTTTTTTTTCCAGCTTTTATCTTTGCTTTTAAGCAGAGAGTCTCGCCATGAGAAACTCCAAGGCTGCCAGAAGATATTGACTCTCAAATAGAAGATCTTTCAATGAAGTTTTTTCTCGAAGTCACGGAGCAATTTGCTAAAACCCCGTAGTGGCGGAAGCCTCTCGCTTAAACGCCCGCAAAAGAACTTAGAAAAAGCTCATCGAATAAACCACGGAAGCTCTCGGGCTATCCTTCCGAAATGGCGGAGGCCAATCTCATAAACCGCCCATCTAAAGCCTTCCGAAGTAAAACTTGGAAACTTTTCTATTTTTTGTTTCTGCGGAACAATTCAAGTTTTCCTCCCGAAATGATTCGGCTTCCGAAACAACGGAGCAATTCAAGCTTTTTCCCGTAACTGCGGAAGCCGCTCGGATAAGCTTCTCAAAGGAAGACTAAGAAATTTTTTGTTGGAAGAACGCGGGAGCACTTAGGCAATCCTTCCGAAACGACGGAGTGCCTCGCTCAAACCTTCCGCAACCGCGGAAGCTTTCAAATCTTTCCCCAAAACGGCGGGAGCTGTGGTCAAATCCTCTCGAAAAGAACTTGAAACATTCTCCCAAAAGGCTGCGGAACAATTTAAGGGAACCGCCCGAAACCCGCGGAGGAATTCACAAATTCTTTCCAAAGCTATGAGGAGACTTAGGAATTTTCTTTGGAAAGTTGCGGGAGCCGTTGGGTAATTATTTCCGGAATGGCGGAGCCATTCATCGAAACTTTCCGTAGTCGCGGAGGCATTCGTTCTTTCCGTTCGAAATGGTGAGCGCCTTCCTTCAAATCTCCCAAAACTTTGGCAAAAGACTTAGGTTTTTTCTTTGAAGTTGCGGAATCCTTAGACCCTCTCCACCCGAAAATTGTGGAAAGCTTCCGGTTTTCTTCCCGAAACAGCAGGAGAACTTGGGAAAGACGCCCGAAAAAAGTTGGAATAGTTTGTTAAAATCGAGGAAGCTTCTGATGAAATCCTTCCGAAACGGAGGAAGAATTCAGCGAAGTGGTCCGAAGCGACGGAAGTCGTTCACATAAGCTTTCCGAAAAGAGACTTAGAAAAACTTTGAAAACCTGCAGAAGCCTTCGGATGTTCCTTCCAAAACAGTGGAATCCATCCACAAAAGCTTTCCGAAATACCACGGAGAAATTCGCGAATTTCTTCCGAAACCGCGAAAAGTTCGCCCTGACTTGCCGAAACACCGAAAGGATGAGGCCCTTCTGGAACAATTCCAAGAAGTCGCCCACAACCGCGGAAACTTTCAAGTTTCCCTTCCGAAAATACCGGGAGCATTAGCCATATCGTCTCGAAACCCCGCGAGACTTAGAAACTTTTGGATTTGCGGAAGCCCTTCGCAAATAGCTCCCGAAACGGCAGAAGCCTTGGCGTTATCCGTCCGCAATGCAGGGTTCTTTTGCGGAAGGCTTCGAGTTTCCCTTCCGCGATGCGCCCCGAAACGGCGGAAACTTTCCCTAAACCCTTCCGCAACGGCGGGTATGATTCGCAAGGTGGTCCCGTGAATGGCGATCGCACGGAAATCGAAACATTTTGACGTGACCGCAATGGGCGGCGTATTTAAGCCACATTTTAATTGCGCCAACTACCAATCTAAATGCTCGGATGTGCCTGTCTTTTCTAAATATACGGTGGGGGGATCGAGCCAATACACCATTGTTTTCGATTGGCAAACGACGTGGAACGCCGTGCAAATCGCTCCAGCTCACCTCGCTCATCCGCGTTCGCGGCCACCTCGTTCAAGCGATCCCCACGGTGCCAGGTAGGATTTTAACCTTGAAATTCGCCCCTTTTACGGTTTCCAGTTGCTTTTGGGTTGTCTTTTGTTTGAAAACGATGGGTTTTGGTGGGATTTTGACGGGCAAAACACCCGTCAAGGGCTATGTTTTGCCCGTCAAATGTAGTTGAATGGAGTTCTCGTCATATAAAATAGACATTGGTTAAAACATTTTTTTTTGAGTAGAGACGGTTGGTGCGGGCGGTTAAACTTGTTCCATTTTAATCCCCGGGCTGCGTGCCTCGTTGTGTGAAAAACTGTCGAGTCCCCATAGGCTTTTCATGTCCCCGGCCGAAAGCTCAGGATGTAAAACCCTGGGCCTTTCCGTAAACCTCAGTCCCAACATGCCCTCTACCCAAGTCAAAACCTAGGAACCGACGCCATTACCCCTGTTCAAATACCGTGAGCGTTCAAGTTACGCTAGCCGAAACCCGAAACCATGGCCACCCGAGCCTTTCCCGTCAGTATGTCTTCGCCACCATCACCCTCGCTCGAACTAGAGCTTCCCATAGAGCACCTCGGCGAGTCCCGTAAGTGACAATAGCATTCGAAGCCCTCACCAAGTCGAAAGTGCGAAAGGGGCTCCCTTGTTGTCATAGAGTCCTTCCAACCCGAGCTTCCCCACCATTAGCCTTTCAAACAGTAGCAGTGATGAAATTCACCCTCTTCCCCAGAGCCAAACCGAAAGCAGGCTGCTTCCGCAGTGCGCTTATCCTCACAGGAGCATACTGAGCCTGCCCCTTTAAAAGATTCAAATGTTTAAATTTGTATTTCATATTGAAATGATGTATTGTGCCTCCTAAGTACACGGCTTCACATTGCTCCTTATCTCATTCATGTATGAAAACAATGATTCTCTCTGTTAAAATCTCACAGTATGTTGCTCAATATCATGATGACTTGTATATGGGTTCTATCAGGGGTAAGTCAAGATGCCGAAAACCGGTAAGAAGAAGGCTAAGATGACAGAAAAGAAGCCTGCGCCACTCAAAACTGAAGCTTCACTCCAGGACACTGGGTGCACCATCGGTGTCCCTCCTGAAATCAGATGGGGTGACATCTACAGAATGATCCGGGACCAAGAAATCCCAGATATGTTGTTAGAGGAAGCACTGATTTATCTTAATATCAGAGCCTCAGGCATAACTAGACCCGCTACCCGCCCTGAGTTGTTCCCCTGTGATGAAGTGATCGGATGGATACTCCAACATGCTGATGCTGAAGGGAGAGTGATAAATGATAGAGGGAAAGTGGCTATTGCCTCATTTCAACCGGCGTATATTGCGGCAGCCTACAAATTTCCTCGTGTCCAACAAGCTCTGACTGACGAATGGTTGAGCCAAATGAATAACGTCGGGATGGCCAAGAAGCTGCTAATGGCGGGAAAACATTTGAGAAAGAAAGGAAGTGATGAATATGACGTACAAAATCTGAGAGCTCCTTTCAAATTGATTGCTTTAATGCTGTGCAGAATCTTCGGCATGCCCGATGGCACAGTGTATAAGATTCAGTGGATCCCTATCATCCACTACGTGGCATTCAAGGGAACTGTGTTTGATTGGGCCACTATCCTGTCAGATAGTCTGGCCTCGATGATAATTGCTGCTAAAGAAGGACTCGCCTTGAAGAAGGCTGATTTTTTCATGTCCTCATTTCTGATTGATTGTATTTTGGCCAAGATAGACTTCCCCAAATTGAGCTTCACATGGGATAGGGCCACCACCCCGGTCTATATCGCATTCAAGATGTTGTGGGCTCAGAATTACAAGCCCAACTACGAACTCATCTGTGAGGGGTTCATCATGCCCCTATACGAGAAAATGTTCAAGGAAAACCAAACTGCCTGTCAGAAAATGCTTTGGAAGTCCTTGAGGATTATGGGGACTTTTACTTTTCAGAGCAAGGTACCTACCTGAGAATGTTTGGAGGGAATAAGCCCCCATACATCTTGCCGCAGTATGCCACAGACTATGTGGTTCTCAAAGAAGCAGTAAGACAACTCTTCCTGGATGGGGTTGGAGCAATGCTCCACAAACAACATAAGGCTTCCTTTCCCCCCTACCTTTCTACATAGGTGCTTACAAGTTTTCAGGGGTTGCCTCGGCCGACGAATTTGTTCAAGAGCTGAAATCCTTCCACTTCGGTGAGGTAATCTTCCACTGGAATGACCGAAAGGGAAGAGTTGCTGAGCATTGTAAGGATATCTATGCTCACTTCGAGTACTCCCACTATTCTGATGCCGAGGAAGAGGCATTCAAAGGCATCAGCAACATGGCTAAGCTACGGATCTGTCGCCAAGGCACTCGAGCAAGCTCTAGCTCAACCAAGGCCCAGAAGACCAGCCAGCAAAAGGAGAAAGAAGCTGAGGATGCCCGAGCTCAGGAAGAGCTCAGATTAAGAGAAGAAGCGAGGTTACAGCGGGAAGCTGAGGAAGCAAGAAAGCAGCAAGAAGCTAAAAATGAAAGACTGCAGAAAGAGGCTGAGGAAGCCCAAAAGCAGAAGGAGGCTAAAGCTGAGCAGGCTGAGGCAGAAAAGAGGGCGGAAGAAGAATTGAAGACAAGGGAAGATGCCAAGGCAGGTGGATCCGGTATACAGGACATGGAAATAGACACCTCTCAAGCAGGGGGATCTGGTGCGCAAAATAAAGGAGGAGACCCTGCTCAGGAAGTCCGGACCCCACCGGCAGAAGAAGACATAGACATCATAAACCGACCAATTGTCCCGTACACTCCATCGGGAAAGCGTACGGTGTCCAAGTGGAATGAGTTTGTCTATGACAAGAAAAGAAAAGCAATGGTCCTCAAATCAGAAGAGAGGATCAAAATTCCCTTACATGAAGACATCGTTACCCACCGAGAGGTCACTCTAATGCAGAATACGGATCAAGGTCCCTTTGCTATGGCGACCGCAGCTGTAGCAACGGCAAAAGCATCCCTGGTCAATGTAGGCGTGATGGTAAGAGATAATGAATTGACAAGGAAGAAAGCTCGTACGCTACAACAAACTGTCGCTAATGAGCAAGCCCAAAGAGATCTGGCAGTGAACAAGTATAATTGCTTGTACGCTGAACATAAGGAACTGTCAAACAAGTACAGCCAGCTGGAGGAGGAAAAGGACCAGCTAACACTCCAAATAATGATTGTAGAAGCGGAGAAGAATGGAGCGGAAGAAAAGGCTTCTCAGCTAGAAGCAGATAAGCAGAGATTAGCTGAGCGGTTAGAGCAGGCTGAGAGCAAAACGATGGACATGTCTCCCTTCCATGAGCTGTCCTGCAGCATCCTGAGGCAAATAAATGACACGCAGGAGCTAATCACTGACGAGGTTTGCAAGCTCAAGGTCATGATAGTCAGATTAAAAGAAATTAATGCAGACGCCCACAGGCTCAAAGCTAAGAATACCCATGTCAAGGCAAATATCATAAGTCAGATGGCATGGAGAGAAGGGAAAGGGGGTTTCCCCCCGCATCTTCCATTTAAAGCTGTGGACGATTTTAATGAAGACATAGGCTTGCTGGAGTTTGGCAGGAACTGTGCCAATAAGTTGATAACCAGTGTGCAGAGAACAACAAATAAAATTAACAGTCTATACCAAAAGCTCAAAGGAGTCCATGACAAATGCACATTGAGTTTCCCTCAGACCCTAGAGGACTTTCCGGAAAAGGAGCAGCGGTTGTCTTAGCTAAAGGAAGAGCTAGGCGTTCAAATGGAGTATGTGAAAAGGATTGATGTCCTGGCTATTGATGACCTCCAGCATTATATTGGTTCATCATCACTCCACAACCATCTGCTGAAGGAAGTGCATCAAGCTGCAGTAGCAGAAGTTCAAAGCATTAAAGCAGAGCTCGGGAAGAATGTGACTTCTCAGAAAATCTTGTTCCATGCTGCAGCAAACATAGTCATAAGGGACACAGGTGTGTGGTATGGATACATAGCAGAGGAGGACAGGAAAGCTGCAGCAGCACCAGGAGCATCAGTAGATCCAGGATCTTCTCTCCCAGTAGCCTCTTCCCCAGCAATGGCAGAAAGTCTGGCCAGTTCAATCCCCCCTTCCCAATTAGAAGCAGCATCAGCAGGGGATTCGAGGGTCTCTTCCCAGGCAGCATCAGCAACAGTTAACTTGGGCGACCCTCTGCCAGCAGAAGCTCACGCACAGGAATGAAATAAATTGAATTCAGTTGAGCAACCCTCTTCAGCCAAGCACGTGTCTAGCAGGGAAAGCGTGGGTGTTAGCATTATTTCTGCTATGTATATTCTGTTAAACTTTCAAACATGTAAGGCGTAAGCCATGGGACAGCTATCCCTATTTTTTGTCAAAACAATTTTGTAAAAGAAGTGGTCATTTTTGGTGGTCGGTTATAGAAGAAACTCCTGCAATTGACAGGTGGAAGGTGCTAGGTGGAAACCCAAATGGCAGAATTGTAATTATAAATAGTAGCTAGGAAGAATAGATGAGGACTTTTGGCAGGGAATGAAATTTTGAAACCCATACGAGCTATCTTGTATCGGGCCTGTAAAATTGAATTTTCTAATAGAAGCCACAGGAGATGGATGTTTTGCATGGGATGTTGGATGGATGTATGTTGGACTATTCTAATGACTGCTGTTCTGTAATGTGAGATCATTCTTACCATCTGAACTATTTCTTTGTATTAATGATTTTTCTCCTCCCCGTGCATACGATTTTCTCTATTTTGTGAACAATGAATGCGTTTCACATTAAATCAGGAGCTACTTGCTGATGTCTTTATCATTGCTGTAGATTTCTCTTCTAGATCGAATGGCTAACTGTTCTTTCTTCAGGATAACTCATGTGGCTCATTGTTCATGCCTTTAAATTGCTCCTTGCAGGGATCTTTAAGTTTAATTTCAGTTTGTTACATTTAGATTTGTTTCTTTATTCTTGCTACGTAGATTAAATAAATTTTTTTCTTTTTCTGTTCTATGAGCAATAGATGCGTTCCATGTTGAATTAGAAGCTATCTTCTAAATATCTTTATCTTGCTGTAGCTTTACTTGTGAGAATTAATAGCTATATGTTATTTCCTTACGTTATTTGTTACAGCTGATTGCTCATCCCTTAAGCGTGTTCCCTGCAGGGATAGGTAGATTTACTCCGGTTCCTAGACTTAGAACTATTTTAGTTGCATCTAGATCGAATATAATTTAGGCACTTGCATCTCATTTAAAAGACATAAAACCCAAAAGAAAGGTGGATCGGGCCATAACCGGTAGAATTGGATTTAAACTCCAAACCCATGGTTGCCGGAACCGCAAATCGGACGGATTCCCTACACCAAAACGGGAGATAGTCTAATTGGGACCATCTCTCGGGGAGAATCCCTTTCTGATTGATGCTACGATATCCGAGGCATCAACAGTTTTTGGCGCTAGAAGGAGGGCCTGAAAGTGCATGGCTGATAGAGGAAAATCTTCCGTGGTCATAGATAACACTGAAAACCCGCTTAAAGAAAGCATTTCGAACAGCCCAGATCTTTGATTAACAAACCAAGAACGCCTCATTTCTGACCCTGATCCTCAAGAAGCTTTGTACGCTGTTCCTTTTACAGAAATAGAGGATTTGAGAAGACATACCAGATCCTACGTTAGACAGCTAGGTGGTTTAAATGCTGTCAACTTCCTCCCTAAGAAAATTACACCTAGAAAGGAGCCACAATACACCCGTGATTCAATTCTCGTTCAGAGTTTTGAAGAACTGGTAAATCTTACTTTGGAAGAAATTTCAGACACTCTTAACAAGATAGACCAAGAAAATCTTGAAGAAATTACCACTCCCAAAATTAGTCCACAGGATTCACCCTACAATTCTCCACCAGGGTCTCCACATCCAAACCCAAACATGGTTGTACCTGCTTGGAGAGCAAGGGGAGCGCTGAACCTAGCTGGACCATTCCATAATCTTCCTAAAAACCCAGAAAAGGTCTTGCCTAAGTACGATCCAGGGAAAGCCATTTCGGCAGAAAATCACCTCAAGAGTTTTTACTTAGCTCTGAACCTTTTGAACATACAACATGAAGACATAGTCTGTAGGTTGTTTCCATATACATTCGAGCCAAAAGTATCATCATGGTACTTTAGCCTACAACCCAGCTCAATCTCTAGTTGGGATGAATTCGAAAAATGTTTTCTAAAGAAATACGGAAACCAAAAGACTAAGGCCACACTTATGAAAGAACTCTTATCCATGAGGATGGAAAAGAAAGAAAAGGTTCAAGATTTCAATCAAAGATTCACTACGCTGTTGAATAACTTCAGTCAAGCTAATAAACCAGCCGAGGAATCTCTAATTGAATACTATACAACCGCTCTTGATGGACCCATAGCGATGTTCGTAAAGAGGTCCAAGAAAACTACCCTGATAGAGAATTTTGAGGAAGCTAGAAAGGTAGAAGAAGAGGCTGATATCATTGCTAAACATGCCTTAGATGTAGAACCAAAACCAGTAGCTAGCAAAAAACCTTTGCTGCTCACTAGAGGTAAAGACGAGCCATCTATGGACATGGAAAATGTAGTCAAGATGATGCAGAAGTTATCTAACAAAATCGTAGATCTCGAGAAAGACAAGGCTGCTAGCACATCTAGGAACCTTTCAAGCCATTTTATAAAAGAAGGGAAGACGGGGAACAAATTCATCCACCAATGAACGCTACCCTTGTTTTAAACTTGAATGAGATAGGGATGGAAAATTTCTGCACTTTTCACCAAGAACCACATTCAGAAAAGAGCTGCCCGCAATGGATCAATTCCATGAGCTTAGTCATGAACCAAATGTTAGATTCTCAGATCCCAGATCAGGATGATCCTCCAGAAGATTCGAGCCATGAGTTAGAGGAACCAACCCCGGACACTACTATGGTGTTGTGGGATTGGGTACCTATGACTGAATTAGTAGAAGAAGATCACATAGATAGCTCTCCCTCTACCATAAATGTTGCCACTCGCAGCAAGGGCCCAATTGCGGATCCTATGCCAGTCACCGTCCCCCATAAGCCTAGAGTTTCGAAATATCCACTTAGGAGGCATATACCAATCATCCCACCACAGCCCAAAGTAAACCAAACAGCCAAGTGGTGACAACATAGTTCAGCCACCTAAGGTCACAAGGAGCAAAACAGATCAGCCAACTCGAATTGGGAACGAATCCGACATAGGGTATGATATTATCGAAGATATCAAGAAAGTCAAAGCGAACATATCAATATTCGATATGTGTAGCTTGCCCCATCAACGAGACAAACTGCTGCATGTTCTACAACCGAAAACCAGCACTACATTAACGGATTCTCAAGGCAATCCCGAAATTAATGAGGCTAGCATCGGTGGGAAATCCAAATCTCAAACATTGCCTTTCCTATTGACTTTTGAAATTTTTAATCACAATGTTCACAAATGTTTGGTAGACTCTGGAGCTTCTTCAAACGTTATGCCACTGTCAATTTGTAGGAAAATTAATGGGCAGCCCGTGCCATCTCCAGCTCAAATTATCCAGAGAGACAGGACTGCTGTCAAGGTTATTGGGGAGATGAAAGATGTTCTAATTAGACTGTCAGCCGACCCTAGAGTCTGTCAATTCCTTGACATAATGGTGGTCGATATTCCTGAAGCCTATGTGCTGATTTTAAGTAGGGATTGGTCTACTAAGCTGAGTGGCTACTTTGCTACTGATTGGTCTCATCTATGGCTGCCTTATCAGAACAGGAAGAATCAGATTAAAGTTCTTAGGGAACCTCATATGAAACAAAACGTAACTCAGTTAGAAAAAAAGAATGAAGCCGTGACTTTCTCATCCTCGGTTCTGGGGAATTATTTCTTGGAAATGGATCCGGGTAATTATCAATCTGAAACCGTTAGCCATGAATCAGATAAACAGTTCGATCTCATTCATTTCTCTCGGACTGATGATGTTGATTGTAACATAGTCAATTTAGTCACTGACATAGATCACAAAGAAACTAACTTAGCTGAATCTAAAGATACCTATTGGACATTATACTTTGATGGTTCTAAAACTCTGGAAGGATCCGGAGCCGGATGTGTTCTAATGGATCCAAAAAGAAACAAGTATTTTTTGTCTTGTAGATTAGAATTTGATTGCACCAATAACACCGCTGAATATGGAGCTTTGGTACATGGATTAAAGAAGGCCATTGGCTTAAATGTTAAGTACCTGAAGGTCTTTGGTGACTCTGAGATAGTTGTAAGACAGGTAAGGGACACCATTCATTGTCTCTCACCTCACTTGAAAGGTTATCAGGCTGAGGTATGGGATTTAATCATGCATTTTGACGCTTTCAATATAAAATCAATTCCTAGATTGCAAAATTCAGCTACTGATTTGTTAGCAACATCTGCTTCCAGATTGGTGCCATCAAATAATAAATGCTCAATTGAATTGATCTTCAGGCCTTCCATTCCCGATAACATCACAAACTTCAGAGTCTTCGATGATGATGAACAAATTATCAGTTTCCTAACAAACGAAGATAGCTTTCAAGGAGCTGCAATAGATGAGGAAGAACACGATGCTGATTTGATGAAGAAAGATGACGAGAAAGGAAATTTCATGCCAAAGGGGGTAAGGTCCCTCAAAACGCTTTTTCGATCTTCAAAATATGTTCAAAAGACCAGCTAATACCAAAA
>BSBM01000450.1:0-122500 GCA_027924585.1 Larix kaempferi | reverse complement strand
CCTCATGACGAACATATGCTTGTCAAATTCCAACCTTGGCTGCCATTATTCACCTAGCCTAAAACAACAAGCTATTTTTGGACAACAAATCAGTCCAAACTTCGATCTAGCATTTTTGCAAGCATAATCATCCATACCTTAATCGAGCCTCTGAGCATAACCTAAACGGTTCACACATATGCATCTAGTGTTCAAATTTGAACCCTTCTCGACCCTTCCAAAGGGTTCTAGCTCTTCCTAGAAGTGTAAAGTTAAAATTGCTCTTCAAAAAAAATTTAGAATCTGAATTTTACCCTTCCAATAGGAAGGACATAATTTATATCAACATTTCAAAAGAAGGGCAACATTTGAAATTACCCATCCATATAAATTTCTATTTCTATGTTGAAATGCCTATGCTATAAAATTAGACTCGTCATTCAAAATATTGGAAATATCATAAATTATAATCATTCACTAACTCATGTCATGCACTCACTGCTTAGCTTTGCAAGGTGACGACTGATGACTGACGACTACGAGGTACTAGCCACTAGGATTTAACTCTGAATACCGAGTCACTTCGGGTTGAGATCTAAGGTGTGACAATGTGCCAATGACTATGGCTATAACAATAGAGAACCACTACAAGGCCCAAACAAGGCCAAAACATTGTGCCTACTACCTATGTGAACCTGGCTACCAATGTCCACTTGTTTTTCATCAAAATGAAATTCAAATTGCCGCTTTCATGAGTCATCTTCTACAAGACTTCATTTATTGCATGAATGTCACAGACTCATGACAACTCCAAACAACACTCAATAGCATGCAACTAGAACCACAAACCAAGCGGAGGTTGATTTATGCACTGCTATAGAGAGGTGGCACTAGGCACACAATATTGAGAAACAATGAGTTAGAAAACAAAATTGGACCAAAGTACGACAATGGTTATTAATAAAATTTTAAAAAACAATTTTTGGCTCAGGAATTGTCTTCAATTTGATGGGTGGCATGATCATGATCATTTAATCTCCCTCCGTCCTTCCAAACATATGTGGTTTCTCACCATGTTTCTCTTCGACACTCACCACCAAAATATGTAGAAAAATAACATGTCTTTACATCCTCTTCCATTTAAATACTCATCGCATAATCATAAATAAGGATTATTATGCATGCACATCCTCACCTTATAATATCAATTAGGTCAAGGCACAGAGAAAACCATAAATTATAAAATGTGTCAAGATGCAAAGAGTAAGAGACAACTATAAGTAAGTCTTGTATTAAATTTACCATAGAAGTATTTAATTGACGTGCTATCATCTGAGATTTGACACGTTGGATTGTTGTGATCTTCTTATCACTCCTAACCAATGTGATTGTAAGGCTTCTTTGATGGTGAAGTCCATAATTTTAAGTCTTCTTCTTCATTCTCATGCCTTTTGGTAAGACAATAAGGAGGGCACTGGCCCGCATCAACATGGAAAACAGTTTCTACATAGAGGTAGATACATTAATTCTTTCATTAAATAACTTAAATTTCATGCCAATGACTATGAATTCACCAAATTGTGGATTGGTAAAAAACACATGAAATTTTAGAGCCTCGAGCTCTTAATTACTCATGTATCTAGAATTTTTGCAAATTGAGCCATTAACAAACTTCTTTTGTTGCTCTGGTTCAATTTAAAAGTTAGATTGTTAAGACTCAAACATGCAGCAAATCACAAGCATCCAGTTGACTTAGGTTTGATTCCATTTCCCCTCCATCCCATACCTATATGTTGTCACGACAAGTGTTGAACAACAAAATTTGATGCCCAGGCCCCTATGATGCTAGTGTTGCTAACTTACTTGGTATGGAGGATTTTTTTAATGGTTTTTTGAGCTATGTATTATTTTTTCTTAGGTGCCTAATGTCCATCATTCTTACACCTCTCAAGATTGGATGATTGCCTTCTCTCTGGTTTGAATTAAGGTTTTGGTTGGTTTTATATGTATATTTTGGTTGTAGGTTTATTATAGCCTCGTTCTTCTTAGTGGCTTATATTTTTACATAGTTAACAGTAAGTAATTTTCTCATGGTCCTAGTTTTATTTTAAGACTATATCTAGTTACAACGTCTTGCACAATGCATAAGATCATGCAGATGCCCCAATATGGTTTTTGCATAGTCTATGTAGTTTTTTGTATAATGAAGTGTGGTCTAACCCAAAAAAAATACAACAAAATAGTTGTTATTTTAATGAACTGTAAAATTAATGTTACATATATGTCAAATTAACGTGTTCAAATTCAGTTTTATTGAAAAGATACCATTTTATCATGTAAATATTAAGGAGTGCTCAATTGTTTAAGATTGTAAAAATTTGGATGGGCAATATTTGTTTTTTGCATTTTTGGAGGGGGAAGGGTTTACTTAATTTATACTTGTCAATTGAAGTACAATTACTTAAATTTCCCTTCATCTTTGAAGGGCTCCAAGAACAAATACCCTTCATCTTTGATTTGAAGGGCTCCAAGAACAAATACCTTTCATCTTTGATGTTGTACTATTCATAGGTCGCCAGTTTGAGGAGATACGGCTTTGAGATTTGGGGATGGAAGTTTGAACAGCTTGTTGTACAGATTTCAAGCAACGAGTCATTTAGGTATCTACCACCATTGAAATACAATGGGGAGATGATTGGGAATTTTTTTCAAGTTTGTTTTTTTAATCAAAATTATTGGAATTATTATAGTGATAAGCAAGGTAATTTTTAAGGGCAAATTTTAGCCAATTGGCTATTTTTGGGGTTTTTTTTCAAAAAATAAATTTGTTATTTGGTCATTTTTAGACTCTAATATCGCCTATATTTACATAAAATATGTTTTTTAACATAATATTCGCCAAAATTTACAAGTTTCAGTAATAAATTGTATGTTTCATATTTAATATTCGCCTACCTATATATATATATGGTTTTTTCAATCCAAAATAATCGCTTGGAATACTATACTTAAGCATAATATTAGAATCCTTAAAAAATACCCAGGTGATAGGTGTTTATATTTTAGAATTTGGGGTGTACTACTATTTATGTTTTTTTAAATTTAAAGAGAATGATATAAGTGTACTGTTCAAATTGATTTTGATTTTAAGGTGGTAGTTCAGAGTTAGAAATAAATAATTACCAAAAAAAAAAAACGGGTAATTGATTCATGGATAACTCGTAGCTCATGCATGGATAATAGCTAGTGAGAGACAACCCATTTAAATAAAGAAGGTAATAGGTAGTGAGACATAGACAACCCATTTAAATGAAGAGGGTAACAGGTAGTGAGACATAGACAACAAGTGATTACAACTTAACATGGAGAAGTAATAGACAACTTGTTCATGGCATTTAACTTGTGACCTATCGGTATTCACCTACCACAAGTTAAGTAGCTATGGTAATAAATATAAAGTGTTAAAATTGCACAATCATAATGAACTACAAGTCTTTGAAAATTTTGAATTCATTTTTAATAAAAAAATATATTTAAAAAAAAACATTGCAGTATAGAATCCCTATTTTAATCCTTCGTAATTTCTGAAGTTGCACTGTGTATCTTGTCAACTGGGACGGACCGCCATTCAGGTAATTGCTGCTATTGAAATGTATTGACATGCATACAATGTTAATCTGTTTTAGAAAAGCATATTCAAGTACACCATCTGTTCTAATACCTGTACAAGATAATATCTCTTCTCGTGTAATAATTGGTTCAATACCTTCCTCCACGTGTTCTTATTGGCCCTCCACCATTTTGTGTTTCAACAAACAAAATTCACCGTTAAATGGTTGAATGTTCAGCCTACAGATGTGATGTGGTAATGATTCAATTTGAAAAAAGTTGAATTATTTTCCGATCATGGAACAACGATGCATTTGAGTTGACAGGTGTGAAGTGGCATGATAAAAAGTTTAGAGATTTTATAATCTATTATTTTTCATTGCTTCGTGATACCAAATTTGGTTATTTAATAAAAAATATATTTTAATAGATTTTCATAAACAAAATCATAAAAGAAACAGTCAGCAATCTTTTGGACTTATACGGTATGACTAGGCTTTCTCGATCAATCTTTCCGGGTTTCGTAAATCATTGGCCAAGAGGAACCATGGAGTGAGAGTTGAAGGAAACTTTCGTTTCTTTTTAAGCTTTTAAATTGGAAGATGTGTTGTATAGTTCAAATTATTAATGTATATTTGTTTAAATATGTGATTTATGAGAATATTGTGATTTGTTATTATAATTAGTTGTTGTGAGTAGTTTTATGTTAAGTTTTAAGAGGTTGTTAAATTAGTTGAATTTAAGAGATTTTTTTCAACTAGTTTTTCTTATAATTAGTGTGGTTGAGATATTCTCTAAATAATTTATTAGTATGGTAAGAGAATGTGTCTATTTTGGGGAAAATTTTGATGTATATATATGTAATATTGTTTTATGTAAAAAAACACTAAGTCATATAATTTTTGTTTGTGTGGAAACCATGTTTACTCTTTTATTTTCTATCATGGTATCAGAGCAAGTCCTCAAAAAGTAGAGGGAGTTGCTACATGGTGGTTTACTAATGAAAAATGATGTCATTATGTTAATATTTCTCCAATGGCAACTGAACTAGCAGCATTGAGATGTTATCTTGCCAGTAGGGGGCCGCACGATCACCTAAGGGCATGATCTTCCTTGGTGGGAAGTTGCACATTGTATCGGGAACAGGCCGCATGTGGGAGGTGGCATTGATGGTGCATTATTACCTTTGCTCACTATTGACTAGGAGGCAGCCTCTGAATTAGTTTTCAGAGACCGTGATTTTTTCCTAAAGGAAATCGAAGGCTATCCATTGCCCAGTACATAATCTAAGGATTTCCTTCACCTTCATCTTTATTTCTCTTATTTGCATAAATGTGAGAGTGTTCGCTTAGTTCATGGAATTTGTGGATAGAGACGAAGACGATTTGTTTGAGTTTATATTCCTTGTTTTAGTAAATGTTATAGCATTTTAGGTTTACGACTCTCCTTAGCACAGGCTTAATTATTAAAGGTGGGATACCAAAAACTTTCCATTGAGGTGGTGTGATCCAAAAAACGATCATAAGAAAATGAAGTGGCTAAGTGTTTAAATCTCTGGTTTACACTGTGCTGAAGAACCCTTTAAGTGATGCTTAGTGATCGATGTTGGAACCCTTGCGGAGAGGTTGTCACTCAGCCTTGAAAATCCTTGGGAATTTTGCATGCAGATGTGGAGAAGCATCACACCACTTCCCTATCCTTCCACCCCACACTCTGCAACCCACATTGATTTCCGTGCATATACAAGCAATGGGTCACATAGGGTACAAGCCATGCAAAGGAGTGAAAATTAATCAAAGTCGAGCGTGGCTTCACATCCCACATTATGCATCAGAGAAGGCAAGCAAGGAAAGGTTAAGTGCATGCAAAGTATTGCGGAAGTCTGAGGGAAGAATACTTATTCATCCCACACTCCCTACCAACATGAAACAAGACCAAAACTACCAAATCCCGTAGAAGTTGAAACACCAAGAGAGGGGAAGCAATGAGTGTCTTGTAATCACTTCTTACAAAAACAGATGGTCTTCTGAGTACTCCTTGAGCAGTAAGCAAGCATGTTAGGCCATTTGAAGGCACATGGAGGTTGGAAAATTGCGATGGTAAATAAAAAACGTTTGAAGGCACACTAGGGACTCGAAGGTAAATAGGGATAGAGTAGAATCTAGGGTGGATCGAGTTCTTTCCTAATTAGCATTAAAGACACAATACAAGGTGGAGAAGACTATTAGGGAAAAATGAAATCTTTTTTTTCCCCTAGTGATTACCACGATGCACAGAAGGAGGCTATAGAGCCATTGCTAAATCTGGAATTTTGTCTAGTGGAGCCATTGTAATATGAATTTTCCTAAGATTAATTTAAAGCTAAAATTTAGTTTAAAGCTGAGATTAATTTGAAGTTCTAAAATTTTGATTTTGATATCCAAACTGTAATAATTCAAAAACTCGATAATAAGAGTCAAGGCATGGACTAATAAATTCAGGTTAGGATAAATCAATATATGTACAACAATATTAAAAATAACATAATAATTGGGAGCGACACATGGGTAGGTTTTGAAATGTTGCAGATCTCGCACGGTGCTTTGGATTTCTAATGGGGATGCTTGGAGGGGGCGGCTCCCCCTCCGATATGAAACATTCGTTCAAGGGAGAAGAGGCTTCAATAAAGAACTACCTGAAGAGGGGTTCTGGAGGCAATGGTGGGGAAAGGAAAGCAAATCTAGATCGGCGAAGGAGACAAGGTGGATGTTTGCCGAAATCTGTAGAGAACCCTTCTCTACAGATCAAATATGAAAAACTAAGGGAGCGAGTCGAGCAATGGAAGGAGAAATATTTGATTGGGAAATTCATTGGCATTTGGCCAAAGGAGAAGGGTCTATTGAGATGGATCAAGGTAACCTGGAATCCCAGGGGTCATTATGTGAATTTTTCGATAATTTCATTCAAACATTATCCTAGGATCCTACTAAGAGAGTAACATGCACAACATAACAATCATAAACACAAGAGACACAGAGTTTCATCGGGGAAAACCAAGAAGGTGAAAAAACCCGCAACTTCCTCAGAGATAGAATAAGCCACAATACAAGATCACAATGATCAAACCCAAAAGATAGATGTCTCCAGTAGCTACTCCTCCTCCACTAGTGCACACTCCTCTCTCAACTAATGCAAGTTGGATGAGTGAGTGAATGAATAGAATGAGAGACACAACCTCTCTATTTATACACTGACTTGACCAACCAATAAGCTAATAGAGCCAACTTCATAAGGAAGTCTAATAACCCATCCATATGACTCAACTAGGGTCGACCCCACACTGGTGGTCTAATAACCCATAAAATATAAGTTGCGACACTTGCGACACTTGCGACACTTACGACACTTCTAATTGGAGGAATAATACATCTCCATCATGAATATAATGAGGTACAAGTGTAATACATAGAAGAATATCTTCTGAAGTTACAAATACATCAACACTCCCTCTTAACTAGGAAGGTATTCTCTAGATACAGGTCATCAATACATATCAACAAAAGTCTTCAATTTTGGAGTTGGATCATCGTCACTAGATCATGGAGCATCATCGTCACTGCTGCTATACATCGACATCTCGATCACTGGGCTAACTCATAATTCTTCTCGTCATAGGAAGTTCTACAGAGCCAGCCATTTTTCATGTTGGTTGTAGGCCTAGCCTCCTGTAGGTCTTCATCATCTTTGGCCATACTGTGGAATCCTCAAGACTGATTACATGCATCAACAAAACCTCAAAAGAGAATCCAAGCACAGACTATCGGATCTCCAAGTATCTTTTACATGCGACCGTCACAAAACCTCGAAAGAGCATCCTAGAACAAACTATAGGATCTCCTAGGAACTTTTCTATGTGACCACCACCACAAAACCTTGAAAGAGCATCCTAGCAAAGACTATAGGATCTCCCAGGATATTTTCTATGTGGTTAGGAAAAACCTTAAAAGAGTGTCTTGCAACCTGCAAGGACTCTAAAGAGCATCTCAGGACTTTTACGAGCACATATCTCAACCTATCAGATCTCCAGGACTGATTACATGCCTCTAGTAGAAAAACCTTGAAAGAGCATCCAAGCATAGACTATTGGATCTCCTAGGATCTTTTCTATGCTACCTGTAGAAAAACCTCGAAAGAGCATCCGAGCATAGACTATCAGATCTCCCAAGATATTTTCTATGCTACCTATAGAAAAACCTCAAAAGAGCATCCAAGCATAGACTATCAGATCTCCTAGGATCTTTTTTATGCTACCTGCAAAACCTGTCCACATCCAACCTGTAGCAAAACCTTGAAAGAGAAACCGAGCACAGACTATCGGATCTCCCAAGATCTTTTCTATGCTACCTCTAGCAAAACCTCGAAAGAGCATCTGAACACAGACTATCTGATCTCTTGGGATCTTTTACATGCTACCTGTACAATCTATCCGTGGAGTATCATCGTGATACTCATGATCATACTGATCATCATCATATAGTACATCACCCTGATGCACACCATCATCACATGATCACCTTGATCATATACACAGCATCATCCTGATGCATATCATCATCACATGATCATCCTGATCATCATAATAGCAAAAACTAGAGCATCACCCTGATGCTCATCACACAATGCCTACATCCACGGCCATTGGAAGGATCCTCCTAGCACCATGCTTGGAATGGCTCCTGCAAATGTGTCCCATCACTTCTTCCTCGAAGTATCTTCTATCTGAAGAACACCAAGCCTCTCTCTGTAGTACTCAAACTTCACTCTGGCTAGTGGTTCTGTCAACACATCTGTAATCTGCTCATCTATCGCAACATACAGGAACTTCACTACTCCTCTCTGCACCATATCCCTGATATAGTGATATTTGATCTCGACGTGCTTTGACCTATCATGGAACATCGAATTCTCACACAACTTCACACAACTCTGGTTGTCACAGAAGATACATGTAGCATTCAATGGGATATCAAATAACTCATACAGTAGCTTCCTAATCCATACTGCCTCACAACTAGCTGAACAAGCCGCGGCATACTCTGCTTTGGCTATAGGCAGTGCTACGCAGGATTGCTTCCTGCTAAACCAAGAGATCACACCTGATCCCATACTGAAGTAGCACCCTGAAGTGATCTTCCTATCTACAGCACTGCTTGCCTAATTTGAATCAACATAACCCTCCAGGTTAAACTTTGATTCATGTCATACTTGAGCCCATAATCAATTGAACCCTTCAGGTACCTCAGAATATGCTTTACAGCAATCAGGTGAACATGTTTAGGATCTGTCAGAAACTGTCTCAAGGTGTTCACCGCAAAACAAATATCTGGTCTCATGTTCGTCACGTACATCACAGACCCAATCATCTGACGATACACTGTGAAATCAACCGACTCCGATGAAGCATCACTCAATAGCTTCAGGTTCGATGCCATAGGTGTGGCCATGGCCTTGCAATCCATCATCCCGAACCACTTCAGGATCTCTATTGTATACTTCCCTTGTCCAAGGAAGATTCCATCTACACTCTGCCACACCTCCATACCTAGAAATTAATGCATCATGCCCAAGTCCTTCATCTTAAACTCGGCAGCAAGCTTCCTCTTCATGTCGGCAATCAATCTATCCTCACCTGTCACAAACAAGTCATCCACATACAATAGGAGTATCACTGGATTTCCTTCCTCAACCTTGTAGTAAAGGTTGGAGTCCGCTTTACTCTTCGTAAATGTTGATGTATATGTAACTTCGGAATGTATTTCATATATATTTATTGTACCCTTATAAGAGATGTGTTATTCCTCTATAAGGAAGTGTCGTCATGTGTATTGACAAGTGTCGCAAGTGTGTGTACTTGGTGACGGGTTATTAGACCACCATGTGTGGGGTCGGCCCTGAAATATATATTATATTGTGGATGTACCTAGCTAGACAAGTCGGCCCCATAAGGTTACTGGGCAAACAGGTTAGTATAAATAGAGATCGGGAGATCTCTATTTTGATCATTCAGAAACTCACACTTCTCTCACTCAGAAACTGGTGCACTAGTGACGAGGAGGATCATCTGCTACTAGGAGACTATCTTAGTGTATTTTAGTTGTACTTTGGTTGAGCCATTGCTCTCTCTATCTTTGAGGAAGTTGTGGGGTTTTTCACCTTAGGGTTTTCCCCACGGAAACTCTGTGTCTCTTGTCTCTCATGCTTTTGATTCTTTTGATGCTTGTCATGCTTATTGTGATTGTTATGCATTGATATACTGTATATGTTATTTTCTTAGTGAAGATCATAGAGTATTGTGAATTAATGCTCAAAATTTAACATGGTATCAGAGCTAACCTGAGAAGAAGACATTTTGTAGTGACGGAAACTTAAGTTTCTTGTTTATTGGGTTTCTCTCCACATATTTTTGGAAAAGCCGTATAGTAGATTCACTCTACTCATCAAGGAGAATCTATTTGTCCAATCAGAATTCAATTCTGAGCTTTTTCAGATTTGGCCCTAAAAATTAGGGTTTCCACAAAAATAGGAATTTCTGAAATCTGAAGACATAGCTAGAAGATCCTTGCAAAAATCGAAGTTTAGAGCTTTGGATCAATATTTTTTGCTAGGTAGATCTCCAAGAAACTCAAACCCTAATTCAGGGCTCTCCCTAGTGAACCCGGGAGGACAAAAAGGCAAATCTGAATGGTAAAGCTTTGCTGATCTCAAATTCTGAATACACTAGGCTGATCAGCTCATCAAGGCACATCTTTCTATCCTTTCAGAAAGTTGAAATTCACATTTTGAATTTTTAGGGTTTTTCCGACAAACCCTAATCCGGGACCATATCCAGTTTTCAGCATTTCAAGTGGTAAGACCTAAATCTTTTCTATTTCCATTTTAAGTACTCTTTAAGATGTCTCACCACACCAAGCTTGAGGATAAGCTTGAAGGGGCTGATAACTTTCGAGCTTTGAAGTATAGGATTGGGTTAATCCTGGAAGAGAATGAGTTGGACTCATATGTAAAAGAAGACATCCCTATCCCAGAGGATGAAGAGGCTAAAGTATTGCATAAGAAGAACTTGGTCAAGGAAAAGAGAATAATTGTTGATTCTATCAAAGACCATCTCATAACCCATGTGTCTTCTCTAAAGACACCCAAGGAGATGTTTGACTCTTTGACCAAGCTATTCGAAGGGAAGAACATAAATCAGAAGATGACCTTGCGGAACCAATTGAAAGGAGTAAAGTTTCAAAATGGAGAAACCATTCAATCTTATTTTTCAATGGTCTCCCGGATCAAAGAACAACTAGAAGCAGTGGATGAAATGGTGGAGAATGGTGAAGTGGTGATGACCACTCTAAATGGCCTATCGAGGTCATGGGATTCCTTTATTCAAGGAATTTGTGCAAGGAAGAAGTTGATCTCCTTCAACAGATTGCAGGAAGAATGCTCTCAAGAAGAAGCTAGGCTTGTGGCCCGAGAAGAAAAGATGGGAAATGAAGATCAAGCTCTCACAGCACATGCCAAGAAAGGCAAGTCCAAGAAGGAATCATCTCATAACAGGAGATTCTCACACCACCATTATCATAAAGATAAGAAATATCTCAGATGCTTCAATTGCAATGAGAAGGGAAACTTTGCTTCAGATTATCCCAAGAAGAAGAAAAAAAACAACAACAACTTCAACAACAACAAGAAGAATAACAAAAGAAGATATCATGCTCATGCTACCGAAGATGATGAACTCCCAAAGAAGAAGGCTAGGGAAGAAAGTGATAGTGATGATGACTCATCAAGTGAAGAAGGGTATGTTCTAAATTCTTCTCTCACAGGTACTATCTCTCATGGTTGTAATGATTGGTTGATTGACAGTGGGGCTTCCAAACACATGACTGGGTTTAAGGAATCTTTTGTGAATCTATCTGAACATGAATCACCCCATAAGGTGAAACTTGGGGATGATTATCAATACCCAATCAAAGGAAGTGATGAAGCCTCCTACAACCTAGATTCTGGAAAATCTTTGAAGATGAAAGAAGTCCTTTATGTACCTGGGCTCAAGAAGAACTTACTCTCCATCTCTGCATTGGATGCAAAAGGTATGAGGGTTGCATTTGTGGATGGCCAAGTCCTAATGTGGCCAAAGGGAAAGACCATAGATGATGCAGTAGTGATTGGAGAGCAAGACGGAGGTTTGTATAAATTGAAGGGAAAACCTAAACATGCCATGGTACATGAATCCATGGAGCCAAGTGAACTTTGGCATAGAAGACTTGCTCATATGCACTATAGGGCACTTCCAATTGTAAGAAAGGCTATAGAGGGTCTTCCTGAAATCAAGACCAAACATTAAGGTGTTTGCAAAGGATGTGCAAAAGGTAAGAACATTAAGAAGGCTTTCCCAAGCAGTGAAAGCAAGGAAAAAGACATCCTGGAAATCATCCACTCAGATGTATGTGGTCCTATGTCATCCAGTTCTCTAAGTGGGTATGTTTACTATGTCTCATTTATTGATGACTTCTCCAGGAAGACTTGGGTATACTTCTTGAAGAACAAAGATGAGGTGTTTGATAAGTTCAAGGAATTCAAAACCTTGATGGAGACTCAAACTGACAAAAGGATTAAAACATTCAGATCCAAAAATGGTGGAGAATTCACCTCAAGTGACTTCAAGAAGCTTTGCAGTGATTCAGGGATTAAGAGGGAGTTGACTGCTCCTTATAATCCTCAACAGAATGGAGTTGTAGAAAGGAAGAACAAAACAATCATGGAAGCAGCAAGGGCAATGCTGCATGACCAGGATCTTCCTATGCATCTATGGGCAGAAGCAGCTAGAACAGCTGTACATGTGCAAAACAAAACTCCCCACAAGATATTGGACAACAAGACACCAGAAGAGGTCTTTTCTGGTAAGAAACCTGAAGTCAGCCATCTCAGAATATTTGGTTGTCCAGTATACACACATGTTCCAAAGGAATCAAGATGTTCTATATGATATGGAAAGAAGATTCTTCTTGACTCCAGGTACATATAGAACATCTTACATCTTTAAAGACTTCCCAGAGTCTAGTTTGTAGGAGGATTCACCACTTCCTTTTATAGGATACTGGTAGTCATCCCCAAGTTTCACCTTATGAGGTGACTCATGTTCAGATAGATCTATAAAGGATTCTTTAAACCTAGTCATGTGTTTGGAAGCCCCACTATCAATAAGCCAATCATCACACCCATGGGAAATAGTACTTGTGAGGGCAGAGATTAAGACATATTCATCGTCAGTTGATGAGTCTTCACTTTCTGCCCTAGCCTTCTTTTTGGGAGGTTCATCATCCTCAGCAGCATGAGCATGATATCTCTTCTTGTTGTTTTTCTTCTTCTTGTTGTTGAAGCTTTGTTTATTCTTGGGACATTCTGAGGAGTAATGTCCTTTCTCATCACAAGTGAAGCATCGAACACGGGAGAGATCTTTCTTCTTCTGATGGAAGTGATGGTATTTCTTGTTATAAGATTTCTCCCTCTTGAACTTACTTCCCTTAGTATGTGTTGTGAGGCATTGGTCTTCACTTCCCATGTTTTCTTCTCGGGCCACAAGCCTAGCTTCCTCTTGTGAACATTCCTCCCATAGTCTACTGAAAGAGATCAATTTCTTCCTAGCACAAAGAACTTGGATGAAGGAGTCCCATGACCTAGGTAGGCCATTCAATTTGGTCATGAAAATTTCTCCATTCTCCACTACTTCATCCATAGCTTCAAGTTGTTCTTTGATTTGAGAGACATTAGTAAAGTAGGATTGGATGGTCTCTCCAGTCTAGAACTTTACCCCTTTCAATTGATTCTGCAGATTCATCTTCAAATTTATATTCTTTCCTTCAAACAACTTAGTCAAGGAGTCAAACATCTCCTTAGGTGTCTTTAGGGAAGACACATGAGGTATGAGATGGTATTTTATAGAATCAACAATGATCCTCTTGGCTTTGACCAAGTTCTTCTTGTGTAAGATATTAGCGTCATCTCCCTCTTGAACTGGAACCTCTTCTTTTATGTAGGTGTCCAAATCATTCTCTTCTAGGATTAACCCAATCCTATACTTCCATGCTCGGAATTTGTCAGCTCCTTCAAGCTTATCCTCAAAGCTTGGTGTGGTGAGACATCTTAATGAGAAACTCAAATGGAAATAAAATATCTAGGTCTTACCACTTGATTGCTGAAAATTGGATCTCGAGCTAGATTAGGGTTTATCAGAGAAACCCTAAAAAGTCAAACTTTGAATTCCAAACTTTTGAAATGATAGAAAGATGCACCTTCTTGAGCTGATCAAGCTGGTATACTTCAAATTTGAAATCTGCAAAATTTGACCCCTCCAAAATTGCCTTGAAACTTCTGGATCTTCTAGACAGGATCTTGAACTAGAGTTTGATAAAGCCCAGCCTTCTACCCAACCAAAAAGTTCAATCTTGTGCTCTAAACTTTGAATTTTTTGAGGAGCATCCAGTCATGGTCACAGATTCCAAAAATTCCAACTTTTATAGAAACCATAATTTTCCATCTTTCCGATCAAAATCCTGATTTAGGGTTTGATGGAGCTTGGCCTTCTTCCCAACCAAAAAATTCGATCTTGGCCTCTAAACTTGAATTTTCTTGAGGAGTATCCAGCCGTGGTCTCGGATTCCAAAAATTTCAACTTTCTCCAAAACCCTAATTTCCCACAGCAGTGACAGGCCAAAAACTGAAAGTGCTCAGAATTGAATTCTGTCTCGACAGAAAGATGTGCCCTTACAAGGAGAGTCAGCCTAGCCTCCTGCCTTTAATGATCTGTGGAGAGAAACCCAAATATTAAGAATCCCTAGCTTCCGCAGCTGCATAGTGTCTTCTTCTTAGGTCTGCTCTGATATCATGTTAATTTTTTGATAATTTCATTCAAACATTATCTTAGGATCCTACTAAGAGAATAACATGCACAACATAACAATCATAAACACAAGAGACACAGAGTTTCCTCGGGGAATGCTAAGAAGGTGAAAAAACTCACAACTTCCTCAGAGATAGAATAAGCCACAATAGAAGATCACAATAATCAAACCCAAAATATAGATGTCTCCAGCAGCTACTCCTCCTCCACTAGTGCGCACTCCTCTCTCAACTAATGTGAGCTGGATGAGTGATTGAATGAATAGAATGAGAGACACAACCTCTCTATTTATACACTAACTTGACCTGCCAATAACCTAACAGGGCTGAGTTCCTAAGGAATCCTAATAACCCATCCACGTGACTCAACTACAGCCGACCCCACACCAGTGGTCTAATAACCCATCAAATATAAGTTGCGACACTTGCAACACTTGCGACACTTATGACACTTACAAATACAAATGACAACACTTCTGATTGGAGGATTAATACATCTCCATCATGAATATAATAAGGCACAAGTGTAATACATAGAAGAATATCTTCTGAGGTTACAAATACATCAACACATTATGATATTCACCTGGGGGTGAAGGGTTTATTTACAATCATCTTTTTTAACTAGGAGGATAGAGACAAAATTCTGTTGGGAGGACCATATTTCGTTTTCTCGGCGGGGCCCTACTTGTGTCCATGAAAGGAGCATTTCAATCCAGACAATGAAGACATGAGAATTTCTCTAGTATGGATCAAACTATACTCCTTACATTGTGAGTATTGGGAACCAAAGAGCCTGGAGGCCATTGGAAATACCCTAGGAAAATTTGTGAAGGCATCAGAGCAGACAAAACAACTAAGACACACATCCTTTTCCAATATCTGTGTGTATATGGATCTATCACGCGAATTACTGGAAGCAATCAATCTCACCTGGGAGGACGAGGATTGGTTGCAACCCATTGATTATGAGAAACTCTCATTCAGATGCAAACAATGCCACAAACATGGACATATGGGAAGGGATTGTCCCCAAAATCTTCAGATCCAAACTCCAGCCTAGGGGACCCGGGAGAATGATGCGGTTGGGGATGGGTTTACTCAGGTGCAGAATAAATGGAGACAATGTCGACAAACTAGCAATCATGCGTAGACTCAGGAAAGCACAAAGTAGAAGAGAAATACTGGAAATTATTTTCAAACCCTTAACTAGGTAGGGGAGGACCTGGATGACCTTAACAAAGAAAAAATTTAATCTCACAACACGGAAGGGAAGGAGACTTATACCCCCTCGGAGATCTCCAAGAAGGGTTTGAATGAACAATTCGAAGGAATGGAGGAGGATCCTTTGAAAGAAGCCGAGGATATGGACCTGGGGGAGTTGGATCTAGATGAAATTGAGAAAGAACATAATAAGAAAGGGAAATGGTATGTTCCAAGAAGACAGATAGAACTCCTGCAACAAGCCATTCTAAAAACGAAGGATTCTCCCTAGGTGGGTATTGAAAAATACCCATCAAAGGGGAGTAAACGGAAGCAATCGAAGGAAGGTGAAAAGAGTGGAAGGAAGATGAACCACTAGAGGATTATAGAAGTCAAAACCCGGTTAGTGGAATCAAGCTAGTACCCCACGATAAAGGAGGCATTTTCTGAAGTTAACATGGTTTCCCAATCAAGGTCATAACCTGGAACATACGAGGGGTGAATCGCCCATGAAAAATAAATACTCTTGGAATTAAATTGAGGATGGAAAAGCCAACAATGTGTTAAATTTTCTGAATTTACTTCAATTTGATCTAGGATCTTAACTGAGAGAACAACATGTACAGCATATCTACAGCATATCAATCATGGAGACAATAATGCAAGCACACAAGAGACACAAAGATTTACTTGGGGAAAACCATAAAGGTGAAAAACCCCAATAACTTCCTCAGAGATAGATAGAGCAATGATACAACCAACCAAGAGAGATAGCCATAACCTAGCAGCAGATCCTCCTCCTCCATAAGTGCGCCACTCCTCCTTGAGTGCATGTGTGAGAAGTGAGTGAGTAAATAGAGTGCCTCCCGCACTCTATTTATACTTGACTTGACTTGCCTTTTTACCTAACTCATGTAGGCTCGAACTTAACCACATAACATAATGCTGAGTGGGCCGACCCCCAATAGGGTGGTCTAATAACCCTTTGACCCACATGGCCGACCCCCAATAGGGTGGTCTAATAACCCTTTGACCCACATGACTTATACAGGGCCGACCCCAAACAAGGTGGTCTAATAACCCATCAAGTATAAGTTACGACACTTACAATATAAATGACGACACTTCCTTATAGAGGAATAATACCATCTCTATAGGAATACAATATACATATATGTGAAATACATTCCGAAGTTACATATACATCAACACTCCCTCTTAACTAGGAAGGTATTTCTCAGCATAGTTCTTCTAGCACAAGTCATCTTCTCTGGATCATCGTCACTAGATAATCGTCATCGAGTCATCATCATCGTCACTGATGCTTCTATCTCAATCAATCTCTGAATCTACTCGTCATAGGAAGTTCTACAGAGCCAGTCCTTTTTCATACTGGATGTAGGCCCACCACCTGCAGGTCTTCGTCATCACTGGCCATACTGTGGAATCCTCAGGACTTTTACGTGCGTCACAAAACCTCGAAAGAGCATCCCAGGCTGTTACGAGCACACAGCTCTACCTATAGGATCTCCCAGGGCAACGAATTACATGTGACCTCACCACAAAACCTCGCAAGAGCATCCCAGGCTGTTACGAGCACACAGCTCTACCTATAGGATCTCCCAGGGCAACGAGTTACATGTGGTCATGGCAAAACCTCGCAAGAGCATCCCAGGACTGATTACGGGCACACAGCCCAACCTATCGGATCTCCCAGGGAAACGAATTACATGCCATAGGACAAAACCTCGCAAGAGCATCTGCCAGATATCCTAGGGCAACGAATTACATGCCATAGGCAAAACCTCGCAAGACTATCTGCAGATCTCCCAGGGAAACGAATTACATGTCCTCCCAGAGCAAAACCTCGAAAGAGCATTTGCCAGATGTCCTAGGGCAACGAATTACATGCCATAGGCAAAACCTTGCAAGACCATCTGCAAATCTCCCAGGGCAACGAATTACATGCTCATCTGCACAACCTGATCCACGGCCACAGAGTATCAACCTGATACTCACCATACATCATCCTGATGTATCCATGATCATCCTGATCATCATCACTGCAACGTCCTGCTGCATGTCATCTGGAGCAACATCCTGAAGCTCGTCATCTATGATCGTCCTGATCATCACTGCAACATCCTGCTGCATGTCATCTGGAGCAACATCCTGAAGCTCGTCATCTATGATCATCCTGATCATCAATGCAACATCCTGCTGCATGTCATCTGGAGCAACATCCTGAAGCTCGTCATCTATGATCATCCTGATCATTACTGCAACATCCTGCTGCATGTCATCTGGAGCAACATCCTGAAGCTCGTCATCTATGATCATCCTGATCATCAATGCAACATCCTGCTGCATGTCATCTGGAGCAACATCCTGAAGCTCGTCATCTATGATCATCCTGATCATCACTGCAACATCCTGCTGCATGTCATCTGGAGCAACATCCTGAAGCTCGTCATCTATGATCATCCTGATCATCAATGCAACATCCTGCTGCATACCAAGTATCTACCTGATACATATCATCATACATGATCCTCCTGATCATCAATGCAACATCCTACTGCATACCAAGTATCTACCTAATACATATCATCATACATGATCCTCCTGATCATCAATGCAACATCCTGCTGCATGCCAAGTATCTACCTGATACATATCATCATACATGATCCTCCTGATCATCAATGCAACATCTTGCTGCATACCAAGTATCTACCTGATACATATCATCATACATGATCCTCCTGATCATCAATGTATCCACCTGATACAAATACAAAACATATGATATATATCACCATACATGATCCACCTGATCATACAATGTATCCACCTGATACATATACAGATACATGGTCCAAGCATCCAACATGATGCATATAAAATACATACACATGATCCAACTGATCATATCCAGCATCCATCATGATGCGTACATACATACATAAAATGATCCAACTGATCATATCCAGCATCCAACATGATGCGTACATACATACATAAAATGATCCAACTGATCATATCCAGCATCCAACATGATGCGTACATACATACATAAAATGATCCAACTGATCATATCCAGCAGAAACTAGAACATCATCCTGATGTTCATCATCGAGCGCTTACATCCACAGCCATGTGAAGGATCCTCCTTCCAACATGCTTGGAATGGCTTCAGCAAATGTGTCCATCACTTCTTCCTCGAAGTGTCCTCGATCTGAATAACGCCAAGCCTCTCTCTGAAGTACTCGAACTTCACCCTGGCTAGTGGCTTCGTCAGCACATCTGCAATCTGCTCGTCCGTCGCAACATACAGGAGCTTCACAGCTCCTCTCTGCACCATATCCCTGATATAGTGGTATTTGATCTCTATGTGTTTCAACCTGTCATGAAACACTGGGTTCTCGGACAGCTTCACACAACTCTGGTTATCACAGAAGATACCAGTAGCTTCCAACGGGAGATCAAATAACTCAGACAGTAGCTTCCGTAGCCATACTGCCTCACAACTAGCTGAACAGGCTGCAACATACTCTGCCTCAGCTGTACTCAGTGCTACGCAGGATTGCTTCCTGCTAAACCAAGAGATCACACCTGATCCCATACTGAAGCAACACCCAGATGTGCTCTTCCTATCTGCAGCACTGCCAGCCCAATCTGAATCAACATAACCCTGCAGGTTAAACTTTTGATTCGCCTCATATCTGAGCCCATAATCCACTGTACCCTTCAGGTACCTCAGAACATGCTTTACAGCAACCAGGTGAACACTCCTCGGATCCGTCAGGAACTGGCTCAATGTGTTCACAGCAAAGCAAATATCTGGTCTCGTGTTCGTCAGGTACATCAAGGACCCAATAATCTGACGATACATAGAGACATCAACTGGCTCAGATGAAGCATCACATAGAAGCTTCAGATTCAATGCCATAGGTGTGGCCATGGCCTTGCAATCCATCATCCCGAACCTCTTCAGGATCTCTACTGCATACTTCCCTTGTCCAAGGAAGATTCCACCTGCATTCTGCCACACCTCCATACCTAGGAAATAGTGCATCATTCCCAAATCTTTCATCTCGAACTTAGCAGCAAGATTCCGCTGCGTGTTGGCAATCAATCTATCTTCACCAAGTTCTGCACACATATAAGACTGTACCATGCTGTCTTGAAATCCATCTGGTGCATCTTCTATTTCATCACTTTTATATTTCTTAATGCTGCCATCTGCAACATGCTTGATCTGATAGTTCCATTTGGAAGTCATAACAAACTTCCCTTCACATCTTGGGACCGCATTCCAAACATTGTTCTTCATGATTGACGGATCATGGCATTCTTCCCGTATCCTGGGAACTTCAATATCTTCAATAGATAATTTGTTGCTGAACAAATGTTGTAGTTCTACTTTTGTAGGAGATGGCATACGATCTTTCCTACACAACAAGTTAAATTGCATGATTAGAAAACATCTCATAGTTTTCAGAACAAATTCTTACACATAAAGAAATATGTCATACAGTCATGCAATTATCTTAGCCAATGCTTCAATACAACATTTATCCATATCCCGTAACTTTCTAGATGCCTTCCAATCTCTACCAGAACATTGTTAAGAGTGTGCACAACTCCCAACATGTCAGCAAAGAGGTTTCATTCTAGATAAGTAGCAATGGAATGTTGTACAGTGCCATAGGCCACTTACCCATGTATATTAGTAGTACACTGTTCATCAATGCAACTATTCTAATATGCACAATACATATCCTAAGTCTAGGAACATGAGCATATACATCATTGAACAATTTTATTTTAACAAACACATATGCAAGAAATGATAATTAAAATACTTATCTTTGTTTGTTCGTTGGGTGGACTCCCTCCGAGTCTTCGCTTTCTTGCAGGAGCTGCTAGAGTCCTAATCTGCAGTAGCTTCTTCTACACCTTTCTGTTGTGGGATGTAGAGAGATGGTCAACTCCCTCTGAATATCTGCATCCTTGCATAAACCACTGGAGTGTACTCCCTCTTGATCTTTGCTTCCTGGATTACCTGTTCTTGAATCTCATATTCATCCTTGGTTCCTATGCATGCTTATTAGTATCATGAATGTGTTATCCTTGTGATCTCATATAAAATCATACATTCATTAGTATACTATTAAAACACAATAATCTCAAGCATGTATAGTCATGATCATTTCAAACAGAAATAATAAGCATTAGCATTCAAGGATTCTTATGGTTAGTCAAATCATAAGAACCATAACATGTCTAAACTTATAATTACTCAAACCTATGACTCTTCAAGTTAGTTGAATCATCAATCAAGATAAGAGATATATTATGCATAAGACCTGTGATTATTCCAACCTATACCTTCATGATTCCTCTGGTTAGTCATATCATCAATTAAGGTAAGAAACATAATATGCATACAACCATGATTATTCAAACCTATGACTCTTCAGGAATAATCATTATCAACAATAGTATAAGATCCTAACACAAGGTAGGATTCTAGCTTGATATAGGAAAAACATACCTGGATTAGCATGCTAGCTATTTATGTCTAACATACCCGCATAATGTCTTCTTGTTCTTCATCAATGACTTGTGCTAGTAACCTGCATGTCTCATAAGTTAACCATTGCAAAACCAAGTTATACATACCTCGTAAATGGATCTTCTATGAGATCCATGACAATGGATGAATCTTTGTCCTCATGTTATCATGATCATATGTTCTTGGACCAGAACATGATTTGTCTTTCTTGGTGTACCTTTCATGTTAGTAGACAACATAAACCTCATACAACACCATAATGCATTAGTACAATCATAAGTGTCAACACCCTAACCAATGAATATCTTCTATCATGCATTCATAATTTTGTTAAGGTGATACGACAAATCTAAAATCAAAATTGTACTGACCGTAATAACATGAAGACAAACATACCATAAACTTAATCATGGACAAATATCGAAACATGACTCGATGAGTCATACCTGTTGAGATCACTTGTAATCTTCTTATGTAAGGCCTTAGCCTCATCTCCCTCTGAAACAGGAACTTCTTCACTCATGCAGATGATCAATCCATCTTCTTCTGGGATTAACCCAATCCACTTGATTTGCAAGTACTGGACCTGGAGCTGGATATGGGTTTGTCAGAGAAACCCCAAAAATTCAAACTTTGAATTTCAACCTTCTGACAGGATAGAAATATGTGTCTTGATGAGCTGATCAAGTTGGTATATTCAAAATTTGAAGACTGCAAAGTTTCACTCCTCAATTTTGCCTTTGAAACTTCCGGATTCACTGGATGTGACCCTGAACTGGGGTTTGATGAAGCCCACTCTTCTTCCCAATCAAAATGTTTGATCCAAAGCTCTAAGCTTCTATTTTTCTGAGGAGCTTCCAGCCGTGGTCACAGATTTCAAAAATTCCCATTTTTACAGAAGCCCTAATTTTTCACTTTTCTGATCAAAGTCCCGAACTAGGGTCTAATCAAGCCCGGCCTTCTGCCCAACCAAAAATTCTGATCTTGGTCTCTAAATTTCTATTTTGATGAGTAGCATCCAGCCGTGGTCTCCGATTACAAAAATTCCAACTTTCTTCAAAGCCCTAAATTCCGAAAGCCATGAATGAAGGTACCAAAAAATAATTCTGTTTTGACAGAAATATGTACCTTATTGTTTCTGGTGTAACTCTGAAATTTTTGATCCACAGGGTCTGAAAAAGTTTTTTGAGATAGCCTGACCTGTTATCTTTCCATCCTAACAGGTCTGACCTCAATTGGATTCTCTGAGAGAGAGTTATGCCAAATGTCGCAACGTGACCTGTTTTGGGATAAAACAGGAGAGCGAACTTGTACGGCGTGCCACGTGTCACTATTTTAACTTCGGCCTCTGAAAAAGTTTTCTGAGATAGTACAGACTGTGTACTACCTGTCACTTTTTACGAAATTTCATTTGGAGCTTCCTAGCCCAAGATATGACCTTTTTCCCAAGGTCACCTGATTTTGACTCAGATCTGGAAGAGGCCGAAACCCTATATTGAACAGATCATAAATCACAAAGTACAACGAATTAGAGGTTGTCCTTTGGACACAAGATACCTGGAGATCTTATCTTCGGCTTGTAACAATTTCAGGTCCGAAAACTTCGCCAAAACGGATTTATAGCGAAAGTGCTACGATGACTGGTTTTTGCTATATCAAGCCCTAGCATCGTAAGTGCAACAAGTGTCATACATGCCATATCATGCCTTCTTTCAGGCTAGCTCTGATACCATGTTAAATTTTCTGAATTTACTTCAATTTGATCTAGGATCTTAGCTAAGAGAACAACATGTACAGCATATCTACAGCATATCAATCATGAAGACAATAATGCAAGCACACAAGAGACACAAAGATTTACTTGGGGAAAACCATAAAGGTGAAAAACCCCAATAACTTCCTCAGAGATAGATAGAGCAATGATACAACCAACCAAGAGAGATAGCCATAACCTAGCAGCAGATCCTCCTCCTCCATAAGTGCGCCACTCCTCCTTGAGTGCATGTGTGAGAAGTGAGTGAGTAAATAGAGTGCCTCCCGCACTCTATTTATACTTGACTTGACTTGCCTTTTTACCTAACTCATGTAGGCTCGAACTTAACCACATAACATAATGCTGAGTGGGCCGACCCCCAATAGGGTGGTCTAATAACCCTTTGACCCACATGGCCGACCCCCAATAGGGTGGTCTAATAACCCTTTGACCCACATGACTTATACAGGGCCGACCCCAAACAAGGTGGTCTAATAACCCATCAAGTATAAGTTACAACACTTACAATATAAATGACGACACTTCCTTATAGAGGAATAATACCATCTCTATAGGAATACAATATACATATATGTGAAATACATTCCGAAGTTACATATACATCAACACAATGGTTTTTTACAAGAAACAAAATGTAGTTCTGAGATTATTCAAGAGATAGGTAGGAAAGTTTGGAGAGGTAGTGATATAATAGCAATTGGTGTGAGGGGTGCTACGTGAGGTTTGGAAATTATTTGGTGGCCAGAGGAGATTTGTTTAAACAAATTTCGAGCCACACGTTTCTTTCTATCGGCATATTTTCAGATATGCAATACATCAGTGAAAGGGATCATCATCGATCTTTATGGACCAAGTATTTTTTCTCAAAAAACGACCTTTCTTGCTTCCCTGAAAGTGGAAGCGAGGGAGAATGGAGATCATATTTGGTTGGTTTGAGGGGATTTTAATATGATTACCTCTCTAGAAGAAAAAAAGGGAGGAATACAGTTGCTTGAACCGACCAATGAAGCCTTTAAGTACTTTATAAATGACAATCGGCTGGTGGATGTGGAAACAGGAAATGGGTGGTTCACTTGGAACAACCGACATGGGGGAGAACACCATATGGCTTCCAGATTAGATATATTTTTACTCTCTAAAGGACTAGTCAATGGAAATGGGGATGTGACAAATATGGTCCTACCTTCTGCTGGTTCGGATCATTGTCCTCCGGGCCTCGTTTAGGAAGGAGGAGGCCCTCCAATTAGGAGACCTTTTTGGTTTGAACAATTTTGGCTAGAGCACAAAGACTTCAAATCATTAGTCTAACAATGGTGGGAGGAGTTGGATACCCTAAGGGGAACACTAATGTACCAATTTCAACAAAAACTAAAGTCTATAAAAGCAAGGATTCATACTTAGAATAAAGAAGAATTTGGGGATATATTCCAAGACAAGAAACATCTTAGTGAGAAATAGGAAGATATCCAAAATGAATTCTGGGTATAGTGAGCAGTTGAAGCTTAGGGAACAAGAGACCCTGGACCAACTTAATGCTCGTGAATAGTAGGAAGAGATTTACTGGAAGCAAAATTCAAGAAACCAGTGGCTTCAAGAGGGGGAATGAAATACAAAGTTCTTCCACCATTCTGTGATCTAAAATCAACAAAAAACCAAACTCATGAGACTAAAAAATGAGGTTGGATAGTATGTGGAAACAAGAGAGGGAATGGAACATGAACTGATAAATTATTTTGAGACAATTATGAAGGAAGATAGAAGGGACATGTATGAGCACATAGAAAAAATCACAACACATAAACCCAATCTTGTTTCCTCGAGCCAGAATGACATCGTGATGAAACCTATCGAGTTGCAGGAAGTTGAGGAATTTGTTCATCAGATGGTGGATGGGAAAGTGCCTAGACATGATGGTTTCAAAACAAATTTATTCCACCATTTTTGTGATCTCATTAATATGGATGTGTGGAATATTATGGAGGATTCTCAACAGGACAGAGGAGTGTTGAGGGCCTTCAACTCAACTTTCCTCACTCTCATCCCAAAAGATGAGGGAGCTGACTCACCAGGTAAATTCAGACCCATAGCCTTATGTAATGTTATCGATAAGATTATCACCAAAGTTATTGTGAATAAGTTGAAACCTATCCTCCCTAATCTTGTTTCTCCGGAATAATCGGGCTCTGTGTAAGGATTCCAAATTTTGGATGGATTTATACTGGACCATGATATTATCCAATCCTTGAACGTCACTAAAAATCCTGGTATGTTGTTTAAATTGGATATCTCAAAAGCTTATCATAATATAAGATGGAAATTTATGAGAGAAACGGTAAAAGCTTTCGGTTTTCATTGGGATTGGATAGAATGGATAATGAACATGAATTCCATGGATTTTTTTTCAATTATGCTCAATGGTGTCCCCACTAGAATTTGCAGTCCTTCTCGGGGTATTAGACATGGAGATCCTTTATCCCTGTTCTTGTTGATTCGTATGGATCAGCAATGTGATTAAATCTATGGTGGATAATAAGGAAATAAAGGGGTTGAATATTCATATTGGGGTGGATAAACATACTCACCAATAGTTTGACGATGACATAATGTTGATGTGTCACCCATCTATTCAGGAAGCAAGAGATTTCAAGAAAGGTTTGATGATGTTTCCAAAAGCCTCGGGTCTAGAAATCAATTATGAGAAATCACAGATCTTTTTCTTTAACACCCGTAGTTCATTTTTCAAAGGAATATTATGTGCATTCTTGGGTTCCAAGCGAGCTCCCTTTCACCCAAATACTTAGGTACCCCTCTAGCTGGAGGAGTCATCCGAAAAATTTCATGGGTGGATCTTCTGGATAAGATGAGGAAGCAACTGGAAAACTGGGCTTACAGACTCCTTAATTTTGCGAGTAGAGTTGCATTAGTTAAATTTGTGCTTCAAGCAATGCTTATATATTTATTCTCATCCATTGCATCTCCAAAAAATTTCCTTAAGGAAATTAGAAATATTTAGCACCAATTCTTGTGGGGTTGCAACTAGGACAAACATAGGTGGGCCTTGGTTGGATGGGAAAAGATCTGTAAACCAAAATCCCAAGGCGGTTTGGGCTTTCGAGACCCAAAGAATAATAGTAAAGTTCTTGGGGCCAAAATATGGTGGCACTAGGTCACCCATAAAGAGGAGCCTTGGTCAAAACTGTGGCACATTAAATACGCAAGAAATAAGAAAAAAAGGGAACTCATCCGATTTAATGAGGATAAGAAAGGATCTTATATATGGAGGTCTACTTTCGAAAGTTGATATGATATAGGAACATAACTTCTGGGAAATCGGAGATGTGGAAGATGCGAATTTTTGGAACTATTCATGGCAACAAATTCCTAAGATCATTACGCTTTAAACTTTTGAATTGTGTCAAAATTGGGCAAGGTATATGGGGTTGGTAAAGGTCTTCCAGTTTTGGAGTGAGGAATGAGCTAATGAGGAATTTCATGAATGGAACCCCCAAAATTGGTGGAGATAGAGAATCCTGGCGGATAATATTCCTAAGATTCAAGAAGTTCTCTAGGAGAGGTGTATTCAGATCCAAAGGGGACTGAATAAACTCTGTTGGGGGTACCAATCAAAAGGAAATTTCAACACTAAGGAGGTTTATGATCTTTGTTTCAACTATGAAGGACCCTCAAATGATTAAATATGGCCGAAGGTATGTAAGTTCAATCCATGGCCAAAGGTGGCCACTTTTATTTGGCTTGTATCCTATAGATGGATTTTAACAGGGGAAACTTTGAAGAAACATGGTGTGAGTGGGTCACTCCAATGCCCCCTATGTAGCTATGATGAGGAAAATTTGAATCATCTATTGGATTCCTATCCTTTCTCCTAAGCTCTGTGGGATTGTGGGGCCAAGATTTTCTGAAGATCGAATAGAGAGAGGGGTCAACCAGATCAAACCTTCATCAATTGGGACTCCAAATCCTTTCAAAATCCCATAATTCATAGAATTTGGCTCATGTTCACGGGTCTCCTTATGTGGGAAATATGGAAGGAAAGGAACAATAAGAAATTTCGAGATAAGAGGAGAACATTGCAGCAAGTTTGGAGCAGAGTGGGTAACCAAATCCAAGAGACAATCAAGGCTACTAAATGGAATGAAAAATACTAGGAAATGGAATTATGGAATGTTGGGGATTAGACTTTTCAATCCAAGGATGGATTCGGTTCAAACCCAAATAAGCCCCTCCTGAAAGCCCATCGATCCAGTCTCCTCCTCCTCCAGGTCCCTTCAAGTTGAATTTTGGCGGGGAATCATAGGGAAACTCAGGGTTTGCTGACTTCGGTGGCGTGATAAAAAATTCAGAAGGGGACATTTTGTGGACATTTCATGGGTTCTTAGGCCATGAAACAAACAATGTCGTTGAGTTGGAAGGCCTCCTATATGGCCTTAGGATGTTATCTAACAAAGGATGGGTTCCAGTAGTGGTGGAGGGGAATTCAAACATCATATTCAAGATGGAAAAGAGGCTTCAAAATGGGAAAAAGATTTCAAAAGCGGTTGATAGCTAGCGCTTGACTTACAAGGTGGAAAATCTTGTGACTTTCCTAACCGAACATCATGCATGGGTCTTTTCCATGTTAAACATGATGGAAATAAGGTGGCAGAATACCTATCCCTTGTGGGGGGAAATTGAAAAGGAGGCATCGTGGAGGGTCAGTTGTCAAGTTTTCAAGATGAATACCGGGCTAATCAATTCACTCACCTAGCGGTTCAGGACATTCGATGAGTGCGAGCTGAGAGGGAGGACATGATGTTCGGGAATTATAACTTAGATAGGTCCCACGTGGCGGGATTGTTAGCCACTTAGAATGATCATGTCCTTCCTCCTCAAGATGGTAGTGGTACTAACCAATTTAACATATGCCTAAGAGAACAATTATGCTCCCCCTCTAGTCATGATGAGGTGCAGTTATGGAAAGGTCCTCGAATGGAGGACACAATATGATAATCTAATCAAATGGATTGTCCTGCGATCAGGATTGCAGTACATCTCATCCATACCGGACATCCAGATGTGGATTGGATGGCTTGCTATAAATATGGAGGACAGCCTGAGGCCCATAGGAAAATCATCGTTAAGATCTTTCTTCTCTGTGCTAGTGCATTCCAATAATTGTAGTTCTCTATGTGTGAAATAGATATTTTCCCCTACGCGAGAAATCATGGCGCCAAGGATGAAATCTAAGAGGGCGAGAAAGGGAGAAAGGATCTGAGCTATGAGGGTTACCCATGAGCAAATTGTTTTGTGTAGGTGGCATGTTCCTTTAAAGAGAGCATCCCCCCATTATTAGAGAAGAAATTGAATAGGTTGAGTAAGATTTATGGGAGCAGGTTAAAACCATGAGGTCAACTACTGGACAGTTTTCAGCCTATGACCACATTGTCATGACCTATTGGGTCATGAAGGGCTTGCCGTCACATGTACTAATGGAACGGGAGATCAAAGCGGAGGGGGACATGGAACCTGTCAAAGCATGGAAGGAGCATCACAATTATAACCAACTAATGCAAAAAAAAGACCTCATCGTTATGAAACTGGGCATCCTGCTCTACACTCCCTTGGGTGGCCCTCCTGGCGCTGTGAAAGATGGTGACTATCTTTTCCTGCGCTCGGGTCTTCCTCGTCAACAAATGTTTTCCCCGGGTGATGCCATGGTAAAAAATATTTAATGTCTATTAATTTGGTTTCTCTTTTTGTCTTTTATATATGTCTATGTCTCCAATTTCGTTATATTTTTGTGATATACTTGTTAGTCTGTTGGCAATAGGTAGGGTTTGGGATGATTGGGGTTTTGAAGACATAGTCTGTAGTGGGCTTGGGAAAGGACTTATTTTTGCATATAAAGTATGGAAGGGGGTTTAGAGTCTCTTGGGACGCTTATTAGGAAGCCAAGTAGTCTATAAATCGGCAAGGCCATATGTTTTGAACATCATGTATCACTTGTTTTTATAGTAATATAATTTTCTTGCTTACAAAAGAAAAACATGACATAATAATTAAAAAAAAATTATGAATTTAATCTATATACACATGAATTTAATCCATATTTTTAAAATAATATATATTATTTTTTTTTACTAGGGGAATCAACAACTGTAGTTGGGCTGGTACTCACGTGACACGAGGTCCAAGGTCCAGGATTCCAATATCGCTACCACTATACCCCTACGTGCATCCACAAGGCCTGAACCATGCAACACAGGTAAGATTGGGGGGTTAGAACATGTGACTTGGGATTCAAACACGTGACCTTCCATTTACAACTAATTACAAATTCTCATCTTTACCACATGAGCTTCGCCCACAAGCAAAAAAGATATATATTATTAATTACTAATAAATATTATTATTATTAACTATTAATATTAAGTTTAAATAAATAATATCATTTAATTTAAATATTTAATATTGTTATATATTAATAACAAATATCTTTAAATAAATTCAAATATTTAATAAATAAATTCAAATATTTCTAATAAAAATATTTTTTATTTAATAATAATAATAAAAAAAAAAAATATTTATATTTAATAAATAAATTTTATTTTTTAACAAAAATAAATGTTATATAAAAAAATACTTTTAATTAATATTAACATATTTTTTACTATATTTTATTTTTATTTATATCTATTTTATTCAATAATATTTATTAATTAAATAATATTAATAATACTATTTTAAAATTTAATAAATATTATTATTAGGTTTAAATAATTACTATTGTTACATATTAATAACAAATATTATTAATTTTTTTCCGTAAGTAATGTATAATCACCACAATGAAATCTAAAGTGTGACTTTTTACTCTCGAGCTAGGGTTTCTGCGTGTTTTCTAGAGTTTGGAAGGATATATCCCCCTCCCCCTCCAGACCCTAACCCAGAGGCTCGGCATAGGATCTTGGAGGAGAGCTTTCGTAGAGTTGTTGCGAGCCAACCCGTTTCCAACAAGCCCTCCCCTGGGAACGTTTCCAAATTTGTTAAGAAAGTCACAGTAATAGAAGTAAAATATCATTAGCAGCGTCCTAGTGCAAAGTTGTAGCTCTTTCAGAGAGAGGACTAACTGGCCACTTCACTGGTCTTTGGCTCCCACCCAGGACCACTGAAATCTAGATAAACAAACACTGGAGGCCTCTAATTCAAGGAGAAGTACAACAGATCTTCTGTGGCAATGGGTCTTTTGTATTTCTATTTGAGAGAAAGGAAGATAGATATTTGATCTTCAGAAATGGCTCATACTTCATGGGGCATAGAGGCATGTACATCAACAAATGGGGTTTATCCTTTGAACCGGAGAAAGACATCCCTACAATAGTTCCATCATGGGTTAAGCTTCCACATCTTCCTCTCCACTACTGGAATGATGAAGATCTGAGAGAAATCGACAACACTCTGGGGAACTAGATAGATAAGTTGGAGCCTAAACTGCCAATGTTCTCCTGTGCAATAATTTGTGTTGAAGTAGATCTAGAAAAGGGTTTTCCAGAAGCTATAAATATTTCCATGGAAGGATGGAATGACCTTCAGACATTTGACTACAACAAAATCCCATTCAAATGCAAAGTATGCCATGAATATGGCCACTTTTCTAGGTTTTTTCCAAAATGGAGGAAGGAGGAACCTGAAGAAGTACAAGGGGGAAAATAGAATGAAGTGAGCAGGGAGAAAGGGAATAAATCAAATACTATTCCACTGCAATCACCAAGGAAAAGGAAATTGACATCAAATAGTTTCCAAGCCCTTTCCAATGAAGAACTTGAGGAAGAACAAGAACCATATGAAGGAAAAGCAAAGGAAACCTCAAGCGATAAAGGTAAAACTAAGGAAGACTCTAAGGATAAAGAAAAAAACCCTCACCTGATAGAGATAGAATAAAAGGAAAAATACAACTTCAATATCATAGTGCATCCCTGAATGCAAATCTCTCTTAGCTCAGGGGGCTCTGTAAAAAGGTATAAAACTCAGGAACATATAGAAGATACATCGAAAAGTAAAGAAGAAGAAGCGGAGCCCTTAACAAAAAAGGATGGAAGCCCAACAAAACCCTAACAGAATAGGAAGCAGCTAGGGAAAAAGCGGCGGCTAAGCAAACCATCTTGGACCAACATATAAGAATATCAGCAGGAAAACAAATTCTAGGAGTTACAAAAGAAAAGAAGGACAAGGCCCTGTTATCACATATATAGTAGTCGGGCTACCATACATTATTTTTCTGATTCCAGTACACTATTCAGCTAGTTCCCTTACATTGAGATGTTGAGATGAGCATCTATATTGGATCACTATTAGATTTTGGACAGTAGTTGTATTCCCCATGCCATGACTGAGTCTCAGGATACTCAGAGAGATGACCGATGTAGCCATTATACCATTGATACAGAGCAGTCAGTAGTGCCCAGAGTTATAGCAGCAGTTTCAGAGGACAGATGATGGTACAGGTTTATGAGCATTCAGGTATTATGACTCAGCAGGTATATCATTATGTTATGGTTATATTTCTTTTATACTTATTCTTATAGCATGTCTTAGCACTTAGTGTCATGATCTGGCGATCATATAGATATGAGGACCTGGTTGATCTTATTATGTATACTATATTGTCCCTACTCAGACTTAGAAGTTCACTATTCATACTCATTGGTCTTACCCTCCTTAGGGAGAATAGAGGTGATCATTCCACCATACCTTGGATTGCTAGTGTTGGCTCCATTATTCATTGTCTTCATCCATCCATTGACAACCTTTTAATTTATCACCCTGACTTACTACCTGACTAGTGGCATGGAGGACTTTTCCCCACTGTAGCGTCTGTATTGGATGAGCTTCCCTGTTTACTGTGTCTCGGCTTTGAGTTGGTGACAAAACTTACCTTTGGTGAGTTGGATTGTAGGCCTAAATCATTCTGGTCGGTTGTCCCGATGTTTGGCACTGGCTCGAACTCCCCCTAGTCACTTGAGATGTTGTTGGCTAAAACTGAAAGCTCATGTACTATGTATGGAAACTGATAAATTCGCCCATGGAAACTAAAAAGGGCAAGAGCAATGAACTGCTAACAAATACTCTTCGAAGAGTATAAGAAAGGTCCAAAAAGCAATGATTCTTAAAAGCTATATCTAAACAATTGCTGACCTTATATATGTATGAAAAACATGCCCTAGATGCAAGCTGGAACTAGTTGTGCTTATCAGCACACCTGAGATCGAAAGGGTTATGTAGGCCAAAAACGCCATGAAATGAAACTGAATGATCCTAATGAACCTGGATCAACTTGATATAGACATGATGCCTAAGTTGAATAAGCACTCTCTAAAAAACTTATCCATTTGTGAGACACCGCCATTCCTTGTGTTGTTGCTCATTCAGTATATACTATGGTGTGTATTCCCTTTCCCATTGCCAAAGTGTCACAAAGTTAAGTCGGTCAAGCCATCCCTTAGCGTAGCTAGTTATTGCAGCCTTCACCCTTCACTAGCAAATTGATCACAGCTATGAAGTGAGTATGGTCTTGAAAGTCTGGTCTGAGTAATAATAATAATTAATGACATTATACATTTGGATTTAGATCGCCAGTAATGATTACTTTGTGTTATAATTGTTATTTGAATAATTTGTAGAGCATATATTAACCTTTGACACTTTGCAGTAGCTTCTAATGATAGATCTGAGTTATATTTGATCATGTTGACTTGGTCAACCTAGTTTGACCAAGGTCAACCATAGGACATGAGATGGTTGGACCTTGTGATGATATGGAGTGATGATATATGGTATATGTACATGTGAATGATGATTCTATGCAACAACTATAGGGTTATGATGATGATTCATGGTTTACGGCATTATTTGATCATTTACAGATTATTATTATTTGACCTGTTCCGGTATATTGGATATATATATTGATCATGCAAAGACTCATATGGTGTATGTGTACACATCTTGGATGGATGTGGACCTTCTGAGTCCAATGAGACAGTTTGTTTTCAGTTTCGGGCAATTATAGTGATGATTGAGCCTCAGTAGGCTATCCCAGTGCAGTTTTGGTCTGTCGGAGGCCCTGTCAGAGCAGATGTGATTTTTATCTGGTTGACCTAGGGTGATGTGCTTGGAGGGGGTGGTCCAACGACTTGTTTTTACCATATTACCCCCCCTCCTAGACACATTGGTTCCTTCACCTTGATAACGCAGGCACTCCAGGAGGTAGTTTGGGGCAGTTTCACGCTTCCCAAGGCATTTCAGGATTGGTAGAAATGGCTAATGAGGAAATCGATTTGGGCTACTGAGGCAATGGTTTGGCATGGGATGATCAGTGATGATGGATTGATGTCTTCCACACCTCCTCCAGCAGTTTCAGCTTCATCGGGGCCTGCATCCATCACTTATGGCATTTTCTGATGAATTCTAAGGTCTTTTGAGGCCTATGATTTGACCATAGAGGCACGATTTGGTATATTGATGACTATTTTATTATTATTGTGCTATGGGGATTGACCAAGGGTGGCTAAAATTACCCCTTGGACCCACCATAAGCTTCCTATTATATTTTGTCATCATGATTTGGTGGGATTCCCCTCTTCTAGGGCAATTTTGTCCACTTATATTATATTTTATTAGTGATCCATGTATTTTATTGTTGATCTCATCTCAACCATTGATTAGACATTTGTATCTTTTAATATTAGCCACTTATTCAAAAAGTGGTTAGGATTTTGATGCCTCTCCTTCCTATTTAAAGGAGAGAGCTTCTCATTTGTAAGGGGACTTGTGGCTCTGGATTATTGGAATAGAAAATTATTATTGCATCTATCTCCATTGTTGTGGTGAATGTTTTTGGTGGTCGTTCGTTGGTTCTTCCTTTGCACTGAGTTATTGGAGATCTTGTTTTGCCATATCTTTTGTACCACGTTTTTCATCTACAGGTGGAGGCCGATTTGCTTTGAGGAGGAAGTATTGGTAGGGGAAAACTCTCCCTACTTCTTCTTTGGATCTCTTTGTTGGTAATAGGGAGTATTACTATCCCAGGACCTTCTATTCTATGTTATCATTGCATTTTACTTGTATTTCCTCCATACTTGACCTCTCTGATTGAAATCGATTTTCCTTGGATTGACAAGTAGAGGAGGGCGCACTTGTGGGCTAGGGCATCAATTTGGCAAGCAAAATCAATAATTTCTCATTTGATCTTTGCGGGAATATTCCTCAACATCAAAGCATCTCTCTTCATCACTCAGGTATGATCTCAAGGTAAGTTCTATTTCCATGATCTATACACTTGTCTAAAATATTTAACATCCTAATCAATCAAAACCCCTTTTGTTTACATTTTTTCAGATCTACTAAGATCTAGTGGCTTCTTGGGTGAGATATTGAAAACCCACCTCTATAGTATCCACGGCATCCCGGATCTATATTTTGGTGAGGATTGGCCTCCATTTGACCCTCTTCCCAAGGCATTTAGCCTCTCCAAGCAAGGGTGCACTTCCTAGTTTGGTGGGTTGACCTAGATCTAGTATGTGGGTAGTTGAGATCCCGCTTGATTCATGATCTACACATCCAATAACCTACCCTCAGATTTTCATTTTCTGATTTCTACCTTGTGGGCCCTATTCCACATTTTAAGGGATTTAATCCCCATTTTGAACCACTTGGTATCTTCAAACTCAGATCCAGTAAGATCTAGCCATTGGATTGCCTTGAAATTGTAGATCCATACTCTCACTTGCTTAAACCACTTGGATATAAAGTTTGGATGCCATTGGACTTGTCTTGACCCCACTTATCCCACTTTTAGGCCTCCTTGGGTAAAGTCGCACCACCTTGGAGAAGTGAGTTGTCCCACTTCTAGAACGTGGGTACTTGAGATTTCAGTGGATTTGGAACAGGAGTAATTAAAAACCTAGGTCTAGTAGGTCACCTTGTCAAATCTTGCCTTGGGGATAACATTCCTTGTTTCAAGGGATTGTGGTCCACTTAGGTCAAACCTAGATCTAGACCTATTCATCCATCAAGACTTTAATTGCCCACTTGTCTCATGAAATAGGAGTCCTTAACCACAAGTTAACTTTACTTTGACTCCATTATCCTAATTCCCAAGGCACTGGTCTCTCTCCAAGTCAATTCGACTTTCCTAGATTGTTGGATTAACTTGTGGTTTCACCCTTGATTGGTGAGCTAAACCCTTTGATGCCACCATACTTCATGATCAAGCTTGTCACTTGTACTAGTTAGCCCCAACTCAACCCCTAAACTACCCTGCATTGGACACAGTTCCCAAGGCAGTGGATTTTCTCACATTGAACTAGTACTTTAATCCTGGATCCTATTTCACAAATCATAAGTCACTTTCACATCAATAATGAACCAAAGCTATACTCATTGAACCCCTCACTTGTCTTGTGATTTCATCCTAAGGTCTAGGATAAACCATACACCTTACTTCACTTAGAATTAACTTGATTTGGTGTCTTGGTTTTGATCTCTCCTGTCGGGAGTAGATCGGATCTCCCCCTTTGTTGTCTGGGATAGATAACATAAAGTGAAGGTTTCCTCGACTGGCGTGACAAGCATCTATTAGAGGTCGAGGTGATCGTGGTTGCACCTTTTGAGTTGCCCTTCCCTATTGCCATCCATGAGTGGATACATCCATAGGGGTAACTACAGTTTAGGTGATAACATTTTGGCGCCGTTGCCGAGGAGGCAATAGCTTACCCTGGTTCAACATACCTTTCTTAAAGCCCTCCCGTTTTTTTGCCTAACATTTTGGTATTGAAAGGCATAGGGCTTACGTCGAACAAACTAAGTAGTCATTATCCACTCTCTCCTGCATATACAACAACACATATCTTGGTAGAAGAGTTTAAATCTACCTGGCGACTCCCAATCGTGACTCTGCTGAGGAGCGAGCTCATTTACATCCTTATAACACGAGAAGTAAAGTAAACTTGGATCAAGTTGAAGGAACCCCAATTACATATTGTAAGAGAGATCCTAAAGCACAATCATCTAACTTCTTTTGGAAATTGGTTAACCATTCTCCAAACGGAGCTTCAAGATCCCCTTTGTTTAATCTGGTTCCTCCCTCATCTCCTAATTTAAACTTAAACACAAACTTACCAAATCTGATGTCCAAAACAAACTCTGGAAACCAGAATGTTCTTCCTCCACAAGCTCCTAGGATTTTTGGAAGGAAGGCAAAACCATCTCCTTTAGACTTTTCCCAAATTCAGGGTGCACCCCATGACATGCCTGGAAAGTATTTTGAAAAGGTTCCCAGATTTGATGGAGTATCTGCTATATCAATTGAAGACCACATTGATAAAGTATGGGAACACATGGAAGCATATGGAGCATCTGAGGAAGATGTGTTCATGAGGGGTATCTTGGCATCTTTAGAAGGAGATGTTAGGAAGTGGTTTGACAGGTTTCCTGCCTCATCCATTGATGGGTATGATAACTTTGTCAACAAGCTAAATAGTGAGTGGTCCCGAAAGTTAGATGGGAAATTTCTCTTACATCAACTTTTTGACATTAAGAAAAGAGAAAATGAAACAGTCCATGAGTTTAACATAAGATTCGAAAAGACTGTAGCTATTATCCCTGAAGAAATTAGACCAAAAGACCAAGCAGTTGTTATTCAATACTTGAATGCTTTTGAAGGATGGGTTGGTTATCAGCTAAAGGATAAAAACCCAAATGACTTAAAAGCCGCTTAATCAAATGCTTAAGATGGCTGAACAAAATGTGGTCTCCATGGGGAAACAAAACTTTTTCGATCAATTTACCCCATCCACTTCCAGATCTGACCCTAGACTTCGAAAACCAAAGGAACCTATGAGTGTGCCAAAGGAATCAAAGGATACTTTAGAAGTCATGCAAGAAATGATGAAGTAATTAACTGTCCTAACAAAGAATGTGGCAAGTTTGAATGACCCTGAGAGACATATAAATCCTTATGGCCCTAAAACTTACTGGAATAATAATAGGAGGCCTGATGGGTATAGGGATAGGCGACGACCCGAGTATCCAGAAAAATCTGAGAAGAAGGAAGTCAATTGGTGTGATGAAAAAGAAGAAGAACCCTTTGACACCATTGACCATGATGACCAACCAGAAAACATCAACTTTATAAATGACTTATCTTATGATGAAAACTTTGGAAGAATTCTTTTAGAAGAAGAGCCTTGGGAGCAAGAAGAGGACATAGTAGAAGAACCTAGTTCCTCATGTTGTGCCATAGAGCTCCTAAAACCTAAAGAGAAACCCAAGTATCAGATTTATAAACGAGGAAGTACTTCCCAACCTTCTTTCCTTGATAAACATAAAAAGATTGATGAAGATAAAAAGGAAGAGGAAGATCTTGCTATGGATGATTATGATCTTAGGATTGATATGAAGAAAGAGTTAAGCAAGATAATGTGTAATATCCCTGTCACTGAGTTGATGAAGGTGCCTTCTGTTAGATGCCAAGTAGAGGAATTTTTCGATGGTATTGGCCAAGAGAAAACTCCTGAACCGGTCCTAGAATCATGTCATATCCAAAATCTTAGTGGAACACAACCTAGTGAAACAAAGAAGGATCTACCAATAAACATCCATTCAACCATTTATGAAAGAAAGAGCAGTGGTCACTCTCCCTTCTACCTTACCTTGCACATTCAAAACATGCTCCTTCACAATTGTATGTTGGATTCTGGAGTAGCAATGAATGTTATGCCTTTACAAGTTATGAAGGAAATGGGATTAGAGGTGACTAGACCTTATGGAAATGTTTGTGGTATAGATTCTCGACGAGTTCCATCTTATGGTTTGATCAAAAACCTTAGAGATGATCTTTTTGCATGTTCAGACATTTCTACCATGATGGATGTAGTTGTCATTGACTTACCCCCAGCATATGGAGTGTTGTTATCTAGAAAATGGGCAGCTGGTCTAGGTGGATACCTTATGATGGATTTATCATTTATTTGTGTTCCCAACCCTAATGGAGCTTTGATTTAGGTTAACAGAGAGCCTTGTTATAATGAGCATGTTGAATCATTTGATGAAGGGCTGAAAAACACATATGGGGATGAATTGTTAAATAATGCCAAAACTAACCTTGTTGAAGATGAGGATGAATTATATGAAGTTGATCAAAATATGTGTATGGTCATGGAAGATTCTGATTCCTTTTGGGAAGAAGAGAAAGCAGTTGAGATTGCAAGAACAATCAACTTGGAGTTACTTAGAAATGAATTTGTTGAGGAAATAGATGAATTAAGAAGAAGTGAGAATCAACCTCAAGGTCATGAGCAAAACAATGAAACCATTCAAGAACCTTCTATTAAAAATCAAGCACCTGAGGAAGTTGAAGATGGCATAAGAGATGAGCATTTTCCTAATGATCAAAGTTTGGAACCAAATTCCCCAATAGAAAGCCTTCATGATCAAACAAATGATGAAGAAAATATTGAGAATCCAATGCATGAAGATGAATTTGATGATATTAGGAGGGGAGACAGAATTCCTTTTACTATTAGGGAATGCTTTTCCTTGACTGATCATAATAGAGAAAGAGAAAGCCAAGGGCTTGCACCTATTTACCCATGGGAAAACAATCTTGCAACATCTACTAGGGTTGAAACGAATGAAGAGTTTGAAGCCTCCCATTTTTCTGACATAGAAGATTCTCTATCTCATTTATCTCTAGAAGATGGTAGCCTAATTCAAGTTCATGATATCTCTCTAAGTTGGGAAGAGGATGCCTTAATTAATGATGCACCTAAAGGAGAGTATAATCTAAATAACCTTGTTATTTTTCAAACTCCTTCAGAACCTCAAAGCCATCCTTTATCTGCATATCCTCATATCCCTAATTTTCTCCTACCATCTGAGTCATCTAGTCATCATACTCATGATCTTTCTCACATTCCTAGTTCCTCTACATTTCATCCTAAGTCAGTTTCTTCTATATTGGAAAACATGGTCATTCCTGTTCCTTCAGGGGAAGGTTCTAGTCATAACACTGTCATATCTCATAAGCCACCTCCCTTGGAAGAACAGAGAGATTTCTGGACTGTAGGGCAAGTCATTAAAAGTGTTGTGTCTCCCCATGAGGAAGAATCAAATGAGGTAGTCCAAGAAACAAGAAGAGAAGTTAAGGAAGTCCTTGTTGGCAGAGTTGTTATTTCTTTAGATGGTGGTTCACCTAGAGTTGATGCAGTTTTTTGTAGGAGGAGCTCAAGGATTGTCACACCTCAACCACAAAACCCTGTTGAAATCCATCCCATGCCTATTCGTAATATTGGAGTAATTCCTGAGTCTGTCAATAGAAATAGGTTTCATACAGGAAGTCAAGTCATCATTCCCAACCATTTATTGCATATAAGATCGGGATAGGCTGATGACTTATGGGTTGGACCTTTCACAGTAGAGCAATGCATTGATGGCATGTGCTTTTTGACCATTGGTAGTGGACGACATATTTTATATCCTGTTAATCAGAGGGACTTAAGGGATCACTTCCCTGATCCCACATAGTTGGGATCTCTCCGCTTGCATTGCCTGGTAGATTAGAGGAGGTAGGAAACCAAATAAGCCTACTTGGCCAGTAGTTAGTATTTTCAGCCATTGAGTCTGGCACCTTGTTTATTTCTAAGCTCCTTTGTAAGCTCCTATTTTAATTGAGTACCTGTCACTTTTCTTTTTCCTGCACAATAAATTTCAAATTTTGCAAATTATGTTAGTAGTTTAATTTTCTTGCTGCATTTATATTTTTGACATAGAATAGATGTTATTTCAGTTGGTTTTATATTTTTCCCACACATGCAGCATGAGGTATTTTGATGTTTGTGAATGCAGAAATAGGTTGCAAAAATAAAAAAGCTGGAAGCAGAGTGCTGGATCGTGGATTCGAGTAGCAGAGTTCGAGGACCAGAGATTTTGAGGTTCTCAAGTGCTCATTTCAGCAGAGCACTTGTCCCAGCCGGAGCCAGATGTTATCACATATATAGTACCCGAGCTACCATACATTATTTTTCTGATTCCAGTACACTATTCAGCCAGTTCCCTTACATTGAGATGCTAAGATGAGCATTTATATTGGATCACTATCATATTTTGGACAATAGTTGTATTCCCCATGCCATGACTGAGTCTCAGGACACTCAAAGAGATGACTGATGTAGCCATTATACCATTGGTATAGAGCAGTCAGTAGTGCCCAGAGTTATAGTAGCAGTTTCAGAGGACAGATGATGGTACAGGTTGATGAGCATTCAGGAATTATGACTCAGCAGGTATATCATTGTATTATGGTTATATTGCTTTTATACTTATTCTTATAGCATGTCTTAGCACTTAGTGTCATGATCTGGCGATCATATAGATATGAGGACCTGGTTGATCTTATTATGTATACTATATTGTCCTTACTCAGACTTACAAGTTCACTATTCATACTCATTAGTCTTACCCTCCTTAGGGAGAATAGAGGTGATCTTTCCACCATACCTTGGCTTGCTAGTGTTGGCTCCATTATTCATTGTCTTCATCCATCCATTGCCTACCTTTTAGTTTATCACCCTGACTTACTACTTGACTAGTGGCATGGAGGACTTTTCCCCACTGTAGCCTTTGTATTGGATGAGCTTCCCTGTTTACTGTGTCTCAGCTCTGAGTTGGTGACAAAACTTACCTTTGGTGAGTTGGATTGTAGGCCTAAATCCTTCTAGTCGGTTGTCCCGATGTTTGGCACTGGCTCGAACTCCCCCTAGTCACTTGAGATGTTGTTGGCTAAAACTGAAAGCTCATGTACTATGTATGGAAAATGATAAATTTTTCCATGGAAACTAAAAAGGGAAAGAGCGATGAACTGCTGAAAAATACTCCTCGAAGAGTATAAGAAAGGTCCAAAAAGCAATGCTTCTTAAAAGCTATATCTAAATAATTGCTGACCTTATATATGTATGAAAAACATGCCCTGGATGCAAGCTGCAACTAGTTGTGCTTATCAGCACACCTGAGATCCGAAGGGTTATGTAGGAAAAAAAGGCCATGAAATGAAATTGAATGATCCTAATGAACCTGGATCAACTTGATATAGACATGATGCCTAAGTTGAATAAGCACTCTCTAAACAACTTATCCATTTGTGAGACACCGCCATTTCCTGTGTTGTTGCTCATTCAGTATATACTATGGTGTGTATTCCCTTTCCCATTGCCAAAATGTCACAAAGTTAAGTCGGTCAAGTCATCCCTTAGCCTATCCAGTTATTTTAGGCTTCACCCTTCACTAATAAATTGATCATAGCTATGAAGTGAGTATGGTCTTGAAAGTATGGTCTGAGTAATAATAATAATTAATGACATTATATATTTGGATTTAGATCGCCAGTAGTGATTACTTTGTGTTATAATTTTTATTTAAATAAGTTGTAGAGAATGCATTAACCTTTGACACTTTGCAGTAGCTTCTGATGATAGATCTGAGTTATATTTGATCATGTTGACTTCGTCAAACCTAGTTTAACCAAGGTCAACCATAGGACATGAGATGGTTGGACCTTGTGATGATATGGATTGATGATATATGGTCTATGTACATGTACATGATGATTCTATGTAGCAGCTACAGGGTTATGATGATGATTCATGGTTTACATCATTATTTGATCATTTACAAATTATTATTATTTGACCTGTTCCGGTATATTGGATATATATATTGATCATGCAAAGACTCATATGATGTATGAGTACACATCTTGGATGGATTTGGACCTTCTGAGTCCAATGAGACAGTTTGTTTTCAGTTTCGGGCACTTACAGTGATGATTGAGCCTCAGTAGGCTATCCCAGTGCAGTTTTGGTCTGTCGGAGGCCCTGTCAGAGCAGAAGTGATTTTTATCCGGTTGACCTAGGGTGCTGTGCACGGGGGGTTCACTCACTGAACTTGTTACATAGCACGATCGTTCGCATGATATTAAAGAATACCCCTATTTTCACTAAATATTGGAAAATGCATCCTAAAATTGTATTATTGAACCCCCCTCCCAATATGCCTTTCTAATTAAGAAAACCCCTAGTTTCACCAGATATTGTAGGTATCCAATTTTATCAACCCATTTTTAACACCCCCTTTATATCATATTACCAAGTTGTAACAAATAGGATCCCTAACACATCTTAGTATAAGCAAACAAGATGCTAAATAAAATAATAGTATAATACTAATAATGATCCCACTAGGATTCCAAGGGCAACTGATCAATTTGTAGCATTGGATAGCGGAACACCCAAAGATAAACAATCAATGTAGAGAAGAAGCAAATGAATCATCTTTAAAATCCTCTCATAGCAAATTATCTCCAGGGAAAAGATAAACAATCAATGTAGAGAAGAAGCAATTCAATGTGCCTCTCCCAACAGACAAACTCCCTCCCACAACAATGTATCGAATAGTACAACTACGTACAGATGCATGGGAAATTTTAGAGATTGGAATTTGATTCAGAGGGGGAATTCAGACCTTGGATAGCTTAAGGTTCAGCTGGAATTTTCCCAGCAAGTATTTAATTCGGAGGAGATGAGATACCATCCAGCAAAGAGAGAAGACAAATTTACTTCAGGAATTAAATGCTTGGCAATGGGAGAACGCTATCAATGAGAAAAACGATTTTTTTTTCAAGAAATAAATGCCTAGAAATGAGAAAAAATTCACCAAAGAGACCAATTTAGAAACTTCCTCATTAATTGTAACAACTCTATAACATGAGTCATTGATCTTTTAGACTAAGTGAGCATCCAGTGAACGGAAATAACTAGTTGTTAGAAGGAATTGTGGCCTTGTTAATTCACCCAATAAGGAATTTGCACATCAATGTATAACAATTCCCAATAAGAGGAATCACATCCTCTAGCATTTGGTAACTCTCCCAACAATGATTAAAATGCCTTAGGCAATTTAGGAACTACTCTCAATGGTGTTCCCTCATTGCTGGCTGTAAAATGCTTCTCTTGATGAGACCCTATTTTGGATTCAGACACAAATCGGCTGAAACTGTATGCAAGGATTAACCGAATTAAAATCATGAGCGGCTGGTAATAACTATGACTAGCTGATGTAATAAGCTATGAATAACTGATGGTAATAATGTATGAATAACTTATGTAACAAAGATAAAGGTTCTGGAAGCAAAGCCGAACTAGTTCATCTCTATAGTGTCACAACTTATACTTGGCGGTGATTGAAGTAGAAGACTGAAGCTGCTCCTATCAATCGTTGGGAGGAGCATTCTCCTCAAGCTAATGTGTCTCAAAATTGTTCATATATGTCTTCTATTTTTATATGAAATTTTAGTTAAATTATGTTTTTATTTCCTTTAAGAGAACTGTTATTATTCTATATTGTTAGTCAAAATGTATTGCTCGAAAAATAGAATATCTAGCATCTATTATTTCAATCTCAAAATGTATTGCTAAGAAAATAGACCATAAAGCATCTATTAGTTCATTCTCAAAATGTATGAACAAAAAGATGAAGTAGAGATATTACATAGGAGGTTGCATGCTAAATACTTGAACTTATGTAAGGTCTATGCACACGAATTATGCATTACTAAATGTACCCCTATTGTTCATACAATTAGTAGATATTTTTCTTGGTAAAGAAAAGGAAGAATTAATTAAACTATGGAGCAACCTCCTCCATCACCTATTCAGTTCCCACTTTGATCTCTTTTCAACTTGTACTCAAATCTCCATCTTCTGTCAAACAGAGGATGCAGAATAGACTAATCAACTTTATTCAGTTCATATATTTTTCTTTACATCACGTTTATTTGAGATTTATGCGTGATGGGTACGGTATACTTTTAAAAGAAAAAATAGATAAAATGAACAGAAAAGCAGAGATCAGAAAGAACCCTTCTCCACCTTCCATTGTTTTTGGCTTTTTATGTACTGCGAATTTGTTTAATAGACGAGTTAGATATTTTTGTTGGTAAAGAAAAAAAGGGAATAATTTGTTAAGCCACTCATTTTGATCTCTTTTGCTGCAATTCACAGGCTGTACTGAAATGTACAGCTTTTGTCAAACACCCGGCATAGAAAATCTAGACAAAATTTACTCTCGGGTTATATTTTTTCTTTATATCACGTTTCTATGAGTGTTATGCCTTTAAGATACATGGCAAATGCTTGATCAAATTTCTAATATTATTTATGCAAAGGTAGGGAGGACCATTGTTTTCTATCAGTCAATCGGTTCTAAAGGAGCATGAAGTTTAGTAGACATAGACCTTTTATTAATATAGACTCTAGGGTTTAGACTGCTTAGGCAAAAGGAAATATTAATAGACCTTTTATTAATATAGACTCTAGGGTTTAGACTGCCCAGGAAAAAGGAAGTATTAATTTTATATTTAGACTGCTCAAGAAAAAGAATCTTCATTTTATATTTAGACTGTTCAGGCAAAAGAAAATCTTAATTTTATATTCTTTACACTTTGCAGAGCTTAATTAGTTTACGAAATCTAGTTTCATCTAATTTTTTATTGTGAAAAATAGTTCAGATCTTACTCTATATTATATTTAAATTTATGTACTATAAACTATAAGTTCAGAATTCGGGAGAGGTGAAGTTTGGGGGAGGGCGGGCTAATGGTCATGGTTGCTCCCCGCAGTGAAGAAGTAGAAGAAGAGGGCATGGCGCAGTTTGAACAACATCGTCACCACATGATGGACTCCTCCTCCTCCCACTATATTAACCACGACAACATCAACGACAATAATAACGAGGAAGAGGAGGGGGGTGTTTCCGCCGAAGCCTTCCCCTTCCCCAGCAGTTGCTCGAGGATGTCACCACTTTCTATCATGCTTCTCCTCCTGGACCGCTCGCCGAGGACGGCCATCTTTGCAATTTGGAAGATAGTGTTGTCCATCTCGAAAACCAGAGTTGCAATGCTGATCCCGAGGCAAATGGAACTGAAGATGCTTCTTTACAAAAAGGTTGTACATTTCTTGGAAATACCAAACTCAGAGAGGGCAGCCATGATACTGGAATTCAAGAGACGGGAAACGGAGTATCTCTTGTAGGAGGCTTGATGATAAACTTTGAGGATGCAATTGCAAAGTAGCGGATGAATTTTATGTCAGGTGCGGCATTGAGGAAAACAAAAGAAGCACGCTTCAAAAGCAATTTGACACATCATCTGTCTGAGCTTCAAGAATTACCATCAAAGAGGGGAGATGACTTGCAAACAAAGAGTTTGCTTGAGCTGCATGGTCTTAAGTTGGTAGATTTACAAGAAAAGGTACGTTCTGAAATCAGCGCCGAGTATGCTCTACGTGAAGAATGTGCAAATCCAGGAAAACAGCTCTTTGACTGGGGTCTTATGCGTTTGCGTCGAACCCTCTCTCTGTTTGGCATGGGAGATGCCTCAACAAATGAAGCTGATGAGCGCCAGCGCAGGAGCAGGGATGCAGAGAGGCAAACAAGGCTGGAAGAGGAAGAAAGAAATCGTGTCGAGACAAAGAAGAGGAAGTTTTTCAATGAATTGTTAAATGCAGCTCGTGAGTTTCAGTTGCAAGGGCAGGATGCCTTAAAACGTCGAAAACAACGCAATGATGGTGTCCAGGCATGGCATGCCAGGCAAAGACAGCGGGCTACACGTGCAGAAAAGTTGAGGTTTCGAGCACTGAAAGCTGACAACCAAGAAGCTTACATGCGAATGGTGGAGGAGAGCAAGAATGAGCGCTTGACAACTTTGCTTGAAAAGACCAATCAACTTCTTGTACGCCTTGGTGCTGCTGTCCAAAGGCAAAAGGATGCAGAACATGCGGACGGCAGTAAGACAACAAAACAAGATGTTGTTGAACCTACTATAGAGGAAGATGAGGAAGTGCTTGCTGATATGGATGGTGATCATGCACGAAAGAAAACTGATCTGTTAGAAGGGCAGCGATAGTATAACTCTGTTATACATTCGATTCAGGAAAAGGTAACTGAACAACCTACAATGCTTGTAGGTGGTGAACTTCGTCCTTACCAGCTAGAAGGTCTTTAGTGGATGCTTTCTTTATTCAACAACAATTTGAATGGGATTCTTGCTGATGAAATGGGATTGGGAAAGACGATTCAGACAATAGCACTGATTGCCTACTTGATGGAGAATAAGGGTGTATCTGGCCCACACATGATTATTGCACCAAAAGTTGTATTGCCAAATTGGGCTCATGAATTTTCAACCTGGGCTCCAAGCATTCCTGTTATTCTCTATGATGGTCGTCCGGATGAACGCAAGGCCATGAGAGAAGAATCTGGACAGGATGGGAAATTTAATGTGTTGATTACTCATTATGATCTCATCATGCGGGATAAAGCATATTTAAAAAAAATACACTGGCATTACATGATTGTTGATGAGGGGCACTGCCTAAAGAACCATGAGTGTGCTCTTTCACGGACTTTAGTAACTGGGTATCGTATTCGCCGGAGGCTCTTGCTGACTAGTACCCCAATTCAAAACAGTCTTCAGGAACTGTGGGCCCTACTCAACTTCTTGCTTCCAAGCATATTTAACTCAGTCCAAAATTTTGAGGAATGGTTCAATGCACCATTTGCAGACCGCTGCGATGTTTCTCTTACAGAAGAGGAGGAACTCCTTGTTATCCGTCGCCTGCATCATGTTATAAGGCCATTTCTACTAAGAAGGAAAAAAAATGAGGTGGAGAAATTCTTGCCTAGTAAAATTCAAGTCACCTTGAAATGTGATTTGTCAGCATGGCAGAAAGTGTACTATCAACAGGTCACCGAGAGTGGGAGAGTTGGATTAGAATTCTGTTCTGGTAAATCCAAGAGTCTATTGAATTTATCTATGCAACTCAGGAAATGTTGTAATCATCCATACTTGTTTTTTGGGGAGTATGATATGCGTAGAAAAGAAGAGATTGTCCGAGCATCAGGGAAATTCGAATTGCTTGATCGCTTGCTACCCAAGCTGCAAAGGGCAGGGCATAGGGTGCTGCTTTTTTCTCAAATGACTCGTCTAATGGATATCCTAGAAATTTACTTGAATTTATATGGATTTAAGTTTATGAGGTTAGATGGAACTACCAAAACGGAAGAACGAGGGGTTTTACTTCAGAAGTTTAATGAGCCAGATTCGCCATACTTCATGTTTCTTTTGAGCACCCGAGCTGGTGGGTTTGGTCTCAACTTACAAACTACTGATACTGTGATATTATTTGATAGTGATTGGAATCCTCAAATGGATCAGCAGGCAGAGGATCGTGCCCATCAAATTGGCCAAAAGAAGGAGGTTCGTGTTTTTGTTTTGGTTAGTGTTGGTTCTATTGAGGAAGAAATCCTTGAATGTGCAAAACAGAGAAGAGGGATCGATGCTAAGGTTATCCAGGCTGGCCTTTTCAACAACACCTCCATAGCTCAAGATAGACGAGAGATGCTGGAGGAGATCATGCGCAGGGGTACTAATTCTTTAGGAACAGATGTGCTTAGTGAAAGAGAAATAAATCGCCTTGCTGCTCGTAATGATGAAGAATTTTGGCTCTTTGAGAAAATGGATGAGGAAAGGCGGCAGCAGGAGGGTTATCGATCGAGGTTAATGGAGGAGCATGAAGTTCCAGACTGGGTCTTTTCAGTCCCTAAGGGTGGTGAAAATCTAGATTCCAATCTTGGTCTTGACCAGGGTTTGGGTAAACGGCGCAGAAAGGAGGTAGTGTACACGGATATTTTGAGTGAGACACAGTGAATGAAGGGCGTTGAAGGTGGGGGAGATGTGACTGAAATAGCTAAATCACAACTGGAAAAAAGAACCAAGAAAAAGAAGCAACTGCCGGATACATTGGACTCAAAATCAAATGAAAATGCAGATCAATTCTATGTTTGTGCTGACAGTGGAAGTTATAGAATTGATGCACCTGAGGAAGAAGGATTGGAAGTCAACCATTCCAAGAAGAGAACGCTTAATAGTTCTGATGGAAATGACTTGCATGATTATGCAGTTGCTAACCAGGACTTCTTCAGAAAAGTGCCAAAGAAGCTAAAGTCGGTAAAATCAAAAACGGCAAACCCACACAATAGAAAAGGTATTATGGAGAACAGGATGGAGAACATGCAGAGCAGGAAACTGAACTTAGTGCTTCTGTCTATCAAGAAGATGCCATTACCTGGAAAGCATTAAAGAGAAAAAGGTCAAGCCATGCTCACCCTAATACAGATAACCGTGGGCATATGTCTAGCAACAAGGAGAGGCGATAGCACCAAACAACTCCAAAAATGTGTGATTTACAGGGTGCAAAAGATATATTTCTGTGGTGAATATGTAGAAGCATCAAGAGGGCACTTTTGATTGCAAACATCAAACAGAGACATGCTGTTAAGTAACCTGTAATGTACCTGAATTTTATAACTGTATCATTTATTCAGAAAACGATTCTCCTTATAATACGGTAATTCAGTCTAGAACAGTTTCAATGTTATAACAGGTCGTTAAATACCCTCACTACACATTGCAAGGACCATAAAGAATAGGTTTTAGGATCTATATGTGATTGCATTATGACAATTTATTCACTGTATAATAATAACTTTTAAGGTAATCAAATCTACTAGAACATAAATTGGAGTTTTATTTGTAGTTTTGAACAGTATACACAAATTCAAGTGTAACAGATATATAGGAGGAATACTAAATGTCGGCTTAGCTTTTTGGCTTCTTTAAATATTGGAAGACACTGAAAGGTGTTATTGACATATAGAAAAAGGTATCTAATTCAGTCGAGTTGTATTTTCCGAGGAAAAAAAAGTTCAGAATTCAGTGTGACAATTTAGAGAAAAAAGGAAAAATGAGCAACAATTTAGGGAAAAATAGGAAAAATGAGCAAAATTTTAAACAATGTATGTTTTTCTTTTAAAATTTAAGCAAACATTGATTTTCTTTTAGCTAAACTTTACTTGCAATGAAAATTTAAAAATACTCAAAATATTTGGAAAACACATTAAAATCGTACCTATTTCTTTGAGGCCGCATGGATCCTCCTGATGTCATCCCAAAGTGTTGCAAGATTTATTTCCCATCATTCCAAACCTTCTGCCCATTGAATAAGGATGCGAGTACCTCCTCTTCCTCTACCATCCAAACACCTAGGTCTTTGGGGGAAATGGGGATTTGGGGAAGAAAATATATTTCACAGAGACCCTAAGCCCCCTTACCCTAGTTGTCTTCTTCATAGGGTTTGAAAATGACATCTGCCACAGTGGCATATTCTTCTTCCCTCCCATTCCTTCCTTATCTCAGAGCTTTCTTGTTTCTTTCAGACTTAACTTCCCACAAAAACCCTAAGCTGGTTGATTTCATTTTTCCACTAAATAAAGAAGAAATGGGTGATAGCAGACTAGCTCTAGTAGTGTGATGACATAGCAGATATTACCCTGCGACTCCCCTTTGACAGAGGTTACCTCATAAATCCCCACCTATACAAAGAGATTTGGGATCGAATCTTCAAACAACTCCTCAAAATTTGCCCCTCAGACTCTTCAGGCTTACTCTTGGTGGAGCCTCTCTTCAATTTGAACTCCATTTAGAGGGCCACGGACGAGCTGGTCTTCGAAGATCTAGGATTTAAATCCCTTTACATCGAAGATTCCCCTTCATTGGCTCATTTATACGAGGTGAGTAGGTTGCCTATCAGCCTTTTAGCTCTCATAAAGTGCAGCCTTGTGGTGGGTTACGGGTTCTCCTTCATGCATGCGGTTCCTGTGTACTAGAACTTCACTATCAACTACTGGGTTAAAAGAATCGACCTCAGAGGATTATTTCAAGGAGCTTGTTTCCTACCGACTGTTAATATGATGGAAAATGTGAAGGAAAAGCTTTGCTTCATTTCCCTTGATGTTGCTCGTGACCACGACCTCGAAGTGGCCAAGTACCCTTGTTTACTCTGTACCAACAAAAAAACATAGCTCTTTAGGGAAAATGGTTATTTGGGGAAGAAACTGTACTTCAGAAACCCTCAGTCCCCTTCCCCTCTCTGGCTTCTTCATCCTGGCTGATGGATATGATGGCCGCTATGCAGAATGTAGTAAAGTATTCTCTGCAAAAATAATATGAAGAAACAAATCATGGACCCATACTCCGAAGAGCATTCGAGTGTTGGAAAGGAAATCTGCAACCTTGGCGTATTCCTCTTCCTTCCCATTCTTTCATGATCTCACATCATGCCTATTTCTTTTTTCATTCAGACTCAGCGCACAGCCCGTGAAAACCCTATTTTTTTACCCTCGGCGCGCGGCCCGCGAAAACCCTATTTTTTTACCCTCGAGAAATGAAAAAACAAATTAAATAATTAATATTTGAAAAATAAAGAAGCCGAAGTTTGAGACAAAAATATGGTTTGAGACAAATATGTCTACTCTCCTTTCTCATACGCAATGAAGAGACGAAAAGTGACACGCCGTTTATGATTTTTTTTCTTCCAATTTTACGGCATTGATACCGTATACACGGTTAAATCTGAAGAGGTCCCGACACCCAATGCCAGCAATAAAGCTTGGTTCCGACCCTCGGGTGACCTACCTCGATATGCACCTACCCAACCTTTCGGCCTGCATATGAATTGTAGATACCTTGCGAATCTGGTTAACCTGGCTGTGCCCGCAAGCAAAATGGTCAGAGCGAGAGTCTAAACAAGTAAAATAAAAATATGACAGGGGAGTGGCATGGCATTGAATAGCGCATAGACGCCATCAATACAAGACAATGAGAGGTGTGACGGAGTAGCTCAAGTCATTCATTTATTTAACGCCCTTTTTCAATTCAATCCTGACGAAACGCACATGCAATCGCAACCGACCAGAATAAGCTTTGAAATTGCTGTGCTGCTGCATTCAAAGCCAAATAGGATAATAAATTTTTGCATACAACGACTCCTCCACCACGGAAATGTCTTAAAGAAATGTCTTAAATTACACCATTGTGTAGTAGTGTGAGAGATAGACAATTTGTACGAAGAATTTGTGAATTGAGAGGTTGTGAGAGACAGACAATTAGTACGAAGAATTTGTGAATTGTGAATTAACTTTCTTCGAACGTATAATTGAATTTTGTAATTGTTTTCATTTGGTGTTGCTCTAACATTACTTTACAATACACCTAACATTTATACATCTTGAAATTACCTTTCCTATATAAATAAATCTGTATATCGCAGGCTCTTCTGAGAATTTGTAAACTTTACCTTTCCTACATAAATAAATCTGTATATCGCGGGCTTTTCTAAGAATTTGTAAACATCCAGAATAGGGATAAGGTATGTTACCTTGTATACAACGCCAAATCCTCCCTCTCCAAGTTTGTTCTTATCATGGAAATTTTCTGTTGCAGCTACCAATGTTTCAATTTGAAATACTGTGAAAACATTGGGGAGGTCGTCTCTGATTTGTGAGTCGACCCCCATATTGTGACCTACAAAAATGAAAATTGGCAGCCACAATAGCAAATGAGCAAAAAATATAGAATGATGTGTAATTCAACGGACTCTAATGATAAATTACAGCGCAAGGGAAAACTTTAAGAAAACTAATGCTCTGCATACCTCTCCCACGCCTTGCAAATAATAGATACTTCAATTTTTTCCGAGTTCCAAATACAAATACGATCACAAACAGGAGTAACAAACCCCCAAGAACACCTAAAATTATGGGTATTTTGCTTGAAGACTTTTGCGGTGGTGTTGGTGTTGGAGAAAATAGATTAAAGAAGACTTTATTTTCATATTGAACAATGCAACTACTCGCCAAGCCCCGAGCTCCAAGACTCCCAGCGTTATCTTTGAACAATTTGCTGATCGTTGTTGACAAACATGTCTTGCAGTGGCCAAGGGATATATCTCCCCAGCATTGGGCCAAAGCAAAGACTTGGGCAATCGAGGGATCCGTTGTTGAACAGGCAGCGTATCGATTTGTTGCAGATCCAGATGTAATATCAAATGACAAATCGGACAAAATATTTTGTGCAGCCGCGACATAGGCAACAGGGTCGGAGGAGGTAGCATTATTAGTCCAATTATCATATATACCCAAATCTAGTTTTCCAATAAAGTTATAGTTTCCATTATATCGTAAGAAGCAGAATTTTTGATAAACTCTACTGCCAACTCTATTCTGACAATATTGCAGAACGGCAACCTTTGCTGCTTGTGAACAATTGTAGCATTCTTCAGCAATTGCGTCTCCCCTGCATTGAAGGAGGGCATATATTTGGTTAGGATTCTGGCCATACACAAAAGTATTAAACCTTTTTTGGGATGTGTCTTGAACATCCACACGAAGGCTATTCAACGATGTCTTCACATTGCTCACAAACACACTGTCGTTTGTATAGTAATTATCAGATGTCTTGTTGCAGTATGGAGTCGACCACCACTCATATTCTAAGCTGCTGCAAGTGTGTATATTAACAGAAAATATGAACAACACAACAACAGTACATATAACCAAGAAAGACCATGAATTCTTTCCTTTGAAGTTTATCATCTTTGTTTTGGCACAAGGCAAGAGGGCTTTCAATATAATGCTTATAGTAGTAATACACAGAGTAGTAATACCTCCAATCTTTGTTCACCTCCAACGCTCAATTCGAATAACTATCAACACATAGAGTAGTAATACCTTTCAATGACATACCCTGCTACACTTACAACCAGTTTCACACCATTAAAACAAAGGTGTCGAAGCACAGAGACACCAGAGGACAGTTACAGGCTTAATCCTTCATTTCAGCGGCCTGTCGGCCTCTCTCCCCGGAGAACCAGGCTCCAAATGAACACAATGCAAAAGACAAGCGATAGTGTAGTCAAACCCTTAAGGTTAGCTCTCATCAACCAGATCGACGGAGGAGATGGTGCCAACACAACAACGCAACAATCAAAGATGGGGGTACATTCAACCACTTTATTAATTACACATTCAACCCTACAAACTTGTGGGAGGCCACGTCGACCAAGGCCAAGCTACAACTCGGTAGGAGCTTATCGTTTCACCAATGCGTATCACATGGAGCCATTTCCGGACGTGCCAATGCAACAAATCCGTAGGAGTTGCAGTCCCGTTTTAATGCAAAAGGATCCCGTATGACCTCGCCGGACGACGCCTGCAAAAACATTTAAGGCAACGTCAGTATTGCATTTATTAATTCCAGCCAACCCTTAAATGTTGCATTCCCATATTGTATGCCCAGGGCTATCGCAACATTACATAGTATAGTCACATTAAATTGTATTTGCATTTTATTGTAATGTTTTTACATAGTAACATAAATTAGCGTACAAATAGAATGTGATATACTTCAAAGTTTCGTAATCAGTTATGTTCACGCCGGGATGTTAAAACATTTCCTAGTTTCTAAGTCATCATCGAGGCCACGTTAAAATTTTATGTGTATTTGCATATCGTAATGTTATAACCCAATGTTTAGCATATTAATATGATCTCGGTTAAATGGTTAAATTATTTCATATATTCTCCAAAGCCTCGACACTTAGCGCTTAGTAGTTAGGTTATATAAGTGTTGTTCCATTTATATAAGATTTATATTTTACATGCTCATTATATTACATGATTTTGTTTATATGGTAACATATCCATGCCATGGAAATTCAAAAGGTTGATAATACTTTTATATAGTAGATAGGTTACATATTTATAAACAATATGTATTTTCATCTAGTAAATAATATAGTGTAAAATGATTGTTTATCATGTTGTTAAAATTACATTTTCATACTCGGGTAATAATACATCCTTTAAGTATGGTATAGTAATTGCACACTTTTGTAAGTAATAGTTTCCATAAATACGGCAACCCCTAACTTGTGCAGGTCGAGAGGACCTCATATTTTCTTATTTCATTCAAATCACTGTTTTGTAGAGATAGCAATGCTCTTACATTTTCATTTCTTTTACAAATAAAGGTTAGTACCAAGTAGCTTTATCCTTATTTCATATAGCAGAATATAAATACCTGAGTGTTGGAAAACAAAACTGGAAGTTTCTTACCGGCATCAACTTCATTCATGGCAGTACACAATCATTTTTATTTATAAAGACGACTAGCTGAAGCACACATAGTTCTTGAATGATTGGAAATATTTTAACCCTTACCTACAGATCTGCGAAAGAAAGAAACAATTCCAATGCTTTAGCTATCAAGCTAAGTAAACCCAAGGGCACCCAATAGAAACCCCTTCAGAAAACATACAACAAAGTCGTCAGCATTTAGTTAACCAATCTATAATAAATGATGAAGTATTTATCATTTATCTAGGTTAGCATTTGGACGTATGAATCAATCCGATGATTTGGAGGTTATTCCTCAGCACTCCCAAATAAAATAACCCCCAATATTTATATTACTATGTCAAATTAAAAACCCCCCTTGACCCCTTAATACGGGGCAATATATTTTTGAGGTTTTTAAGAGTATTCAACCCCCCAATATGAATGGACGTGATATGATATTGCCTCACTAGTGAACCCCTCGTGGTGCTGTGCTTGGAGGGGGTGGTCCAGCCACTTGTTTTTACCATATTACCCCCCTCCCGGACACACTGGTTCCCTCACCTTGACAGCACAGGCACTCCAGGAGGTAGTTTGGGGCAGTTTCACGCTTCCCGAGGCATTTCAAGATTGGTAGAAATGGCTGTTGAGGAAATCAATTTGGTCTACTGAGGCAATGTTTTGGCATGGGATGATCAGTGATGATGGATTGATGTCTTCCACATCTCCTCCAGTAGTTTCAGCTTCATCGGGGCCCGCATCCATCACTTATGGCATTTTCTGATGATTTATGAGGTCTTTTGAGGCCTACGATTTGACCATAGAGGCACGATTTGGTATATTGATGACTATTTTATTATTATTGTGCTATGGGGATTGACCAAAGGTGGCTAAAATTACCCCTTGGACCCACCATAAGCTTCCTATTATATTTTGTCATCATGATTTGGTGGGATTCCCCTCTTCTAGGGTGATTTTGTCCACTTATATTATATTTTATTAGTGATCCATGTATTTTATTATTGAGATCATCTCAACCATTGATTAGACATTTGTATCTTTTAATATTAGCCACTTATTCAAAAAGTGGTTAGGATTTTGATGCCTCTCCTTCCTATTTAAAGGAGAGAGCTTCTCATTTGTAAGGGGACTTGTGGCTCTGGATTATTGGAATAGAAAATTATTATTGCATCTATCTCCAGTGTTGTGGTGAATGTTTTTGGTGTTCATTCGTTGGTTCTTCCTTTGCACTGAGTTATTGGAGATCTTGTTTTGCCATATCTTTTGTACCATGTTTTTTCATCTACAGGTGGAGGCCGATTTGCTTTGAGGAGGAAGTATTGGTAGGGGAAGACTCTCCCTACTTCTTCTTTGGATCTCTTCGTTGGTAATAGGGAGTATTACTGTCTCAAGACCTTCTATTCTATGTTATCATTGCATTTTACTTGTATTTCCTCCATACTTGACCTCTCTGATTGAAATCGATTTTCCTTGGATTGACAAGTAGAGGAGGGCGCACTTGTGGGCTAGGGCATCAATTTGGCAAGCAAAATCAAGAATTTCTCATTTGATCTCTGCGGGAATCTTCCTCAACATCAAAGCATCTCTCTTCATCACTCAGGTATGATCTCAAGGTAAGTTTTATCTCCATGATCTATCCACTTGTCTAAAATATTTAAAACCCTAATCAATCAAAACCCCTTTTTTTATATTTTTTCAGATCTACTAAGATCTAGTGGCTTCTTCGGTGAGATATTGAAAACCAACCTCTATAGTATCCACAACATCTCAGATCTATAGTTTAGTGAGGATTGGCCTCCATTTGACCCTCTTCGCAAGGCATTTAGCTTCTCCAAGCAAGGGCGCACTTCCTAGTTTGGTGGGTTGACCTAGATCTAGTATGTGGGTAGTTGAGATCCCGCTTGATTCATGATCTACACATCCAATAACCTACCCCCAGATTGCCATTTTTCTGATTTCTACTTTGTGGGCCCTATTCCACATTTTAAGGGATTTAATCCCCATTTTGGACCACTTGGTATCTTCAAACTTAGATCTAGTAAGATCTAGCCATTGGATTTCCTTGAAATTGTAGATCCATACTCTCACTTGCTTAAATCACTTGGATCTAAAGTTTGGATGCCATTAGACTTGTCTTGACCCCACTTATCCCACTTTTAGGCCTCCTTGGGTAAAGTCGCACCACCTTGGAGAAGTGAGTTTTCCCACTTCTAGGATGTGGATACTTGAGATTTCAGTGGATTTGGAACGGGAGTAATTCAAAACCTAGGTCTAGTAGGCCACCTTGTCAAATCTTGCCTTGGGGATAGCATTCCTTGTTTTAAGGGATTGTCGTCCACTTAGGTCAAACCTAGATCTAGACCTATTCATCCATCAAGACTTTAATTTCCCACTTGTCTCATGAAATAGAAGTCCTTAACCACAAGTTAACTTTACTTTGACTCCATTATCCCAATTCCCAAGGCACTGGTCTCTCTCCTAGTCAATTCAACTTTCCTAGATTGTTGGAGTAACTTGTGGTTTGACCCTTGATTGGTGAGCTAAACCCTTTGATGCCACCATACTTCATGATCAAGCTTGTCACTTGTACTAGTTATCCCCAACTCAACCCCTAAACTACCCTGCATTGGACACGGTTCCCAAGGCAGTGGATTTTCTCACATTGAACTAGTACTTTAATCCTGGATCCTATTTCACAAATCATAAGTCACTTTCACATCAATAATGAACCAAAGCTATACTCATTGAACCCCTCACTTGTCTTGTGATTTCATCCTAAGGTCTAGGATAAACCATACACCTTACTTCACTTAGAATTAACTTGATTTGGTGTCTTGGTTTTGATCTTTCCTGTTGGGAGTAGATCGGATCTCCCCCTTTGTTGTCTGGGCTAGATAACATAAAGTGAAGGTTGCCTCGACTGGCGTGACAACCATCTATTGGAGGTCGAGGTGATCATGGTTGCACCTTTTGAGTTTCCCTTCCCTATTGCCATCCATGAGTGGATACATCCATAACTACAGTTTAGGTGATAACAGGCCCCTCCTCAAATTCTCAAGAAATAATGAAAGTGGTCTCCCGGAATTGTAGAGGGTTAGGGAGAAATAAAAAGATGGAAGTGGTAAAAAGGATAAAGAGAATGGAAAACACCACAATCCTCATGATTCAGGAGACAAAAATGCAAGCGGAAGACAGTATTCAAGCCATGAAAAAAATTTGTGCGAATGGAGAAGGAAAGGAAGTCAGTGATGAAGGAGCCTCGGGAGGTATCATTACCTTGTGGGATAAAACTATCTTTCGGTTTTGTTCCTTCATTGCTAATAGATTTTGGATTTTAGTTGAATTAGAAGACTTGGTGAAAATGGAGAAATTTTCGCTGGTGAATTTTTATTGCCCTACAATAGCTGGCCAAAAAGAATACTTCTGGAACTCCCTAGTTGCACAAAGAGAAGGAAGGATGTCCAATCCGCGTATCATAGCGGGGGATTTTAATGCAACCATCTCGGATGATGGGAGAAAAGAAGGCACCAAAGTTAGGGACCCCTTTGGAGAAAGGATAGAAGATCTACAAAATGCTTGGAACTTAACAAACATCAAACCAAAAAAGGGAAGTTCACCTGGAACAATAAGTAGTCTGGGCTAGGTCATATTGCCGCAAGACTCGATCGGTTTCTGGTGAGTTCCTCCTTCCTTAATAATCCCTACATTCTGGATACTAAAATCATGTCTTTATCAATTTCTGACCACATAACTATATCCCTCTACTTCACAAGAGTTGGCAACTTAGGCCCCATCCCTTTTAGATTCAATTTGTTATGGCTCAAAACAAACAGATGCATGGATGTGATGAGAGAGGCTTGGAAACATCGCGCAATAGGTTCCCCTGGCTTTATTTGGGATTCCAAATTAAGAAATGTAAAGCTAACCTTAAATAAGTGGCACTACTACATTTTTGGCCTTTAGGGGGGGTTGTCTTCCGCCCCCAAAAGTGACCTACGGGGGGGTTTTGGCAAAACCGCCCCTAAAGGCACCGATGTTAAAATTTTTTTCCTTTAAGGGTAGTTTTTGACGAGATTGGAACCGCCCCCAAAGTGACTTTTGGGGGCGGTTTGTGACCCCCCTCGTAGAGGTCTACGGAGGTGGTTTTAAACCCCCCTCGTAGACCCCTTCATAGAGATCTACGGGGGTGGTTTTGAACCCCCTTCATAGAGACCTATGAGGGAGGTTGTGAGACCCCTCATAAGCCCCCTCATACAAACCTACAGGGGCGGTTTGGAAACCCCCTCGTAGAGGACTATAGGGGCGATTTCAAAACCCCCTCGTAGAGGCCTATAGGGGCGGTTATGAACCCCCCTCGTATAGTCCTATAGGGGCAGTTTGGAACCCCCCTCATAGAGGCCTATAGGGGAAGTTTAGAACCCCCCTCGTAGAGGCTTATAGGGGCGGTTTTGACCCCCCTCGTAGAGGCCTATAGAGGCAGTTTAAAACCCCCCTCATAGAGGCCTATAGGGGCGGTTTGAAACCCCCCTCGTAGATGCCTATAGGGGTAGTTTAGAACCCCCCTCGTAAAGGCCTATAGAGGTAGTTTGAAACCCCCCTCATAGGTACCTACAAGGGTGGTTCTAAACCCCCCTCGTTTTAACATACAAGGGAAATTGTGAACCCCCCTCATAATGACATATGAAGGTGGCTTAGAACCCCTCATAGTGACATATGAAAGTGGATTAGAACCCCCCCTTGTAGAAACATACAAAGACGGTTTGAAACCCCCTCTATAGCCATAATAAATCATAATAAAATATATTTTATTAAAAAAACCAATATTGCAATATCAATAGGGTACGGAGGAATCGAACCACCAACCTCCTGCTTATAAGGTAGGTGCTCTACCATTGAGCTAGGACCCTTTAATAATTAGGGAGATGAGCAATATTAACACCCATATTGCATTATTTTTAAGTCTAAGAAAATACAATAAGAATGTTCAAGAGATGATTGTAACTGAGCTTGAAGTAGAGGAAGAATATAATTTAGACACACCAACGTCTATAAAAGAATGAGTAGTAGTTGTGAAATAGGGGACTTCTCACTCAAGAGAGCCAGTTGATATGGAGGCTTTAATTGGAGGCCCAAAATGGGCACATGAACCTATTTCTTTGGACTCCGATAATGAGGCAATCATTGTTCAGCAAGATAGTTTGCAACTAGTTCCCATGGCCTCTCCCCCAGGGGGATGGATGATGGTAGGAAAGAGGAAAGGAAAAAAGGGAAAGACATAGGAGAATGTTTCTCACTAGTTCACGGCTTCTCCTTATTAGATGTTATTCTTATGATTTATCTAAGCATATGTTTATGTTAATACACTTCTTACAAGAGTGTGTGCTCCTTAGCTTTGATGTATAATTTTAGGAGGAAAATGCATCTCTCTAATCATCACATATTCTTGTAACACCTCTTGTACATTATTAACATATGAGTAGCTAGCTTACAAAAAAATACTTAAATTATGTGGAATTTTGTGATCATTTGTTTCATATGGAAACTCTTCAATTTCATATGGCATTAGAAAGTTGCCATCTGAAGTTTATAGTCATTTTCTATCATTTTCTAGACTTTCATATGAATGACAACTAGGAACTTGCACACAACTCAGGTTTATTTCAAGATAAAGGGAAACCTTCTTTTGGATGCACTTTGCATATTAGAGTTAATTTTTCTAGTATCAAAGTACCTATAAAGGGGATCAAACAAAAAATATTGGAGCACTCTTTAATAGGGAAGAGAGGGTCCTGGAGCAATTTGTGAAGGATTTAACTACCATGCTGCCATATGTAAAAATAATGATGTTGAAGGTGAAATCATACTGTCGAGTTCTTGTTAGTCCTCAAAATGCATCTACAGTTTTAGAAGTAGTTTGGGAAGCAACGAAGTGCTAGCTTGTTATGATAGCAGGTGTTTAGAACCTTTAACATGTTTCTTTGCCTCAATATAACTAAACTGGGTTGATTTGATAGCTTTCATGACAAGACTAAATCAGCCTTAAGTTAAGCATATATAGGGTACAATTCGCTGTCAAAATCTACAAGCTTTTTAATTGTAAAGCTGCAGATGAAAAGATGTACCTCCAAATCCATCCTGCAATGATGAGTAGACTTAAACCAGTGACAAGATACTAGGGAGTTAGGAAGCTAGAGAGTTTTCCAATAGGGGAATCAAATATTCGCTCCAAATATCCTCATGTAGGCCATAAATTGCAACATAGGACATCAGAGGCACAAGTTTGTGTTTTTCGTTTTACAAGTAAACACGGGTCATATTTATATGCATTCCTCCCATCTACATTCTGATTTGGGTAGCTCATGGGATCAAGTGATATCTCCTTGCACACGAATTCACATCAGGGAAACATAGGGAATTTCCATGGGATATGCATTTAGATTCTACATTTATTCTTCCCTATGAAACCATGGACAATGTAGGAGTCAACATAATTGATCCAACTAAATTGGATTTTTCTCAATTGTTGAGTGTGGTGATTTTGGGAACCCACGTTGAGTGTGTGGATTTTGAAGGCTTCATGAAATGCAATTTGTGCTTTAAAGTTTACACAAGTGATCAATGCTAAATTATTATATTCTGAGATAGAAGACTTGAGCTATTAGCAACTCCTTATTTTGTTGTTTTCATGGGTCATGTCTCCATGATTGCCAGCATTTAATTATAGAAAGTTTATTTAGTCAATGATTGCATCAAGACTTTACTCACTCTTATTCTATCATTGTTATCTGACCATCTCATAAGTTTATCAGTAATATGTCATTCAGTCAGCTATATGAGTTCATGCTGTATTTATTCTCCTTAGATAAGAAAATTTCTCTTACCTCTATTCTCGTGATGCACAGTAATTGAGTGATTTGTTACTCCTTTACCTTCCAACACATTGGGATTAGACAGTATATTGGCCCCTTCTTGGTGATTGATGACTCAGTGGGGGGCTCCTTTTGTTCATCCTCCTCTCATTTTTCTTCTAGCTCTGATATGACATGACGCCTGCCTTTTTTCTTGTTGAAATTATGCATATATTACTTCAAATATCAAATGAGTACATCATGGAATATAAAATTACATAATAGGAACAACATGTGTATTATGAAAATCCTGCCCTAAAAAGTGAAAAAGGAAAGCATGTGATCCTGTACACCAAGAGAGAAGGGCTTGAGTTCTATTACTAAGATTTTGGGCTTTCATATTTTTGTAGATGAGGGATAGGAGTTGCTTTTGCACTCCCATTATGTATTTACATTGGTTGTACTTCTCGACCCCCATTGACCTAGTATTGTGGTCTTTTGTTGGACATTAATAAAATTATTTTATTTTATTCCCAACTTTTGTTCCTCCCAAAAGCCCTATTCCAAACTGAAAAAAGCAATGCAGACATATGTATCACTAATAAGATCAATGCTTAGCCACTGAAGTCCTTATTGCCAAAAGTGAAATAAAATCAAGGTACATATCTGCAAAGTGTGTCTAATAAGATGTGGTTGAATATGATCTTATAATGGTTGAATGTAGGGTGTTCAAGTCAACTTACTCTATTTTCATGTAAACTTACTCTGTTTGTTATTCTATTATTTGAATGTTTGGTTGATATTTTCTATGTTGCTCTTAGGTGGAGGTTCTTACTGATTGCAACATTTTAGCAACCGTCAGACAACGCATGACAAGTACACATGGAGTTTGTGCTACTTTATTTAATGCACTAGCAGAGTTATATCGTGTAGTTTATAAAAAAATAGCTTTATTCGTGTCTTTTTTGTTGATGTTTTCTTTATCTGTGGACATACATCAAGAAAGACAATATAGTGGATTGGGTTTCATATAAAATGAAGTTGAGTAGGCATGCCGTGATGCTCAATTTTAACAAAAAACGTGCATTAGATGATAGAAAATCATAAAACTATGTTCTTATTTTAATGCGTGTTATAATGTGTTCCTTATTTAGCTAGAAGTCCATTTATTTGATCTTGAGCATACAAAACAAATAATTCATTGCATATACATTTCTAGCTGAAACCATTGAACTTGGTATTTTTGAAGGCCAATATAAATGTTTAGTCTATTGCTCAGGGTTGTTCCGATATAAAATATTACAGTGGTGGTGAAACTAGAGGACTCGATAAGGGCTTTGAGGGATGTGCACTGAAGGTTTTATCTTTCAAAGACAACATTGGTTGTAGGCATAATTGGACAAAGTTTGATTGGAGGAACTCCTCTGGAACAACTTAGGGACCAGGTATCCTTCGAAGTTTTTCCTTTTTCCCTTTCCTTTTGTTGGGGACGGGTGAGATCATATTGCATATAGAGAATCCTTGGACACTGTAGGATCCTATAGCTATACCACAAAGTGCACTTACTTCATTTATTGGAATAAAACTGTTTATGCAACAAGTCTTTTGTTTATTCCTTTCAACATGATGAAACAATCACAGTCAATATTCCATACTTGGACTATAATAATACAACCATGAAAAAACATCTATTGGTTTAGATTCTCTTGGGCATTTGTGATAGTTAAATATCAATGAATTTGTCACTAGCACATTTTTTATTAGATATCACAAATATGGTATGCTATCACTACCATTGCAGCCATGTTGTAGTATAGGAACTACAAATAATAATAAAACATCGAATTCGGAAAAGAATACATTCCAAGCTACACTTACTTGCATCAACCCATTTACTTACATATACAACAGGTCTCTGAAATGAAATGGTGGCATCGACTAATCAGATCGTATCCTAAGAAACATCTTTTGATCCTTCCAAGCTGCAATGGTATGTGTCTCAAGATCTTCCTATGAAATAAATGCTCCACAATTCCAAGCTGCAACACAAAGAGGTACAAGATATTCACAAAAAATATTAAGCTCATATCAAACCTTATAATAGTTATGCAGTGAAGGCAAGCAAAAAAATGTGACCTATATTCACATGTCTGATAGTCAATACCAACATAGCTCTTGAAACAACTAATTTCTATTCATTTGAATGTATTAATCTAAAAACTATAAAGTTTAAACTAATGGAAATCAACCTGAGAGAGTGAATGAGCTCAGGAAATATGGATTTTAGCCACAGTTTAGCTCATATAAAAAATTGCACCATACTATCTGAAGCATGCAACCATATTATATTCTTAGAATATTAAAGGGTAAGAGTAAAACTTCAGAAGTTGTTAACTTCCATACCAATCAACAAATGTCTTGTTTCGATTTCTCCATTCATTTGGATGTATTATGTCTATAACATCTACTTATGCAGTAAATCCTATCATTCACACATGATGTCTCTAAATATGTATGAGATGACTGCAAGTTTGCTTAATTAACCACAATACTACTACAAGGGAAGATCACTAAAAAATTCAAATATAGAGGAAGTCATCTAATCTCAGGTCATCTCAAGTTTATCTCTATCAATTTTATCATTATGAGAAAAGATCCATTATAATAAAAAGATAAATTACCTTATTAACATCAACTTGGACATATGTTAATCCCGTTTGATGACAACGAGAAACCAACTCTGGGAGGTCAAACACCTTACCTTGCATGTGCATACAAGGGATTACACCTGCCAGGTTGTGGCTTAATTGTTGGGACAAGGCATTGCCATGCAAACAACCTAGGTTCAAAATCACTACAAACAACCCAAGCAGAAAATCATTGAATGCTATTTGCTGCCAAAATATTTTATTTGTTGGACATGACAATTTGAACTTCTAGATAGCATGTGGATCTAATAAATGTATGACTAATTTAATTCACTCCAGCATCCTAAATTATGTCAAGTTTGGGAAGCACCTAAAAGTATTAATTCGACACATTTCTCAATTTCAAAATAATGGTGAATACTCAAAAACTGATTCAATTAGACATAAAGAAGCAACATTCTAACTCACTTTATAAGCTTTTGAGATTTTTTCCTTCATAATAGGATAGTTTTCAATGAGCATAACTAATAAATGAAGACAACCAACAGAAAAATTCAGAAAATGAGTAAAAATTATGATTTAAAAATGAAATATTATTTGGTACAGTTGGGGCTTTCCTAGTGCAACAGAGCTGGAGATGTCATCCATTAGTCCTTTTGGTGCAATATTTTACAACAACTAGAACATAATTTATATTTTCCTTCCCATTAATATTTACAGCCCCATGTCGTTAGAAATTCCTCAACAACGTCATCCTTTTTGAAAAACTGTATAAACAAAAGGTGTTGACCAAATGTTCTTAGTGCTAGATTTCTAAACAACAACCCAGTTTTACTATAACCATAGATCCATCTTAAACCCGAACCTATTAAGTACTAAGAGGGATCCAATTTCTTGAGTTGTAATTTTTTTTATCTTAGTTTATTTTACACGTTAAGAAAAAAATTACACCTCAAGATATTTGATATCTTGGTGCTTGATATACTGAGCTATAGAGCACCTCGCTACTCTCAGTGAAACTAGATGATTCCCTTTATCATGGAATTCTCATGTTGATAATCATCATGATATGGAATTTTCTATATATGATTACAATATATTATCTTTTCCTCTCAAGTCTCCTCACAGATTTCACCATTTATGCTTTCTATATGAATTTCCTGCTGAGTTTATTCAACATGATTGTAACTACATTGTATCATAACACACACAAAAAGTTTACTTGCACCGAAAATCAGAAAGGAAATTAAAATAGCATCATAATTAATAAGGACTGAATAAATGAGTAAATAGTTTCCTGCACCTCATAATTGATGCTACACAAAAATTTTAAAATTGAGTAAAAAATATAATTTAAAATGAAAGCCTGTATGGTACACTCGGGGCTATTCCTAGCACAACAGAGCTAGAGATCTCATCCATTTAGTCCTTCTTTTGGTGCAATATTTAACAAAAACTCGGAACATAATTTATATTTTCCTTCCATTGATATTTTTTAATTGCATGCTATTTGAAATTCCTCAATGACGTCAAGATTTATGGAAAATGTACAAACACAAGAAGATTGGATCAAATATGCTTAGTGCTATATTTATGGACAATAGCCCCTAGATTTTGGGAGAGCAGTGTTTCCTCACTCCTATGCTCCCTAGGACTGTGCATTTGGATCCCTTCAAGGCACCAGAGGATTCTAACAACAAGCTGGTACCACAATCGCCTCCCTTTCCCTCAGTCATCAGGACCGGGAGGCTTTCACATCATCTCCATTTCTCTCTCTCTTCTAGCACCTAGATATCTAGTCTCAGATCCACAAAAAAAGATGAAACTTAAATATTTATGGTAGAAGCATTAGGTAAAATATTTGGCTAGCAACCTAATACAACACTTACAGGTCATTTCTGCCACTATAGGATTCCACTCAATTTTAGTGAGATTGCTAGCTCTTCTGGAGTGTCCTACATACTACTACAATGATGCTAAGTCTTTCCCAACAAGATGGTAAACCCCATGCATAGGTTGAGAACATTCTGGTTTAGAGGCACTCTATCTATGTATTGTATTGATAACCATTTCATTGAGTGGGAAGTGCTAAATGTAAACCATACTCATTACAACAATGTGGGCAACCTTGAAAACTATCTTGGTATAAACTTTTCATTCACAATGATGATGGAACCATTAGCATTATCATTAGAAGCTCAGTTTCTCTGATTGAGGCATGTTGAGAAATTGGGCAATGGATTTGACATTCCAAGGTTTATTTTCCCTCATTTTTCAATAGGAAACAATCTCAAGCTACAAGCTACAGCAATGTATGTATATTTTTCATTTTCAATAAATCACAATTACATTCTACAACTCTAGTGCCAACAGGTTCCAGCACCGAGATCTCCAATCTTAGATCCTCCCTTTGTGTCTTTGCACTTACACCACTAAGGTACCTTTCAGGTTTCTTTGGTCAGATTTAGATATTCACTTAGCTAGAAGTGGCGTTATCATTAGAAGCTCGGTTTCTCTGATTGAGGCATGTTGAGAAACAGGGCAATGGTTTATTTTCCCTCATTTTTCAATAGGAAACAATCTCAAGCTACAAGCTACAACAATGTATGTATATTTTTCATTTTCAATAAATCACAATTACATTCTACAACTCTAGTGCCAACAGGTTCCAACATCGAGATCTCCAATCTTAGATCCTCCCTTTGTGTCTTTGCACTTACACCACTGAGGTACCTTTCAGGTTTCTTTGGTCAGATTTAGAGATTCACTTAGCTAGAAGCTCACTTATGATGTATTACTTTAATATTTTCTCTTTTGCTTTCAGCATCCATAGGAGTTCCCTGTACTCACACTGGACATATCATTTTATTCTCATTGACCTATCTTGTGGTGACTAATTGGAAATTAATAAAATTATCTTATCTTAAGGCTGGGTGTTTTCTCCTCTGGCAAAATTCAGTCCTCTTTTGGCATTAAAGTGAAAGTTTTCTCATCCAACAAACTTTTGCTTAACAATCCCAACACTAAATATAACCCACCATGAAAAAGGATGAAACTTGAATATAACCCACCATGAAAAAGGATGAAACTTAAATATTTATGGTAGAAGCATTCGATAAAATATTTCTAATACATCACTTAAAGGTAATTTCTGCCACTACAGGATTCCACTCAATTTTAGTGAGATTGCTAGCTCTTCTTAAGTGTTCTACATACTACTACAACGATGCTAAGTCTTTCCCAACAAGACGGTAAACCCCACGCATAGGTTGAGAACATTCTGGTTTAGAGGCACTCTCTTTATGGTATTGTATTGACAACTATTTCATTGAGTGGTAAGTGCTAAATTTAAACCATACTCATTACAACAATATTGTGGGAAACCTTGAAAAATATCCTGGTATAACATTTCATTCACAATGATGATGGAACTAATGGTGCCATCATTAGAAGCTTAGTTATTTATTACTTGTCTTACAGGAATTTCTATTTTTTGTCCTTGTTTTGGATATTTGTTAGTAAACAAACTTTTGTTCATTTCACAAGTCAACACATCAATGCACTGAGAAGTAATGGAGGTGAAGAATTTATCCCAAAAAAAAGTTAAGTTTAGACAACAGACAGCTGTGTCTAGATGCATGGACAGCTACTTATACTCCTGTGTTGAATGGACAACTACTTCAAAGTGCATTATTACACATCTATGTCTTGATAATAGTTTTTTAGCAGAGACAGTCTAAAATCCTCATAGCTACATATGTCTATAACTAGATCCCAAGTAGGGAAGTGCACAACATGACATCAGAGAAGGTATGGATTGGAAAGAAATCTCCCATGGCAAATTTGAGGTTGCTTAAATGTGAATCATGTGCATTGATACCAATTGGAATAGATCAAAAATGGATGCAAAGAGCAAGAAATGTATATGCTTCGGATAAATGATGGATCAAAGGACTCAGATTATATGATCTTGAAACCATGTTTGCAGTTCAGACTTCAGATCAAAGGTGTAACATTTCAACTTTCATGAAAGTTTGAACAAGAATTCAACAAAGGAGTTGTGAAAGTCAACAGCAAGATCTATGGTGTTGAATTTGCTGGACAACTCAACAAACAAAGAAAAAATAGGCCATGTTCAAGATTGGGAAATCTTTGAGTGATGCCAAGAGAAGAATAAGAAAGACCAGTGTAAATTTGTAAAGCCTACAAATACAGTGGAAAAGATCACTGATGACAGAATAATGCAGATACCAGTCTTGAAATGTCAACAAGGAAAAAATAGCCTCCCAACAGAGAAGACTTTTATGATTTATTTATGCTTTATCAGTTACTGCTAAAGAGCCAGCAACTATGTTGGCAACATTGACCATAGAAGATGTTGAAGAATGAAATGAATGATTTAAGGAATTTAAATCACTGATGATGAATTTAACAGGGTTCGAAAAATTTGATAATCAAACCTCAATGAATTGAATTGAATCCAATTTGATAGCCAAACTTAACTGAATTTTTTTCATATTCCTTTTTTTATTGAAATTTATTAAAAATTAAAATTAAAAACAAAAAAAAAGATCAAAACAAAGTCAAAGGCACTGTGTCAATTGGGTCTAGACCAAGTAGTGTGGGATGGAGTGTTATCATCCCCACCCAGGATCTATTCCCATAAGTGACATGTTGAACTCATAACGAGTATATTGTTGTAACAGCTTGATGCCCTGTTGTTGACCTGGTCTTATGGCCTGAAGAATCCAGGGTTTATCTTGGGCACCATCCTCGAAACGAAGGGAATTGATTGGGGGTTTGCCCCAGGATAATTACCTGGAAAAAAATATGACAGACAAAGAGCCAAGAATGAGACCTATAGTTACCTTTGATAGTGCATCAAGAGCACCTTCCATATGATTAAATTCATTGCTATCAAAGCATTGAACCAGTGCCTGCAGTAATTCTGGCCAACCCTGCACCTGTACTTGCTGAACTATAACACTAACAACAGTTCCTACTATTGAACGGAGGTGTCTATCAGGTGCCCCCAGGTAAGGTAGCAACTCTGATTTGATATATTGTTGATAAGAAGCAATCATCATATGAAAATTTGTCCTCAGATTATTTTTCAAAAGCGGTCCTACTGCCTGTCGTTCTTCAACAGATTTTCCCTGTCCAAGTAACATATTCACACATATCAAGCTATGCTTCGATGCATCTAAAAATAATACTAAATAAAATTGGACTGACAAGCTATAAATGTAAAGTTATGTTGCACGGGGACCCACCCCCCCCCAAAAAAAAGCCCCGTTCCCGCCGTCCCCGCGTTTCGGGGACTTGGTGACCCCTAGGAAACTTCCCCAATTTGTTGGGGACTTCATCTGGGACTTGGAGACTTGTTGGCCATACCCAAAACGTCTCCAACAGATTTCAGGGACTTCTGGGCAGATTTTTTAGACATTCTAATTAAATTTCAAAGATGTCCTAAGTATATTTTGAAGATGTTCTGGGTCATGTCTTCAATTTTGACAATGGATATTGATGATTGGACAGTATGATCATTTATCCTATCCATATCTTTCATATTATTTTAAATCTAAATTTGAATTTATACAATTTGCAACTCAAAATGTGTTGAGTATGGTGGATTTTGATTTGGGTTTCTGGTGATTTAACTATTGATTTTTTACCAACATCATTACAAGCAGCAAAGCCTCTATGTCAACAAACTAAGAAATGCAACAACTCAAAGGTCTGATCCTTCTGGGTATTGCTCTTGTCCTTCTCATTTTTTGGGTCATCTTAACTTTTACATATTGTACATAGGTGTCCAGTAGTTATTCAAGTCCAACATTTCCGCCATACCAACCTCAAGCATTGTGAAAATGAATGGATAGTAAAGCCTTAAATTGGGTACTAAACATTTGAATAAATTCCTATTCAATATCCTTCTTAATCTGAAATACGAATCGAATATTTTTACAGAATGCAAGCATGTATATCCCAAAGTGTTTTGTAGTGGTTCTCAACACAATTGTAAAAATATACAGAACTTGCTGAGAAGGGAAAATGTTTTTTAACCTAATCATCATAAACAAGAAACATAAGGAAGAAATGTTGTTATAGAGACAAGCATTCTTCTCATAAGCCCCTCATAGACCTTAATGCAGATTGAAAATTTAGTTAAAGTTAAATTTCTTAAAGTTAAACTGCATTTTGTTCATGTTCAAGTGCCAATAATGGAATGTCACTATGCCCTTTTCTTATTTTCCTGAGCTTTTTCAAAACTAGCGAGTGTAAGAGATGTTCATAATACCATATAGTATAGACTATTGTACTTACAAGCAACTACAAATATATATGGTGAATTCTAAATTTTTAAAGTTTTTTAATATATATATATATAATTGTCATCCCCAACCTGCCATCCCTTGAAAAATTGGGGGTGCGCTCTAGCCGTCCCGGGGACTCGCCCCCCCTGTCCCCGTCATTCCCCCATCCCCAAAGCCAGTCCAACATAGATGTAAACACGTAGATGCTTGACATCTCACCAAATAAAATGCATATCAATTATATTGATAATTATATAGCAAGGAAAGGCACTATATAATCAAAAAGCAACAATGAGATCTCAGATATGAAAAAACATTCTAATAGAAAATCTGCTCTCAAATGGCATGTAAAAAAGTGTCGGATCAGATAGCATAATCAGAACCAAAACCATATGCTGTTGGATCAGATGGCATGTGTTAAAAGTCTTGTAATTTTTTTTCACATTTTACATTGGGGGCCCTATAATAAGCTTTCCTCTACCCAAGATACCATTTAATTTGACATTGCAAACATGTAAGGAAGTACAATATTTTAACACCTTCATCCATATAATGATTTATGGTAAATTTCAAATTAATTTTTAGAGTATAGATTAGTTTCTCAAAAAAAACTACAGGCATATTTCCAATAAACAACTAAATAAGAAAATATGTTTATGCTTGGCCAAACCACACAAATTATGTTTCGAGTCTCGACCTGCTGTTCAGCTCTGGCACTTGGCCTGGAAATCTTCATTTTGACAGGAAGCATCAAAGCAAATATAATTGAAAATTAAGCATCTCAAGTTGGATACTAATCCCATTAAACATGAAACCTAACACCACATTCTCTGTGTGAAACATAATCAATTCTGCCTCTTCTCAATCCAATATTTTAAATTTCACATGCACAAACACATTATTTCTAGATACAAAATATGACTTCTTGGAAACTTCAAAACACCAAAGCCCAAGATTTTGACTTTAGTACTTCTTGAGATGAATCAAATCCATCAAGCATTATGCCTGAATTGTTCCCTTCCCTGTTCAGCACTAAAGCCTTATTGGTGAGCACAAGATGAGTAATGAAACCAAAGATTGTGTGACTAGCATCAAATGAATTAACAGTCTCATCCTTCCTAAATTCCAATTTGTTACAGTGGCACCCATATCTGTTGGCTAGTCCTACCCGAAACATCATGCTGTTGTATTTCCCTTCGAAGTGGGTACAATATAAAAAATTATGGCATGAAGATAACCTTGGGAGGAGCAATTTATCAGGAGAACAATGTGTAAACAACAGGGTCCAGGGTTTAATAAAAAAACAGATAATGTTCTCTATGTAGTAGGTAAAACCCCCAACAAGACAAACCATTAAAATCAGATAAAATGTATTTTTTCTCTGTTAAACCCCACCACTAGCAAGCCAAAATCTCAATTTGAAAATACGCAAAACCCCATCAATAGCAAGCCAAAATCTCCATTTGAAAAATAAGCAAAACCCCAGCAGCAAGCCAAAATCTCAATTTAAATCATAAGCAAATGGGCATTTTATGAGGTGCATAAACATACCTTAACCAAGAGAAGACGAGCTCGACTAAAGAGTCGGGAGATGCGACTCAAATGAACTCTGCTAGAGCCCAAAAAATTCGGCAATAGGTGGGAGCTTTGATGGTTTTTCTTCCACCAAAATGATAAAACCCCAAGAGCCCAAGCGTGTGCACATAAAAAAAAGTATTCTGAGAATAATCGACAAGAGTATGAAATGATGAACAGACAAAAGAAAACAGGAATCTGAACGTTGAGAACGAATGGTGAAGTGTTTTCTGGGAAAAACAATATATATACACAATATATACGCAATGGCGTCGATATTTGAGTGTAGATGTTAAAATAAAATTGGGTTTTGTTAAAGGATTACCAAGCACCCACCCTCCATCCACTTGGGTTTATTCACCCACTTCTTTCTTTAGTTAGGGGTATATTGATCCATGGTGTTCGAGAAGGGTTAGGTCATTGTCAACGTGATAGAGGTTAATTGGTACTAGTATTTGGTGAGTGGTTATGTTCAAATTTTTTGAAGATGATGTCTAGATGTAAGTTAATGTTAGTAATTTGTATCATAATAGCTAAGTATTTATAAATTTTATAAATAAATAAAATAGTTGTAGTGTTATTTAGGATTTTATTTTGTTTTTTTGTTATGAGATTAAGATTTTGATTTTGAGTCTAAGAATATTTAGTGATTTATATTCTCCTATTTTTTGGGGGGCAACACCACTATTCATGAATCTTCCATCATGATTTAGTCACTTGATTTTGCTTGGAATGATTTTGATGGCCTAGACACCTTGAAGATCACCTTTTGCAATTCTCAAAAGTTTTTTGAAAGACATGTGGGTGTTTCAAAAATAAATAAAACATGTGTTTGGTAGAAAGCTCTTTTAATTTGTTGTTTTAAAATTTGCTACACAGGTCAACATGGAAAAATCAAGTATAATGTTCATTGATACCCCAAATGAACAAGTGGTAGAGATTGCAAGAGTAACATCCTAACCCACAAGAGGGTTTTGAGAGTCGTTTAAGAAGACTTTGTTTAGGCGGCTAGGGTTCCTACCCTAGTCGAACTATTCGCCTCACTTGTTGGCGAGGTTTCAGGTTTTCGGATTACACATTCAATATGAGGTAGCGGTGAGCTTGAACTCATTCTCTCCTATGGGTGTGGTCAATGGCGGAGGTACAAGGCAGACAGTGGAGTGTGGTCGGAGGCGGTGTTATATTAACAACGAGATGAGCTTGTTGTGGGCGTTGTCGTCATTGGAGGTGACGTTACAATGGCCAGTGGCGTGTTCGGAGGCAGTGCTATGAGGAGTGGTTTCGAATAGATGCCTACCCCTTGTCTGAGGCGCGGTCTGGGCATTGGTTCCTTGTGGATTTCGCTATGCACGGTCATTTGGCTCATAGCTTCTTCTCGACGCGGACTGTGGGTGGTTCTAGAGTGCGGAGAGTTCGTTCATCGCCGGCTGTGTCTATGTATTTGTGCTCATTGAGTAGTTTTAAAACAAGCTCTTTGAAGCCCCTTGAAGTCCTGTAACATGGGTTGTTTTGTTGATGTTATCAATTGTTTGGCTCTTTGGAGCTTTGATGTATCCATGTTTTTTTACATGGAAGAAAGACCGTCGAGTCTTTGCATGCTCTTTTAGCTTTTTTTACTTTAGGAGTAGTGATGTATTTGTGCTTTATGCACTCAGAAGCCTTCGGGTTAGTTTCTGTAAGGCCATAAGGTCTCTTCAGCTAGTTTTTTATGTGATCACAATTCTGCAAAACTTAGTTTTTGAATTAATAGTCTCATCCTTCCTAAATTCCAATCTGTTACAGTGGCACCCTGTTGTTGCGGCAACACCCCTCCCCAAAATTTTTTAACATGTTGGGGCCCCTCCTGTATTTTTGTAGAAAGTTTACCTGACAAGCCATCCCAGCCGTCAGCTCTGTTTGTAATAGAAAATCGTATTTCCCTGCTGAACACCTGGCCATCAATCCTTCCATGTTTTCCCCAAAGAGCCGGAAGATAACTTAGTTTTTTCCCTACGTTTTGGAATAATTCGGACTATCTCCCCGACTGCAAAGACAAACGTCCAACCTTTCCGAAAGAAGGACTGAGTTTCTCTTTGTCAAAATCTGCGGGAACATTGGGACAATACTTCCCGAAACGGCGGGGAAATTCAGCATTTGCTCCCGAAATAGAGGGACTTATTCGGCTCATTCTCCCGAAAAGGACTTGGAATTTTGCGGAAACCTTCCGGCTGCGCTCCCGAAATGGCGGAGGCCATTCTCGTAAACCGCACGCCTAAGCCTTCCGAAGTAAAAGGACTTGGAAAATTTTCGATCGTTGCTTTTGCGGAACGGTTCAAGTTCCGACACGACTTTGCTCCCGAAACGGCGGAATTTTTCACTCAAGCCTCCCGCAACCGCGGAAAGGTTCGAGTTGTTCTCCCGAAACGGCGGGGGAATTCAACAAAACCACCCGAAACAGCGGAAGCCGCCGTGCTTTCCCTCGAAAAGAAACTCAAATTTTGGCCATAAGCGGCGGAAACCATTGGTGAAACCTCGCCGAAACGGCGAAGCGATTCAAGATCCTGTTCCGAAACAGCGGAAGTCCCTGAGGAATCGCTTCCGAAACGGCGGAAGCCATCCGCATAAGTCCCGCGGAGGAACTCACGTTTTCCTTCCGAAACTATGAAAAGGACTTAGATTTTTTCAAGAAACTGTCGCGGACGCCTTCAACCTTTGCTCCCGAAACGCGGAAGCCTTCGGGCTACCCTCCCGAAACGGTGGAAGCCAATCGCTTAAACCGCTCGGCAAAGGACTCTGAAACAACCCCGGGTGAATATGCGGAAGAGTATAAGTTTTGCTCCCGAAACGGCGGAAGCAATTCACAAAAGCCTTCCGAAACTAGCGGAAGCCTTCGCCAAACCTTCCCGAAAATCAACGAGACTTTGAAGTTTTTGGTTCGCGGAAGCTTTCGCAAAAGCCTTCCAAAAAAAAACACCGGGAGCATTCGCTACATCGTTCCGAAAGGGCGGAAGCCTTGGCGTTACCCGTCCGCTACGCGGCGGTCTTTCGCGGAAGGCTTCGAGTTTCCTTTCCGCAATGAGCCCCGAAACTGCGGGAGCTTTCGTTGAACCCTTCTGCAACGGCGGATACGATTCGCAAACTGGCCCCACGAATGGCGGTCGCACGGAAACCGAGGTACCTTGACATGACCGCGGCGGGCGGCGTATTTAAGCCACGGTCTAATTGCGCCAACTACCAACCTTAATGCTCGCACGTGCCCATTTTTTATAAAATGCGGTTGGGGCTCGAACCAATGCACCACTGTTTTCGAATTGGCCAACGACGTGCAACGCCGTGCAAATCGCTCCAGCTCACCTCGCTCATCCGTGCTCGCGGCCACCTCGCTCAAGCGATCCCCACGGTGCCAGGTAGGATTCTGACTTGGGATTTCTCCATTGGGTTGTCTTTTGTAGGAAAACAATGGGTTTTAGTGGGATTGGGACGGGAAAAACACCCGTCAAGGGCTATGTTTTTCACGTCAGATACAGTTGAACGGAGTTTTCGCCATACAAAATCGTCATAGGCATTCGTTAAAACATTAACATTTTATTTCAGTGATGGTGGGTGCGGGCGGTTAATCGTGTACCATTTTTTAAAACCCCGGGCCGCGCCCCTCGTCTTGGGAGAATTTGTCGAAGCCCCATGGGCTTTCCATGTCCCCGGCCGTAAACTCAGACTTAAAACCCTGGGCCCTTCCATAAGCCTCAGCGCCTACACGCGAGCCGAAACCCGTGAACGTTCAAGCCACGCGAGCCGAAACCTGAAGCCATGGCCGCCCTAGCACTCCCCGTCAGCATATCCCCGGCGCCGTCACCTTCGCTCGGACTAAAGTCTCCCGTAGTGACTCGGCGAGTGGCCGCGCGTGACGATAGCATTCAAATCCCTCACCGAGTCAACCCGCGTCTCCCCGCCATTAACCTCTCCAACCGTAGCTATAACGAAAGACATCTCCTTCCGCAAGGCGGAACCGGAATCCAATTGCTTCCGCAAATCGCCTATCGGTCCGAAAACCAATGGCTTCCGCAGCATAGCCTATCCCCTCAGGAGCATTTCAGACTCGTCTTTTAAAATCTTCAAATGTTTCAATTTGTGTCTTATGTTGAAATAATGTTTTGCTTCCTAAATATTTTGCTTCATTGACTTATCTCATTGATATTAAAACGAAGTTGCTCTCTGCTAAAACCTTACAGTCTGTTTCTCAAATGATGACTTTGATATGGATGTTATCAGGGATAAATCAAGATGCCGAAAACCGGTAAGAAGAAGGCGAAGATGACAGAAAAGAAGCCTGCCCCTCTCAAGATTGAAACCTCGCTCCAGGACACTGAGTGCACCACTGGTGTCCCTCCAGAAATCAGATGGGATGATATATATAGAATGATCAGGAACCAAGAGATCCCGGATATGTTGCTGGAGGAAGCACCAATCTATCAAAATATCAGAGCCTCAGGCATAACTAGAGCCGCTACCCACCCTGAGCTTTTCCCCTGTGCTGAAGTGATCGGGTGGATACTCCAACATGCAGATGCTGAAGGGAGAGTGATAAATGATAGCGGGAAAGTGGCTATTGCCTCATTTCAACCCGCGTATATTGCGGCGACCTACAGATTTCCCCGTGTCCAACAAGCTCTAACTGACGAATGGTTGGGCCAAATGGATAACGTCGAGATGGCCAAGAAGCTACTGAGGGGAGGGAAGCATTTGAGAAAGAAGGGAAATGATGAATATGACGTACAGAACCTGAGGGCTCCTTTTAGATTGATCGCTTTAATGCTGTGCAGAATCTTCGGCATGCCCGATGGCACAGTATACAAGATTCAGTGGGTCCCTATCATTCACTATGTGGCATTTCAGGGGACAGTGTTTGACTGGGCCACTATCTTGTCAGATAGTCTGGCCTCAATGATAAGTGCTGCTAAGCCCGGGCTGGCCTTGAAGAAGGCTGAATTCTTCATGTCTTCATACCTGATAGATTGTATCTTGGCCAAGATAGAGTTCCCCAAATTGGGGTGTACATGGGATAGGGCCACCGCCCCGGTTTACGTCGCATTCAAGATGTTGTGGGCTCAGAATTACAAGCCCAGCTACAAACTCATCTGTGAGGGGTTCATCATGCCCCTATACGAGAAAATCTTCAAGGAAGAACCAAATTGTCTGTCAGGAAATGCTTTGGAAGTCCTTGAGGAGTATGGGGACTTTTACTTTTCAGAACAAGGTACCTACCTGAGAATGTTTGGAGGGACTAAGCCCCCATACATATTGCCGCAGTACGCCACAGACTATGTGGTGCTCAAGGAAGCAGTAAGACAACTCTTCTTGGATGGGGTTGGAGCATTCCTTCACAAGCAACACAAGGCTTCCTTTCCCCCTCTACCTTTCTGCATCGGCGCTTACAAGTTTTCAGGGGTTGCCTCGGCCAATGAGTTTATTCAAGAATTGAAGGCCTTCCACTTCGGTGAAGTCATCTTCCACAGGAACGACAAAAAGGGTAAAGTGGCCGAGCGTTACAAAGGGAACTATGCTTACTTCGAATACTCCCACTACCCTGATGCCGAGGAGGAAGCATTCAAAGGTATCTGCAACATGCCTGAGCTGCGGATCTGTCGCCAAGGTGCTGGAGCAAGTTCTAGCTCAACCAAGGCCCAGAAAACAACCCAGCAAAAGGAGAAAGAAGCTGAGGATGCCCGAGCTCAGGAAGAGCTCAGATTAAGAGAAGAGGCGAAATTACAGCAGGAAGCCGAGGAAGCAAGAAAGCAGCAAGAAGCTGAAAATGAAAGACTGTGGAAAGAGGCTGAAGAAGCCCAAAAGCAGAAAGAAGCAGAGACTGAGCAAGCTAAAGCAAGGAAGAAGGCGGAGGAAGAATCGAAGACAAGGGAAGATACCGAGGTAGGTGGGTCCGGTGTCCAAGACATGGAGATAGACACCTCTCAAGCAGGTGTCTCTGGTACCCAAAAGGAAGGAGTAGACCCTGCTCAGGAAGTCCGGACCCCACCTATGGAAGAAGACATAGACATCATAAACCGACCAATTGTCCCGTACACTCCATCTGGGAAGCGTACGGTGTCCAAATGGAATGAGTTTGTCTATGATAAGAAAAGAAAAGCAATGGTCCTCCAATCAGAAGAGAGGATTAAAAGCCCCTTCCATGATGACATCGTTACTCACCGAGAGGTCGCTGTCATGCAGAACACAGATGCAGATCCCATCGCCATGGCATCCGCAGTTATAGCAACAGCGCAGGCATCATTTGCCAATGTAGGGGTTATAGTTAAAGAAAATATATTGACAAAGAAAAGAGCGCGCACGCTGCAACAAAATGTGGCTAATGAGCAAGCCCAAAGAGATCTGGTAGTAAACCAGTATAACTGCTTGTACGCTGAACATAAGGAGCTGTCAAGCAAGTACAACCAGCTAGAGGAGGAAAAGGACCAGCTAACACTTCAAATGATGATTGTGGAAGCAGAGAAGAATGGTGCAGAAGAAAATGCATCTCTGCTAAAAGCAGACAAGCAAACGTTAGCTGAGCGTTTGGAGCAAGCGGAGAGCAGAACCATAGACCTATCTCCCTTCCACGAGCTGTCATGCAATATCCTACAGCAAGTGTGTGGCTCCCAAGAGCTAATCACTGATGAGGTATGCAAACTCAAGGCCATGGTGGTTAGGCTAAAAGAGGTTAATACGGAAGCCCACAGGCTCAAAGCTAAGAACACCCGTGTCAAGGCAAATCTTATAAGTCAGATGGCATGGAGAGAAGGGAAAGGAGGTTTCCCCCCGCATCTTCCTTTTAAGGCCGTGGAAGATTTTAATGAAGATATAGCCTTGTTGGAGTTTGGCAGGAACTGTGCCAATAAGCTGATGGCCAGTGTACAGAGGACAACAGATAGAATCAACAACCTATACCAAAAGCTCAAAGGAGTCCATGACAGCTGCACATTGAGTTTCCCTCAGACCCTAGAAGACTTCCCGGAAAAGGAACAGCGGCTGTCTCAACTGAAAGAGGAGCTAGGCGTCCAGATGGAGTATGTGAAAAGGATTGATGTCCTGGCCATGGATGATCTCCAACATTACATCGGTTCATCAACACTTCACAACCACCTGCTAAAGGAAGCATATCAAGTTGCTGAAGCAGAAGTACAAAGCATTAAAACAGAGCTCGGGAAGAATGTGACTTCTCAAAAAATCATGTTTCCTGCTGCAGCAAACATAATCATAAGGGACACAGGTGTGTGGCACAGCTACATAACAGAGGAGGACAGGAAAGCTGCAGCAGCAGCAGGATCATCAGTAGATCCAGCAGCCTCTCTCCCAGCAGCCTCTTCCCCAGCAATGGCAGAAAATCCGGCCAGGTCAATTCCCCCTTCCCAATTAGGAGCAGCATCAGCAAGGGATTCGAGGGCCTCTTCCCAGGCAGCATCAGTGACAATTAACTTGGGCGACCCTTTCCCAGAAGAAGATCACGCACAGGAATGAAGAGGCCGAATTCAGTGAGCCACTCTCTTCAGCCAAACACGTGCCCAACAGGGAAAGCTTTGGTGACGGCCAATTTTCTGTTATGTATATTTTAAATATGTAAGGCGTAAGCCATGGGACAGTTGTCCCTATTTTTTGCCAAAATATTTTTGTAAAGGAAGTGGCCCTTTTTGGTGATCGATTATAGTAGAAATCCCTGTAAATGACAGGTGGAACGTGCTAGGTGTCAGCCCAAAGGGCAAAGTTGTAGCTATAAATAGCATCTAGGAAAGATTAAAGGGGACTTTTGGCAGGGAATGAAAATTTTGGCAAACGATATGAGCTATCTTGTATCGGGTCTGTAAATTGATTTTTCTGATAGAAGCCACGAGAGATGGACGTTTTGCCTGGAATGTTGGATTGCTCTATATTGGACTATTCTAATGACTGCAATTCTGCAATGTGAGATCATTCTTGACATCTGAATTATTTCTTTGCACTAATGATTCTACTCTCTTCTGTGCATGCGTTCTCTCTATTTTGTGAACAATGAAATGTACTGCTGTAGATTTCTTTGTCTAGATCGAATGGCTAACTATTCTTTCTTCAGGGTAATTCATGTGGCTCATTGTTCATAACTTTAAATTGCTCCTTGCAGGGATCTTTGAATTTAATTCCAGTTTTGTTACGTTTAGATCTGTTTCTTTATGTTTGTTACATAGATTAAATAATTTTGCTTTCTTCTGTTTATGATCAATAGATGCGTTCTTTAAAGTTTCATTTTCAGATCTGTTTCTTATTCTTCAGCTCTCCTCTGTGTTATGGGCAATAGATGCGTTCCATGTTTAATGAGAAGCTATCTTCTCAATCTTTATCTTGCTGTAGCTTTTATTGTGAGAAATAATAGCTATATGTTCCTTGATTATGATATTTGTTACAGCTGATTGCTCCTCCCTTTAGTGCGTTCCCTGCAGGGATAGATAGACATGTCTCAGTCTTAGGCTTAGATCCGTTTTAATTGCATCCAGATTAAGCATAATTTAGGCACTTGCATCTCATATAAAAGTCATAAAAAACCCAAAAGAAAGGTGGATCGGGCCATAACCGGTAGAATCGGATTTAAAGTCCAAAACCACGGTTGCCGGAACCGTTAACCGGACGGATTCCCTACACCAAACGGGAGATAGTCTAATTGGGACCATCTCTCGGGGAGAATCCCTTTCTGATTGATGCTACGATATCCGAGGCATCAACAGTTTTTGGCGCTAGAAGGAGGGCCTGAAGTGCATGGCTGATAGAGGAAAATCTTTCGCGGTCATAGATAACACTGAAATCCCGCTTAAAGAAAACATTTCAAACAGCCCAGATCTTGGGTTAACGGACCAAGAATGCCTCATTTCTGATCCTGAGCCTCAAGAAGCTTTATACGCTGTCCCTTTTACAGAGATAGAGGATTTGAGAAGACATACTAGGTCCTACGTGAGACAGCTGGGTGGTTTAAACGCTGTCAAATTCCTCCCTAAGAAAATTACGCCTAGAAAGGAGCCACAGTACACCCGGGATTCAATTCTCGTTCAAAGTTTTGAAGAACTGGTAAATCTGACTTTGGAAGAAATTTCAGACACTCTGAACAAGACAGACCAAGAAAATCTTGAAGAGATTACCACTCCCAAAAGTACTCCACAGGATTCACCCTACAATTCTCCTCCGGGGTCTCCACATCCAAACCCAAACATGGCTGTACCTGCTTGGAGAGCAAGGGGGGCACTGAACCTAGCTGGACCATTCCATAATCTGCCTAAAAACCCAGAAAAGGTCTTGCCTAAGTACGATCCAGGGAAAGCCATCTCGGCAGAAGATCACCTCAAGAGTTTTTACCTGGCTCTGAACCTTTTGAACGTACAACATGAAGACGTGGTCTGTAGGTTGTTTCCATACACTTTCGAGCCAAAAGTATCCTCATGGTACTTTAGCCTACAACCCAGCTCAATCTCTAGTTGGGATGAATTCGAAAAGTGCTTCCTTAAGAAATACGGAAACCAAAAGACTGTGGCCACGCTTATGAAAGAACTCTTATCCATGAGAATGGAGAAGAAGGAAAAGGTTCAAGACTTTAACCAGAGATTCACAACACTGTTAAATAACTTTAGTGAGGCTAACAAACCCGCAGAGGAATCTCTGATTGAATACTACACAACATCTCTTGAAGGTCCAATCGCAATGTTTGTAAAACGATCCAAGAAAACTACCCTGATAGAGAATTTTGAGGAAGCTAGAAAGGTAGAGGAAGAGGCTGATAGCATTGCTAAACATGCCTTGGATATAGAACCAAAACCAGCAGCTAGCAAGAAACCTTTGCTCCTCACGAGAGGCAAAGAAGAGCCATCTACGGACATGGAAAATGTAGTTAAAATGATGCAGAAATTATCTAACAAAATCGTAGATCTCGAGAAAGACAAGGCTGCTAGTACATCTAGGAAACCTTTCAAGCCATTCTACAAAAAAAGGGAAGATGGGGAACAGTCTCATCCACCAATGAACACTGCCCCTGTTTTGAACTTGAATGAGATTGGGATGGAAAATTTCTGCACCTTTCACCAAGAACCACACTCGGAGAAGAGCTGCCCGCAATGGATCAATTCCATGAGCTTGGTCATGAACCAAATGTTAGATTCTCAGATCCCAGATCAGGATGATCCTCCAGACGAATCAAGCCCTGAGTTAGAGGAACCAACCCCGGACACTACTATGGTGTTGTGGGATTGGGTACCTATGACTGAATTAGTAGAAGAAGATCACATAGATAGCTCTACCTCTACCATAAATGTTGCCACTCGCAGCAAGGGCCCAATTGCGGATCCTGTACCAGTCACCATTCCCCATAAGCCTAAAATCTCGAAAGACCCGCCTAGGAGGCATATACCGATCATCCCACCACAGCCCAAAGTAAACCAAACAACGGCCAAACAGCCAAGTGCTGATAACACAGTCCAGCCAAAGGTTACCATGAACAAAACAGATCAGCCTACTCGAGTTGGAAATGAATCCGATATAGGGTATGATATTATCGAAGATATCAAGAAAGTTAAAGCGAACGTATCAATATTTGACATGTGTAGCTTGCCCTATCAACGAGACAAACTACTGCACGTTTTACAACCAAAACCCAGCACTACATTAACAGATTCTCAAGACAATCCTGAAATTAATGAGGCTAGCATTGGTGGGAAATCCAAATCCCAAACATTGCCATTCTTGTTGACATTTGAAATTTTTAATCACAATGTTCATAACTGTTTGGTAGACTCTGGAGCTTCTTCAAACGTTATGCCACTGTCAATTTGTAAGAAAATCAATGGGCAGCCCGTGCCATCCCCAGCTCAAATTATCCAATTAGATAGGACTGCTGTTAAAGTAATTGGTGAGATGAAAGATGTTCTAATTAGACTGTCAGCTGATCCTAGAGTTTGCCAATTTATTGACATAATGGTGGTCGACATTCCTGAAGCTTATGGGCTGATTTTGAGTAGGGATTGGTCTACCAAGCTGAGTGGCTACTTCGCTACCGATTGGTCTCATCTATGGCTGCCTTATCAGAACAGACAGAATCAGATTAAAGTTCTTAGGGAACCTCATATGAAACAAAACGTAACCCAGCTAGAAGAAAGAAATGAGGCTATAACTTTCTCTTCCTCGGTCTTGGGAAATTACTTCTTAGAAATGGATCCGGGTAAATATCAATCTGAAATCGTTAGCCATGAATCAGATAAACAGTCCGATCTCCTTCATTTCTCTCGGACTGATGATGTTGATTGTAACATAAGTAATTTAGCTGCTAACGTAGACCATAAAGAAACTAACTTAGTTGAATCTGAAAATGTTTTTTGGACATTATACTTTGATGGCTCTAAGACTCTGGAAGGATCCGGGGCCGGTTGTGTTCTAATGGATCCAAAAAGAAACAAGTTTTTTTTGTCTTGTAGATTAGAATTCGATTGTACTAATAACACCGCTGAATATGAAGCTTTAGTACACGGTTTAAAGAAGGCCATTGGCTTAAATGTTAAGTACCTGAAGGTTTTTGGTGACTCAGAGATAGTTGTAAGACAGGTAAGGGACACCATCCATTGTCTCTCACCTCACTTGAAAGGTTATCAGGCTGAGGTATGGGATCTAATCATGCATTTTGACGCTTTCAATATAAAATCAATTCCTAGATTGCAAAATTCTGCTGTTGATTTGTTAGCAACATCTGCTTCTAGATTGGTGCCGTCAAATAATAAATGCTCAATTGAATTGATTTTCAGGCCTTCCATTCCCAATAACATCACAAATTTCAGGGTCTTCGATGACGATGAACAAATTATCAGCTTCCTGACAAACGAAGATAGCTTCCAAGGAGCTGCAATAGATGAAGAAGAACACGATGCTGATTTGATGAAAAAAGATGATGAGAAAGGAAATTTCATGCCAAAGGGGGTAAGGTCCCTCGAAATGCTTTTCGATCTTCAAAATAAGTTCAAAAGACCAGCCAATACCAAAACTAACAGCTCATCAATGCAACATGAGCTGGTTAATTTGGGTACTGAGGCAGAACCGAAATTTGTCAACCTTGGCAAATGTTGTTCACCAGGAGAAAGAGATAGGTTCATTAAGTTGTTTAAACAGTACAAGGATGTTTTTGCATGGACCTATGAAGATCTGAAAACATATGACGTCCGCATCATTCAGCATGTTATACCAATGAAAGCGGGTGTCAAACCATTTCAGCAGCAATTAAGAAGGATGCATCCTACTCTAGAACCGTTGATCCAAAAGGAATTAAAGAAGCTCCTGGACGCTAAGATAATCTTCAAAGTTCGGCATTCTGAATGGGTTGCAAACTTGGTTCCCGTAAGGAAGAAATCTGGAGAGATAAGGCTATGTGTAGATTTCAGAAGTTTAAACAAAGCCTCAGATAAAGACAACTACCCCGTACCTTCAATGGAGCAAATCCTACAAATGGTGTCAGGATCTGAATTGTTTTCTCTCCTCGATGGTTTCTCTGGCTATAATCAAGTGTTAGTAGCCGAAGAAGATCGTCTCAAGACTACTTTCAGGACTAAGTGGGGAACTTTCACCTACAGAAGGATGCCATTTGGTTTGATAAACGCAGGAGCCACATTCCAAAGGGCGATGGATATTGCCTTCCGAGGATTGGGTGGGCAATGTGTTGTTGTTTACTTGGATGATGTGACGGTCTTTTCGAAGAAAAGGGAAGATCATGTTGTTCATCTGAGGCATATCTTTGATCGTTGCCGGAAGTATGGTATTTCCTTGAATCCCAAGAAGAGCGTGTTTGCTGTACCCGAAGGTAAGCTCTTGGGTCATATCATTTCCAAAAGGGGAGTGTCAATCGACCAGGAAAGAGTCCAAGCTATTAATAAGATTCCAATGCCTCACAACAAAAAATCTATGCAGTCTTTTATGGGCACCATCAATTTTGTCCGCAGATTTGTTCCGGATTTTGCACAAATCGTTAAGCCATTGCAACAGATGGTTAAACAAAGCATACAATTCAAGTGGACAGATTTGGAGAAAGACGCATTTAGAGATATCAAGGCAGCAGTAGCTAAAGCTCCCTCCTTAAGAAGCCCAGATTTCGATAAAGATTTCATCTTGTATACCTTCGCTTCGGATGACTCTCTCGCAGCCGTACTCACGCAAAAGGTGGAGTTGGGGGATGAATACCCAATCTCGTTTATGAGCACTGGTCTGCAAGGGGCTGAGCTGAATTACCCCGTCGTTCACAAGCATGCCTACGCAGTCTTCAAAGCAGTCAAGCAGTTTAGGCCATACATTTTGAAGAACAGAACTAAAGTCATAGTTCCCCATCCAGCTGTTAGATCCCTTTTCGTTCAAAAGGAATTGGGAGAGAGGAGAGGGAACTGGGTCACAGCTCTGCAGGAGTATGATCTGGAATTTAAACCGGCTACAATCATTAAAGGACAAGGTCTATGCAAGTTACTGGCGGGAAACTCGACTGATGAAGAGCACCATTGGAGAAATGAAGCTGAGCTTAATTCGGTTGAGGTATGTCATATCTTTACAGCTCCCCAGTCATGGTATAGGGATCTAGTGCACTATTTACAGCAGGGATATCTTCCCGAGCACTGGAATTCTAAACAAAGAAGGGCACTCCGCTTGAGATCAGCACCCTATCAGATCATTGATGGGATTCTTTTCAGGAAGAATTATGATGGAGTCCTTCTTAGATGTTTGGAGAAGGAAGATGCAAACAAAGTTGTCAAAGAATTGCATGATGGCCCCGCAGGTGGCCATTATTCAGGAGAGACGACAGCACACAAGATATTGAGAGCTGGTTATTATTGGCCCACTTTGTTCCGAGATGCCCACACATACGCACGGAACTGTGATGTATGTCAAAGAAGCGCTGGGAAGTTACCTAAGGCCGCAGGCCCATTGCAGCCGGTCATCATCTCTGAGCCTTTTGAGCAATGGGGCATAGATGTTATCGGAGAAATAAATCCAAATTCTTCATTGCAACACCGATACATCCTGACGGCTACCGACTACTTCACCAGGTGGACGGAAGCCACCCCATTACGCAAGATCAATGAAGACGCAGTCATCAGCTTCTTGAAAGAAAACATCATAACCAGGTTTGGGGTTCCAATTTCCCTTGTTTTTGATAATGCTACTTATTTTTCATCTTGCAAGATAAATGAATTTGTTTATGAATGGGGAATTAAGTTGCATTATTCAGCCAATTACTACCCTCAGGGAAACGGATTAGCTGAATCCTCAAACAAGAATCTGATTCGAATCCTTAAGAAAACTGTGATAGAAAACCAGATAGGTTGGCATGTGGCTCTCCCAAACGCCTTATGGGCAGATAGGGTAACCCCAAAGAATGCTTTAGGTGTCTCCCCTTTCACTCTTGTCTATGGCAAGGAAGCCATACTTCCCCCAAACATCTTACTGCCATCCCTGCAACTGTCTCAAGCCTCTCGGGGTTCTGGTAGCCAAGCCTTACAATCCAGGATCAACACCCTTCTTCAACTGGAAGAAGCCCGACACAAAGCTAAAGATCGATTCCATCAACACCAGGACATAGTTAAGAGATGGTTCGATAAGAGGAAATTCGGCAAGAGGGATTTTGAAGTGGGGGACTTAGTCCTGAAATGGGACCATAATCATGAGGGCAAAGGAATGCATACGAAATTTCAACATCTATGGGTAGGCCCATACCAAATTTCTGCAAAATTAGACCCATCCACTTATAAATTGACAAATCTCGAGGGAGAGGAAGTGGCCCTTCCTCTAAATGGCCTCGCTCTGAAACAATACTTCACATAGTCTCCTCGAGACTTCCTGTACATAAATAAAGTTGTCTTTTCGCTTTCGCTTTTAGCTGTTTTATTTTTTCGGCCATGTCGTTTCTTTCTTTGTTATTTGAACTTTTCGACAAGTTTTGTTTTCTGAAGCCCCCCTTGTTATTGAGTTTCCCGTTGAAGATAGCTCTCTCAATGAAAAACTTGCAACCCATGAGTCTGGAACCCTGCTCACTAAACCCGGTCTGCTGTGCTCTCGCTGAAATGTTCAAAAGGGGGGAAAACCTACCCTGCTAGTCACAGTAATCCTGTTTAATAGCAGAGACCCATGGCCATCTTCACTACTATCGTTGGGCTCCACCCACTCGCACACTTTAAAGGCATCTCAAGAAGGTTACCTAAGTTGGACCCATGGAAAGTGGCACCTCTCGAGGACATAGGGTATTGAGATGACTCCATGCTGCAGATTTAAAAGCCAAAATGGCCTACATTCAAGAGTCTGTTTTCCAGGGATTCTCGCCTCAATTAAAGCATGGCTGAGACAAAAGCAAAAAAGACATGTAAAATCAAGAAGGCTGTCCAAAAGGCCCAGCTCAAAATGGGCTCCTCTCCGTCCGTGAAGTTTGATCAAATCAATAAAATCTCTAACTCACACAAAAGGACATTATGGATTGAGGAGCCCAAATCAAAGATCATGCCCAAAAGAAAATATCCCTGGAAGGCTCAAACAGCTAAGCTGTCCAAAGTACAAGCATCCCAAAGGGTGCCAGCAGCATGGGAATGAGGAACAAGAACAATAATGTCCATGAGAAAGTGTTGCTAATCCTGTGGAGTCCGGCAGTAGTGGCCATTCGAGAGATGACCCTCCTAAAATGAATCTCATATGCTGGCCCTCTGAGAGTGGTGAAGATGTCTCGGTCAAAGCTCCCCTTTCCCCAATGGCTAGCAGGAAAGGTGCCTCTTTCCCCCCGCATGAGTATGAAATGCTCAGTTGAGTAGTGCACCTGAGGTGAATGTTTTAATGAGGTTCCGGACCGTGAAGAGGAATTTTCAGAGATTTGTGTTCGCCAGCGACTCGCCATTGGTGTTGCGGCAACACCCCTCCCCAAAAATTTTTAACATGTTGGGGCCCCTCCTGTATTTTTGTAGAAAGTTTACCTGACAAGCCATCCCAGCCGTCAGCTCTGTTTGTAATAGAAAATCGTATTTCCCTGCTGAACACCTGGCCATCAATCCTTCCATGTTTTCCCCAAAGAGCCGGAAGATAACTTAGTTTTTTGCCTACGTTTTGGAATAATTCGGACTATCTCCCCGACTGCAAAGACAAACGTCCAACCTTTCCGAAAGAAGGACTGAGTTTCTCTTTGTCAAAATCTGCGGGAACATTGGGACAATACTTCCCGAAACGGCGGGGAAATTCAGCATTTGCTCCCGAAATAGCGGGACTTATTCGCCTCATTCTCCCGAAAAGGACTTGGAATTTTGGTTGGAATTCTGCGGAAACCTTCCGGCTGCGCTCCCGAAATGGCGGAGGCCATTCTCGTAAACCGCACGCCTAAGCCTTCCGAAGTAAAAGGACTTGGAAAATTTTCGATCGTTGCTTCTGCGGAACGGTTCAAGTTCCGACACGACTTTGCTCCCGAAACGGCGGAATTTTTCACTCAAGCCTCCCACAAGCGCGGAAAGGTTCGAGTTGTTCTCCCGAAACGGCGGGGGAATTCAACAAAACCACCCGAAACAGCGGAAGCCGCCGTGCTTTCCCCCGAAAAGAAACTCAAATTTTGGCCATAAGCGGCGGAAACCATTGGTGAAACCTCGCCGAAACGGCGAAGCGATTCAAGATCCTGTTCCGAAACAGCGGAAGTCCCTGAGGAATCGCTTCCGAAACGGCGGAAGCCATCCGCATAAGTCCCGCGGAGGAACTCACGTTTTCCTTCCGAAACTATGAAAAGGACTTAGATTTTTTCAAGAAACTGTCGCGGAGGCCTTCAGCCTTTGCTCCCGAAACGCGGAAGCCTTCGGGCTACCCTCCCGAAACGGCGGAAGCCAATCGCTTAAACCGCTCGGCAAAGGACTCCGAAACGACCCCGGGTGAATATGCGGAAGAGTATAAGTTTTCCTCCCGAAACAGCGGAAGCAATTCACAAAAGCCTTCCGAAACTAGCGGGAGCCTTCGCCAAACCTTCCCGAAAATCAACGAGACTTTGAAGTTTTTGGTTCGCGGAAGCTTTCGCAAAAGCCTTCCAAAAAAAAACACAGGGAGCATTCGCTACATCGTTCCGAAAGGGCGGAAGCCTTGGCGTTACTCGTCCACTACGCGGCGGTCTTTCGCGAAAGGCTTCGAGTTTCCTTTCCGCAATGAGCCCTGAAACTGCGGGAGCTTTCGTTGAACCCTTCCGCAAGGGCGGATACGATTCGCAAACTGGCCCCGCGAATGGCGGACGCACGGAAACCGAGGTACCTTGACATGACCACGACGGGCAGCGTATTTAAGCCACGGTCTAATTGCGCCAACTACCAACCTTAATGCTCGCACGTGCCCGTTTTTTATAAAATGCGGTTGGGGCTCGAACCAATGCACCACTGTTTTCGAATTGGCCAACGACGTGCGACGCCGTGCAAATCGCTCCAGCTCAGCTCGCTCATCCGTGCTCGCGGCCACCTCGCTCAAGCGATCCCCACGGTGCCAGGTAGGATTCTGACTTGGGATTTCGCCATTGGGTTGTCTTTTGTAGGAAAACAATGGGTTTTAGTGGGATTGTGACGGGCAAAACACCCGTCAAGGGCTATGTTTTGCCCGTCAGATACAGTTGAACGGAGTTTTCGCCATACAAAATCCTCATAGGCATGTGAAAATCCTCACAGCAGATCTAAGAGATGATGTATCTCACAAGAGAATAATTATGATTAAGCAAGAAAATAGAAGAAGAGTGATACATGCAGTATAATGAGCAACAGAATAATATGGTACAATAGAACTCAGATAGAAGCAATAATACTTCGGTCATACTAGATTATTAATCACAAATGGACATATAAATAATACAATGCATGAGGAATTCGAATGCCTAAGGTGGCAATTCGAATTAGCCTTCATGGAGTGATCAAAGGATCACTGGAGTGTCATCGGAGCACAACTAGGTGTCCTCATGATCATCGGAGTGCAACTAGAAGTCTTCATCATCATCATTGGAGTCATCAATGCTCAAGTAACTGTCAACCATCAGTCAAACTAACTCTGGTAGGTGTAACTCAGTGTAACTAAGTGTAACTCAGTGTAACTAAGTGTAACTGAGTGTAACTGAGTGTAACTCAATGTAACTAAGTGTAACTCAATGTAACTAAGAGTAACTGAATGTAACTGAGTGTAACTGAGTGTAACTCAATGTAACTGAGTGTAACTGAGTGTAACTGAGTGTAACTGAATGTAACTGAGTGTAACTGAGTGTAACTGAGTGTAACTCAATGTAACTGAGTGTAACTGACTGTAACTGACTGTAACTGAGTGTAACTGAACTGGTAGGTGAAGAAGGGCGAGTTGCTCCCTAAAATCAAGGAAGAAGGGCGCACTAAGCAACTGGAGGGCTAAAACTGAATAGTGAGAAGCTCCTGGGGGCTGGCTAACTGAGGGCTAGGTGCTGGACTGATGACTGGGATGCATGCAAAATGCATGCAAACCCTAGAATGCATGCAAACCCTAAAAGGTGCATGCATGACTGAAAATGTAAATGATCAAAATACTGGTGGGACTAGGATGGAGTATAGGAATATCCTAACACCCCCCCTTAATCCATCCTGGGCCCTGGTAACTAAGACCAAAGGTCACCCAATACAATGAATAATAACAATCAATAAACCAAGGAAGTGGGAAAATTTCATGGGAAACATACCCCCTCCTCAAAAATAGACTGTAAGGCACACATAAAAAAAATAAAAGCTCCAAACTCAAGCATGTGTGATGCTTGGTCATATGTCTGGAGGTATCTTCTTCTTGGGAAGAAGTGGATCATGCTCAAAAAGCATGTGCTTGTACTTGCTCTTCAGATCGAATGTGATGAGAAAAAATCCAACAGTATTAGAATGATCCTTGAACCTGTGATTCGAATCAGCTGAGGTAGGATCAAATTTTTGAATGTGCATATAGTCCTTTGTCTTCTCCTTCGAACCACCATGGGTGAGATTATGCCAAAAAGAACTATTACATGTTTGCTTGAAATCAAAATCAGATTTAAGACTTTCAAAACAGTTTCTTGAGATCTCCTTTGAACCAGCAGGGGTGAGATCAAAACTATCATATGATGCATGAGAAATTATCTCAAGCGGGTGGCAATGGCCATATTCTTCAATAACCTTCTGAAAGCATGTGCTAATGATCATATAGTAGTAAATAAGAGATGTTTGCTGAAGAGGAGCGAATGCATTACCTCCAATAGCTGATGTTACCTCCGAAATAATCATGTGATCATGATGCAAACCAACAAACTCTGGTGCAAGGCAGGATTTAGGACCTTCTGCAATATCTAGAGTGTGAGCTGGCACAGAAAGAGAAGAAAGTTTGAGCATGAGCGGAGAATCTGCAAGTTCTTTGTCAACAACTTCAATATGAGATGATACTGGTTCATGATCTGAGAGATCATCAAGGGGAGCGAATGCAACATGATCTGAGAGACCATCAGGAGGAGCGAATGCATCATGATCTGAGAGACCATCAAGTGGAGCGAATGCATCAACTTGCTTGCTTTTGAAGGGATTTGGACCAAAACCATCATTCTTTTTGCCGAATCTTTCATCCAGATGAGCCCATAACTCTTTTGGAGTTTCAATTTCAAAGATGGTCGGGTACAATATGTAATCAGTCATAGTAAGCTTCATTCTTCCAATGTGCATGTCACCTTTATTCAACCATTTAATCTTCTTTGTAGAGGATTCGAACTCTCTTTCAAAATAGCAATCAAAGAGATCATGGCTCTTTAAATATGCTATTATTTTTGGTTTCCATTCATCATAGTTGAATAGAGAAAGAGGAGTGATTTCTTCTAATTCAGGATACATTGAAGATGTAGAAGACCTGCAAAAACAATATAGAATAACTGCAACTGCTACTGCTGCAAAAATGCAGATTCTGCTGCAACTGCTGAACTCGAAATCTTGGTAATAACCTGCAAAAAACTCTCAAGAATGGAGATAAACAATACTCTCAACATGCTCTGATATCATGTGAAAATCCTCACAGCAGATCTAAGAGATGATGTATCTCACAAGAGAATAATTATGATTAAGCAAGAAAATAGAAGAAGAGTGATACATGCAGTATAATGAGCAACAGAATAATATGGTACAATAGAACTCAGATAGAAGCAATAATACTTCGGTCATACTAGATTATTAATCACAAATGGACATATAAATAATACAATGCATGAGGAATTCGAATGCCTAAGGTGGCAATTCGAATTAGCCTTCATGGAGTGATCAAAGGATCACTGGAGTGTCATCGGAGCACAACTAGGTGTCCTCATGATCATCGGAGTGCAACTAGAAGTCTTCATCATCATCATTGGAGTCATCAATGCTCAAGTAACTGTCAACCATCAGTCAAACTAACTCTGGTAGGTGTAACTCAGTGTAACTAAGTGTAACTCAGTGTAACTAAGTGTAACTGAGTGTAACTGAGTGTAACTCAATGTAACTAAGTGTAACTCAATGTAACTAAGAGTAACTGAATGTAACTGAGTGTAACTGAGTGTAACTCAATGTAACTGAGTGTAACTGAGTGTAACTGAGTGTAACTGAATGTAACTGAGTGTAACTGAGTGTAACTCAATGTAACTGAGTGTAACTGACTGTAACTGACTGTAACTGAGTGTAACTGAACTGGTAGGTGAAGAAGGGCGAGTTGCTCCCTAAAATCAAGGAAGAAGGGCGCACTAAGCAACTGGAGGGCTAAAACTGAATAGTGAGAAGCTCCTGGGGGCTGGCTAACTGAGGGCTAGGTGCTGGACTGATGACTGGGATGCATGCAAAATGCATGCAAACCCTAGAATGCATGCAAACCCTAAAAGGTGCATGCATGACTGAAAATGTAAATGATCAAAATACTGGTGGGACTAGGATGGAGTATAGGAATATCCTAACAAGGCATTCGTTAAAACATTAACATTTTATTTCAGTGATGGTGGGTGCGGGCGGTTAATCGTGTCCCATTTTTTAAAACCCCGGGCCGCGCCCCTCGTCTTGGGAGAATTTGTCGAAGCCCCATGGGCTTTCCATGTCCCCGGCCGTAAAATCAGACTTAAAACCCTGGGCCCTTCCATAAGCCTCAGCCCCTACACGCGAGCCGAAACCCGTGAACGTTCAAGCCATGCGAGCCGAAACCTGAAGCCATGGACGCCCTGCACTCCCCGTCAGCATATCCCCGGCGCCGTCACCTTCGCTCGGACTAAAGTCTCCCGTAGTGACTCGGCGAGTGGCCGCGCGTGACGATAGAATTCAAAGCCCTCACCGAGTCAACCCGCGTCTCCCCGCCATTAACCTCTCCAACCGCAGCTATAACGAAAGACATCTCCTTCCGCAAGGCGGAACCGGAAGCCAATTGCTTCCGCAAATCGCCTATCGGTCCGAAAACCAATGGCTTCCGCAGCATAGCCTATCCCCTCAGGAGCATTTCAGACTCGTCTTTTAAAATCTTCAAATGTTTCAATTTGTGTCTTATGTTGAAATAATGTTTTGCTTCCTAAATATTTTGCTTCATTGACTTATCTCATTGATATTAAAACGATGTTGCTCTCTGCTAAAACCTTACAGTCTATTGCTCAAATGATGACTTTGATATGGATGTTATCAGGGATAAATCAAGATGCCGAAAACCGGTAAGAAGAAGGCGAAGATGACAGAAAAGAAGCTTGCCCCTCTCAAGATTGAAACCTCGCTCCAGGACACTAAGTGCACCACTGGTGTCCCTCCAGAAATCAGATGGGATGATATATATAGAATGATCAGGAACCAAGAGATCCCGGATATGTTGCTGGAGGAAGCACCAATCTATCAAAATATCAGAGCCTCAGGCATAACTAGAGCCGCTACCCGCCCTGAGCTTTTCCCCTATGCTGAAGTGATCGGGTGGATACTCCAACATGCAGATGCTGAAGGGAGAGTGATAAATGACAGCGGGAAAGTGGCTATTGCCTCGTTTCAACCCGCGTATATTGCGGCGGCCTACAGATTTCCCCGTGTCCAACAAGCTCTGACTGACGAATGGTTGGGCCAAATGGATAACGTCGAGATGGCCAAGAAGCTACTGAGGGGAGGGAAGCATTTGAGAAAGAAGGGAAATGATGAATATGACGTACGGAACCTGAGGGCTCCTTTCAGATTGATCGCTTTAATGCTGTGCAGAATCTTCGGCATGCCCGATGGCACAGTATACAAGATTCAGTGGGTCCCTATCATTCACTATGTGGCATTTCAGGGGACAGTGTTTGACTGGGCCACTATCTTGTCAGATAGTCTGGCCTCAATGATAAGTGCTGCTAAGCCCGGGCTGGCCTTGAAGAAGGCTGAATTCTTCATGTCTTCATACCTGATAGATTGTATCTTGGCCAAGATAGAGTTCCCCAAATTGGGGTGTACATGGGATAGGGCCACCGCCCCGGTTTACGTCGCATTCAAGATGTTGTGGGCTCAGAATTACAAGCCCAGCTACAAACTCATCTGTGAGGGGTTCATCATGCCCCTATATGAGAAAATCTTCAAGGAAGAACCAAATTGTCTGTCAGAAAATGCTTTGGAAGTCCTTGAGGAGTATGGGGACTTTTACTTTTCAGAACAAGGTACCTACCTGAGAATGTTTGGAGGGACTAAGCCCCCATACATATTGCCGCAGTACGCCACAGACTATGTGGTGCTCAAGGAAGCAGTAAGACAACTCTTCTTGGATGGGGTTGGAGCATTCCTCCACAAGCAACACAAGGCTTCCTTTCCCCCTCTACCTTTCTGCATTGGCGCTTACAAGTTTTCAGGGGTTGCCTCGGCCAATGAGTTTATTCAAGAATTGAAGGCCTTCCACTTCGGTGAGGTCATCTTCCACAGGAACGACAGAAAGGGTAAAGTGGCCGAGCATTGGAAAGGGAACTATGCTTACTTCGAATACTCCCACTACCCCGATGCCGAGGAGGAAGCATTCAGAGGTATCTGCAACATGGCTGAGCTGCGGATCTGTCGCCAAGGTGCTGGAGCAAGTTCTAGCTCAACCAAGGCCCAGAAAACAACCCAGCAAAAGGAGAAAGAAGCTGAGGATGCCCGAGCTCAGGAAGAGCTCAGATTAAGAGAAGAGGCGAAATTACAGCAGGAAGCAGAGGAAGCAAGAAAGCAGCAAGAAGCTGAAAATGAAAGACTGCGGAAAGAGGCTGAAGAAGCCCAAAAGCAGAAAGAAGCAGAGACTGAGCAAGCTAAAGCAAGGAAGAAGGCGGAGGAAGAATCGAAGACAAGGGAAGATACCGAGGCAGGTGGGTCCGGTGTCCAAGACATGGAGATAGACACCTCTCAAGCAGGTGTCTCTGGTACCCAAAAGGAAGGAGTAGACCCTGCTCAGGAAGTCCGGACCCCACCTATGGAAGAAGACATAGACATCATAAACCGACCAATTGTCCCGTACACTCCATCTGGGAAGCGTACGGTGTCCAAATGGAATGAGTTTGTCTATGATAAGAAAAGAAAAGCAATGGTCCTCCAATCAGAAGAGAGGATTAAAAGCCCCTTCCATGATGACATCGTTACTCACCGAGAGGTCGCTGTCATGCAGAACACAGATGCAGATCCCATCGCCATGGCATCCGCAGTTATAGCAACAGCGTAGGCATCATTTGCCAATGTAGGGGTTATAGTTAAAGAAAATATATTGACAAAGAAAAGAGCGCGCACGCTGCAACAAAATGTGGCTAATGAGCAAGCCCAAAGAGATCTGGTAGTAAACCAGTATAACTGCTTGTACGCTGAACATAAGGAGCTGTCAAGCAAGTACAGCCAGCTGGAGGAGGAAAAGGACCAGCTAACACTTCAAATGATGATCGTGGAAGCAGAGAAGAATGGTGCAGAAGAAAAGGCATCTCTGCTAAAAGCAGACAAGCAAACGTTAGCTGAGCGTTTGGAGCAAGCGGAGAGCAGAACCATAGACCTATCTCCCTTCCACGAGCTGTCATGCAATATCCTGCAGCAAGTGTGTGGCTCCCAAGAGCTAATCACTGATGAGGTATGCAAACTCAAGGCCATGGTGGTTAGGCTAAAAGAGGTTAATACGGAAGCCCACAGGCTCAAAGCTAAGAACACCCGTGTCAAGGCAAATCTTATAAGTCAGATGGCATGGAGAGAAGGGAAAGGAGGTTTCCCCCCGCATCTTCCTTTTAAGGCCGTGGAAGATTTTAATGAAGATATAGCCTTGTTGGAGTTTGGCAGGAACTGTGCCAATAAGCTGATGGCCAGTGTACAGAGGACAACAGATAGAATCAACAACCTATACCAAAAGCTCAAAGGAGTCCATGACAGCTGCACATTGAGTTTCCCTCGGACCCTAGAAGACTTCTCGGAAAAGGAACAGCGGCTGTCTCAACTGAAAGAGGAGCTAGGCGTCCAGATGGAGTATGTGAAAAGGATTGGTGTCCTGGCCATGGATGATCTCCAACATTACATCGGTTCATCAACACTTCACAACCACCTGCTGAAGGAAGCATATCAAGTTGCTGAAGCAGAAGTACAAAGCATTAAAACAGAGCTCGGGAAGAATGTGACTTCTCAGAAAATCCTGTTTCCTGCTGCAGCAAACATAATCATAAGGGACACAGGTGTGTGGCACAGCTACATAACAGAGGAGGACAGGAAAGCTGCAGCAGCAGCAGGAGCATCAGTAGATCCAGCAGCCTCTCTCCCAGCAGCCTCTTCCCCAGCAATGGCAGAAAATCCGGCCAGGTCAATTCCCCCTTCCCAATTAGGAGCAGCATCAGCAAGGGATTCGAGGGCCTCTTCCCAGGCAGCATCAGTGACAATTAACTTGGGCGACCCTTTGCCAGAAGAAGCTCACGCACAGGAATGAAGAGGCCGAATTCAGTGAGCCACTCTCTTCAGCCAAACACGTGCCCAACAGGGAAAGCTTTGGTGACGGCCAATTTTCTGTTATGTATATTTTAAATATGTAAGGCGTAAGCCATGGGACAGCTGTCCCTATTTTTTGCCAAAATATTTTTGTAAAGGAAGTGGCCCTTTTTGGTGATCGATTATAGTAGAAATCCCTGTAAATGACAGGTGGAACGTGCTAGGTGTCATCCCAAAGGGCAAAGTTGTAGCTATAAATAGCATCTAGGAAAGATTAAAGGGGACTTTTGGCAGGGAATGAAAATTTTGGCAAACGATATGAGCTATCTTGTATCGGGTCTGTAAATTGATTTTTCTGATAGAAGCCACGAGAGATGGACGTTTTGCCTGGAATGTTGGATTGCTCTATATTGGACTATTCTAATGACTACAATTCTGCAATGTGAGATCATTCTTGACATCTGAATTATTTCTTTGCACTAATGATTCTACTCTCTTCTGTGCATGCGTTCTCTCTATTTTGTGAACAATGAAATGTACTGCTGTAGATTTCTTTGTCTAGATCGAATGGCTAACTGTTCTTTCTTCAGGGTAATTCATGTGGCTCATTGTTCATAACTTTAAATTGCTCCTTGCAGGGATCTTTGAATTTAATTCCAGTTTTGTTACGTTTAGATCTGTTTCTTTATGTTTGTTACATAGATTAAATAATTTTGCTTTCTTCTGTTTATGATCAATAGATGCGTTCTTTAAAGTTTCATTTTCAGATCTGTTTCTTATTCTTCAGCTCTCCTCTGTGTTATGGGCAATAGATGCGTTCCATGTTTAATGAGAAGCTATCTTCTCAATCTTTATCTTGCTGTAGCTTTTATTGTGAGAAATAATAGCTATCTGTTCCTTGATTATGATATTTGTTACAGCTGATTGCTCCTCCCTTTAGTGCGTTCCCTGCAGGGATAGATAGACATGTCTCAGTCTTAGGCTTAGATCCGTTTTAATTGCATCCAGATTAAGCATAATTTAGGCACTTGCATCTCATATAAAAGTCATAAAAAACCCAAAAGAAAGGTGGATCGGTCCATAACCGGTAGAATCGGATTTAAAGTCCAAAACCACGGTTGCCGGAACCGTTAACCGGATGGATTCCCTACACCAAACGGGAGATAGTCTAAATGGGACCATCTCTCGGGGAGAATCCCTTTCTGATTGATGCTACGATATCCGAGGCATCAACACACCCATGTCTGTTGGCCAATCCTACCCGAAACATCATGATGTTGTAATTCCACGACAACCTCACAAACATTCACCAACCTAAGGTTCCATTATATATAATGTAAATATTAAACATTAACTAGAAATTAAATTTACTCCTATGCACACACTTGGGGTATAGCGTTGTTTCAACTTTCCATCAACCATTTATTGGTTTCAACAAAAACTTTGTTTCTTAAATCTTCTTAATTCTTTTCAAAACTAATAAAGAATGGTTCAGCTTGTCTTCTTTCTTTCATCCTCTAAGGAACCTTACAATTTATTAAATAACCTATGTGTGTATCAAAGCACAAAATATCTACGGAGTTGTTTAATCTTGTAGCAAACTTTCCTCTAGTTATCTAAAACTGGTTCAAGGTTCCCAATGCCCATCGATCTAGAACTTTGGTCAAAATTTGGACAATATGAGTAGAGTAATAATTACGAAAAATGTTGAATTTTCACACTTAGCGAAAATCTTGATTTCAAACTCCAATAATTTACTTTACTCATATTAATGCATACTAACCCACTAGCATTCAAATCTGGAAATTATGAGTAGAAATACATTTAGCTAAGGCACTGAATATGCACAGTGGAAATGAACAGTAGACAACCACATTTAACCACACATTTGACACAATGATTTTCTAGGCAATGGCCCCTGGAAAAACCCCGAAGGGAAAACCAATCAATGAGAGAAATTTTATTAAATGAGCCCACATAATTTTTCGAGTACAAACAACAGTAATTATCAACAATAAATGCAATGTACTTTCCTCAAAAATTGTGCCCAAGTTCTTGGAAATCATGCCACAGTCACTTGTACAGATTCCCAGGGACCCAGACAAAAATAAAGTCTCAAAATTCACACCCAAAATCTTGTTGTACAGTTTGTATCCAGTTTAATCCATGTACAATATCTGGGATGGAGATATGTTCAAGGGGAATCTTGGTTATTCTCGTTTTTGTATGTATTGAGTCAATCTCAATTTGTTTGAGAGTGGTTAAGTAATTGTAGTGTAAATTTTATTTTCTAATTCACATTTCTACAAGCTTTTATTTATGACAGAAAGATGCTTTGAGCACATAGCTATAGAATTATATTTTGTTTTTCTAAATATAAACTGTTAATAAAGAACAAAGATGTAGATAAATAGTAGTCAAGGATAAAGATGATAATCAAGGAAACAAGCTCTGTGGGGGGTTGGAAAATTTCTTTGGACTTTCGTGGTTTAGGATTAGCTTGATCTCTAAATCTAACCTCTAAGAGTTGCATCTCTTTGTTGTCACTACCCTGTGGTAATTTATAATCTATTGTAATGCTTTAGGCCATTTACTGTTAAGATTTTCTACAAATCCAATCCCATTTTGGATTATATTTGGTTGAATTTCTCTTGTTTTGATGAAATCCTTAATTTTTACTATGGTTTTTTTCTTTAGCATTTTTCCTAGAGATTTTCCTAACACAATGTGGCTATCCGCTTCATTTATTTCTCAGCCTGAGCTGCCAAGTTTTGTTTCTGGAGGGGGTAGGTACAGTTGTTGGTACAAGGGATACCATTTTTTCTAACTTTAGATGTGGTGTTGAGCACACACTAACATATTGGTTTGTTATTATATACATGCCTTGACTGGATCTTATCTTTTGATGGCGAGTAGTTCCATTCTTGTATTCAATAAAGAAGGGAGGGTTTAGGAAAGTGTTTGCTTTGTAACAAGTTACCCTTTCATCCGTTATTACAGAATTTGAGTTTATTGTTCATAAAGAGTAGTCAGACTGGAAAGCACGGAAGATAGAAGCACTGGAAATGAGTGAGGAAGAAGGGAGACTGACTACCATCAAAGACATGCATAAGTTAAAATTTCACAAAAAACCAAGAAACTAACCCGCGAATTTGTAAGGGAAGAATGATCATGCTACCAGTCTCCAACCTTAAGCGCCTCACTGTCACATGATGCCAAATCATGTCACTCCGCATGTAGAGATTGATCCTACACCACCAAATTTAGAAACCATTCTTGATACCACCTTGATACCACCAAGCCTTCTCGGATCGGTTCTACAAGAAAATCTTTTTTCATATCAGGGGTGCAGGGGACAAATTGATCACTCACTAAGAAGTGAAAACCTGTTACTATTGAGTCCTGAAGACATATGCAACAAAAGAAGTACAAGACATGAAGAGTCCAAGGAATAAAATGAAGCCATGGCCGTTGTCTCTTCTCTGCATACCCTCGGCCTCCCTCTGTGTTTGCTTCCCTTCCCCTTCTCAAAACGACGATTCCCCTCAGGCTTTATGTCTTTATGTCGACCACAGCTCCCTTCCACCAAACTGTTGTAAAAGCTCCAGACTAGCGCGATGGAGACTCTACAAACCAACATGACGGAGTTCATTTCATCTCTATGGGAAAAATTGGTAGAGGTGGGAAAAATTGAAGGGCTAGTTCATTTCATCTATGCCCTTTCAACTAATTTTTGTTTTTATGTTTTGTTTAGTTTTTTATGCTAAACAATAACTCTTCAACTATCAAGTTTTATTAAAAAATACCTTTCAATAATAATTTTTTATTAAAGAATTTAATTTTCAATTAAACTATTTTTTTATTATTAAGGAATTTAATTTCCAAATAAAAATAACAAGTGTCAACATTATGCATTTGAAGTATATTAAGTAATAAACTTATGAAAGAAACAAAACATGGAACATAGAATCATTTCTGAAATTAATGTGAGGCCACATGTAATGCACACACACACAACTCAATAGTGGCACACACAACTTAATAGTAAATGTGTTGACATTATGCATTTGGCGTACATTAAGTGATAAACTTAGAAAACAAAAAAAAGGTGGAACATAGAATCCTTTCCAAAGATTAGTGTCAGGCCACATATAATGCAACATACAAAAATTTTCAAGGTTAACATGCTGCATCAATGGTGTAATTGAAATTGTGACATTTTGTTCCAAAGGACTTGACTTAAAGGGCCAAATAAATATAATATGCCATTTGTACAAGCGATTCATTAAAAAACACATTGCAATTGGCATTGTACTATGATGTTCTCTCCTTCCTTTGTCAAAAAAAGAATAATAAGGTTGGTTTTCAAAGGTATGGATTGTTTCGGATTCCTCAACTATTATTGTACCTGAACTTGCAGATACCAAGCTGTAGCGAATCCTTCACGAAAGTGGAGTTTTCTATGTATTATCCATGATGCACATTGAAGAGAATTTGATAAAATAATTTTCTTTTGTTTTACTTCATTCATAAAGTAAAGAATTTAGTTTCCTAATATACATAATTCGTTTTATTTTAAGTTCATAAAAATAAAACAATGTAAACATTTGAATATATAAAATTATTCTAGTAACACTATTTTTTGGACACAAGTTCTTTTAATATAGAGACAACGAAGTGATACATTTTCCAATTCCCAACCAATTCCTGGTTCTTGCTTTCATTTGTCCATTCACTTTCCCTTGGCTATAAATGGATAATAATTCAAGCTTGTTTAGAAGCTTTTTTTTCCCATGAGTAATATAATCTTTTTCAAAAAAATGTGAATAGATACTTGAAAATATTTTAGGAACAAGACCTATAAATTGTAATTTGGAAGTATTGGAAGTGTACAAAGTGGGATTGGGAGCCTCCCATAACAAAACCCTGTTTCCATGCCTTTTTCAGTCACGAGTCTAAACCCATTCCTTTGTCATTCACAAGTGTAATTAAAACCTAGCTCAATATCAAAAGAGCAAAAACAATTTCATGTTTAAGAAAAAACACGGGAGTGTTTCATTAAAATTTGTTTTTAGATTATGATCAAATTGATGAAAAAATGAAAATAACATCTTACTAAAATTAGTAGCTCCAAGTCTCTGATAGCCATAGGAGAGCACTTTCAAACTATCTAGAGAAATGGGTATCTAAATTCAGCACATGCTTCTAACTTCTGAGGCTAAAATGCCATAGGTGATGCTTGGTAAATTCAGTAGATGATAAATTGTTGATGGTAGGGAACCATTGAAGATGATCAATGATGACCTAGGTAGGTAGGGAGGAAAGAATGTTTACTTATTATATGTGGATAGAAGGATCAAGGAAAAACTCAATAGGGTGATCTAGAATTATAGATAGACTTTGGTTGAATCCAAATTTAGCCTTCAATGAGTGATGGAATTGCCAATTAGTATGGTACCTATATCTATAATTAAAGAACAACTCTCAATCAAATCCTTTAGAATCCTCAATACCTTAGGATAAAAGGACGAGGAAATAAACCATTGAGATGAAGGGGATGACCACCATCAACAAGAAGTAGTAGAGTGACATTTAGGATGAGGGATTCTTAAAGTTCAAAAGTGTACCTTTGAAGGAGATGACTTTCTCAAGTCATGATCCAAAATCTAGACGATATGGACAAGGGATGGGTCCAAAATCTAGACTATGAGAATATCCCTTTTTACTAACATAAAATGGAATTAGCATTGCCATTAACTATGGGACAACCCCCTTAATGCTAAACATGTGCAAGTGGAGGAGAATGGAAATAGGAACTATGATGGTTGAGTAGTAGTTTAGAGGAAAGGGAAGGTGGTGCCACTAAGAAACCCAAACCAAGGTCCCTCGCTTCATTAAACTCACTCATCAGATGAATAACCATGAGAAGATGGAGAAGGAGGGATATAAATCTCAAGGAATAAATAAAGAAGACAATCAAGATCACAATGAAACTAAAGAGAAATCAATAATGAAGGATACAATACACACTAATCAAACAATAGATCAAAATCATATCCAAGTAGGGGAGGAGGAAGAAAAAATAACTAAGAGACCAAATAAGAGGATATATACATGAAACTAAATGAATTTAAGATAGAAACCACACCAAAGAAATGGAATCAACAAAGGATAAGGAATGAGATTGTGGCAATGGTAAAATAGTAATATTGCAAATGACCTTGATACTAAAAAGGGAAAAGAGAGCATAAAGAAGATATATAAATTAGAATTGAATGCAAGAGGAGGAGGAGGATGTGGAAGAAGTGGACATGGAGTTATTGTCCTTGCATTATAATAAAACATTTATAATTTCCCTTTCAAGTTAGAAATTGGTGAATCTACACTGGCACATGATAAATGGAAATGGGAGGATAGAAATGTTGAAGGATTGTCAAGTTCCCATAAGAAATGATCATGAATAGACACAAATCCCACAAAGTTGACCAAATATAAGTTGGGACAAGGCGACAATGATAACTTGAAGGAGAAAAGGGAGCAATTAATTAACCCAAGACAAACAACCTCACTTAAGGAGACATTTCTTCAAACGCCTAGGCCTTCTAAATGAAAATCCTCTTGCGGAACATAAGGGGCAATAATGCACCTAAGAAACAAATCATTTTGAAAAAAAAAAGAGTAGAAAAACTAGACTTAGTGTTTATTCAATAAACAAAATGCAAAATGTATAACATGTATAAATTCACCAAAATGATATGGGGAGGATGCGATTGCTCAAATAGAGGATTGAGAGGATTTTCAAGAATTATGGCAATGATGTAGGATCCCATAAACATGGATCTAGAAAACCAACTTACCACCTATTGATAGATGACTAGCGATTTATACTTTGGACTCAAGGCTAAAGGGAAATATAACTAATGTATATGGGTTCATTGATCCCTGACAAATTCTAGATTAATGTTTGGAAATATTAAGTACGACTAAGGTCCTCCCCAATTAGGAACATTGAATCATTAGAGAATACATCCTAACACATCAAAGTCCCTCTTTGAAAAGAAAGGATGAGTGTAAAGGTTGGATGCGGCAAGCTAGATTCTTCGGGACCTTTTAGAGCATTGATAATATGTGGATGTATTTCCAAAGAATGCCATCTTCACTTGGAACAATTGGTGTGGAGGGTTGATTATAATATGCTCATCACGTGGCTTATATAATGTTTGAATGAGACACCATTTTGTGGACTATAATGCTTATGAAATATGCCCATAATGGTAGGATGGACAAAGCTCAACAATGTTTAATAACATGCTTGAGAATAATCTTGTCTCGTGGAATGTTGTGATTTGGGATTGCATATAAAATGGGAAAATCAAGGAGGCTCACAAATTGTTTAAAATAATGCTACAATGGAGATATGCATTGTTTCAAGCATGGAGAGATATTATTACATTCGTCTTGTTGTTTCTTTATGTGGACCAAATAGATACTTGGAGTGGATTTGACATACCAATTACAATTACCAACAAAAATTGCCAAACGGTGAGGGCATTCCATCATGGTACCTTTTAAGATTATCATCATAGTTTGGACATTGACCTTCATTTGTCGAAGACATGACTAGTGAGGAATTCTAGGGAGTAAAAGAATGTAATATGTGATTAACGTGTCAAGGAAAAGGGACAAATACAAGGCAAAATTTGGTCATTTACAAGGTGGGAGGACACATTAATTAAACTCAAAACCTCAAACATCCAAATATGGCATGAAGTAAGGATAATTCTTCTGCATCAACCTTACCTTAGGTCATTTTGTCTCTAGGGATCATGTGACATTAATAGGCCTATGTCCACCATACAAGCCCTATAAAGGGAATCTTTATCATGTAAGTGGAATATAGTGTTCATTTCAAGTTTGGCACACTAAGGATGGCTCTCATGGCCTAGTCCATGTTCTAGGGTAAACATATAAAATCCCAGGCCATAACATTTTCCTCAAGGGATCCGAGCCCACAAATGGGGCCCTAGTCCATAACATCATCTTTATGTCGGAAATATTTGGCTTACAAGTAAGAAATGGCCATTTCAAGCTCTATGCGACTAATAATGGTTATCATTGATTGGGCCATATTATCAAGTCAAAACATAACGTCTAAGGTTAAGGGGATCATGGGTCATGTGTGATGCCCTAGACCACCTCAAAGGCCCCATATACTACATAGGTAATATTTATCCAATGAGTAAGATATGTTGGCCATTTTGAGGTTTGGCACACCAAGTATGGATTTCAGTCCCTAGGCCATGGACCAAGGTTTTAGGGGTACAAGGTCATATGAATTACCTTGGGGATCATGGCCCATGAATGGAGGCCTAGATTATAACACAAGGCCTACATGGGGAATCTTAGCCTATATGTGAGATATGTTCACCATTTTGAGGAAGGGCACGCCAGGGATGATTTTCAAGGCCCATGTTATGATATAAGGTTAAATAAGGGTCTTAGGTCATAATATTTTTCTCTAAGCTCATGATCCATTTTCAAGCCCTCAAACCACCACACATACCCTCCATAGGGAATCATTAGCCTACAAATGAGATATGATAGACATTTTCCTCTTTCTAATAATAGAGATGGTTCTCAATGCATATGTCATGGTTCAATGCTAAAATCCCTAGGCATACTCATGAGCTCAATGCCAAAAAACTGCCTCCAAAAGTTCAATTCTTGTGAGTTTTAAGGGGGAGTTCCAAAAAACCGCCTCCAAAAGTTCAATTCTCATGACTTTTAGTGGGGGTTTTGACAAACCGCCCTCACAAGTTATGAGAATTGGGCTTCTAGGGGGGGTTTTCAAACAACCGCCTCCAAAAGTTCAATCCTCATGACTTTTAAGGGGGGGTTCCAAACAAATCGCCTCCCAAAGTTCCATTTTCATAACTTTTAGGGGGGTTTTGACAAACTGCCCCCAAAAGTTATGAGAATTGGGATTTTTAGGGGGGGGGGTTCAAACAACCGCCTCCAAAAGTTCAATTCTCGTGACTTTTAAAGGGGGGGTTCCAAACAAACCGCCTCCCAAAGTTCAATTCTCATGAATTTTAGGGGGGGGTTTTGACAAACCGCCCCCAAAATTTATGAGAATTGGGCTTTTAGGGGGGGGGTTTCAAACAACCACCTCCAAAAGTTCAATTCATGTGACTTTTAAGGGGGGTTCCAAAAAAAACCGCCTCCAAAAGTTCAATTCTCATGACTTTTAGGGGGGGTTTTGACAAACCGCCCCCAAAAGTTATGAGAATTGGGCTTTTAGGGGGGGGGGTTCCAAAAAACCGCCCCCAAAAGTCAAATTTCAGGGACTTTTGGGAGCGGATTTAAAAAAACCACCCCCAAAAGTCCAATTTCCATGACTTTTAGGGGCGGTTTTAAAAGACCGCCTCCAAAGGTCTAAATTTTTTTTTAGGGAGGGGTTTACCAAGACCCCTGCAAGCCAAAACCGCCCCTAAAGGGATATTTTGTTGTAGTGTGGGTAGAGAGTAATTACAAAGAACTTGGTTTGGAAAAAAAAATAAGCGCAAGCAGCCTTGGATCAATTGCAAGAAAATATGGAAGAAAACCCCGTCACTGAAGAAATTTTGATAAAGGAAAAAGAAATTGATAGAAAAATCCAAGATCTTTCCAGAAAGAAGAAGAGAAGTGGCATATGCGATCTAGAGTTCTATGGCTGAAGGGAGGAGACAAGAATACTAAATTATTTCACAATCAGTGTAAGGAAAGGTGGAGAAAAAATACAATACTAGATTTGGACAAAGAGAATGTAGTAAAAATTACTGCTCAACAAGAGATCAAAAGAGAGATTAAGGATTTATTTGAAAAAAATTATAATGAAGAAGAAGAGGTGACCAAATATGAGATGGATCAAATGTGTGAGGATATTCCCTCTCTAATTTCTGGAGCAGAAAACATCACCCTTTGTGAACCTATTTCTAGGGAAGAATTTCATAAGGCTATGTGGTCCCTACATCCAGACAAAGCGCAAGGTCTCGATGGCTTTACAATTCATTTCTATAGGAAAAGTTGGACCTTTATCAAGAGAGACCTCATCAGAATGTTGAATTGGACAAGGAGCAGAGATCATATAGGAGGGGATACAAACTCTTCCTTCATTGACCTAGTCCCTAAAGAGAAATCCATCGGCCATAAATAGATATCGTCCCATCTCTCTTTGTAACTCCTCTTACAATATTTTGACCAAGATTCTTTCAAATAGGGTCAAGAGGCATCTTCCCAGATTAATATCAGCAAATTAAGGTGGCTTTGTCTCCGGAAGACAAATCTATGACAATGTACTGTTGATTCAAGAGGCTATTCATTCCAGTCAAAAGAGAAAAGAGGCATGTATGGATATTAAACTTGATTTAGTCAATGCTTTTGATAGAGTTAGACATGACTTTTTAATGTTAACTCTTAAAAAAAAATGTATTTTCTGATCATTTTATAAGATGGGTCAAAGCTTGTATAGGGTCTCCTTGGATCGCTCCCCTTGTAAATAGGAGGCTCACTTCCCTTTTCAGTATTTCTAGGGGTCTTCATCAAGGTTGTACATTGTCTTTGTTCCTCTATATCCTCATTGCAGATTCTCTTAGTAGGAGACTCAACAGACTAAGGCTTGAAGGAATTATTCTGGGAATCACGATAGCTCAAGGAGTTCAACCAATAAACCATACACAATTTGTAGATGATACGATTCTGATGTGGAGTGCTTCAGTGCAGATAGAAAGGCAGTTTAAAAGTACCTTAGAACTTTATCTTCGGGCCACTGGGGGTCAAGCCAACGAAAACAAGAGCAAACTTTATGGATGGAACTGTAATCCAAAAAATTTATGGGACTTAGCGGCGACTCTTTGGGTTAAAGTAAATGTTGAATATACTTCCTTTAAATATTTGGGAGTTCCCATCACCAGGAATAATGCAAATAATTCTATATGGACTTCGGTTACTCAGAAAATTAAAAATAAGATTCAGTCTTGGGGAATGCGGTGGCTAAACTTGGTAGGCAAGGTTACCCTTATTAACTTTACCCTTATTAACTATGTCCTCTCTTCTTATCTGATTTTTATTAGTGTAATGCTTATGGCTCCAAATAATGTAATGAACAATATCAGTATAGAAATCAAAAAATTCTTGTGGTAAGGAGGCAAAACTCAAGGGAAAAAATTTCATCTAGTAAACTAGAACATAGTAAAGGAACCAAAAAGGATAGGAGGGCTTGCTATCAGAGAACCTAGTCAAATGAATAGAGCTATGAGAGACGAAATAATATGGATAATGATATATGGCAAGAAGGAACGATGGAAAGAAGTTATCAGGAAAAAAATATATTAAAAAACCTCGCTTAATAGTACAGATCTTTTGTTGGTTGGGAAAGGCACCAACATCTGGAACCTATGTAAAACATCAATTGGTCTAATTAAAGACAATATTTATTAGATTCCTAGGAATGGGAAGAAGATTAATATTTGGACAGACAACATTCTAGGATCACCCTCTCTTGGCTCACTTCCAGAGTTAGTTGGGATCAGAGAATTGATGCAAATTTTAGGTTTTCATAGTTTGAAGGACTTATCTGTATGGAAGAATTCAGGGGATTGGAAGGGATGGCTATCTCTAAATCCACCATATTAGTTAAAACATGAATAATCCTCTCTACAATCGTGTCTTCATGGAATATCGCCCTCTCATCTCAACATCAAAGGTAGTCGAGGATGGGGACGTACTGGTTATTACACTGTCAAGGAAGGTTACAACACTCTCGAAAACAACACCAATAAGCCATCTTTGAAGTTTTGGCAAAAATTATGGAATCTCGACTACAATCCAAAGATTAATGTCTTATTCTGACTTCTAGCTCATAATAAACTCCTCGCAGATGACAATCTTCGAAAGAGAGGGATAGAAGGACCTACACGATGTGCTTTATGTAAAGACTCTTTTGAAAATTCCCAACACCTCTTCTTAGACTATGTTTTCTCTGAGCAAGTTTGGGGAAAAGTAATGGGATCTATGTGTGATAATTTCTCTCCTCCAAGGAAGGTTGTGGAAATGATCAAAAATTGGAAAAGCTTCTATCTGGGATCCCTATATAAAAAACCCACCCTTCTAATAATTTGGAAAGTGATCCATATGAATATTTGTTGGTAGGTATGGGCAGAAAGGAATAAAATCATATTTGAGGGGAAGAAGGAAGATCATAATCGAGCAACTTTCAGAGCCATAAATATGATAGCGGAAAGTCTCAACTCCAAAGGTATTTCTCTTTCGAGCTCGGAAGCCATTACAAAGAAAGAATCCATGTGGTGTAAGAACTTTGTGATGACAGGATCAAGTAAGCTAAATCTAAAGATGACCCCTTTAGAATGGGAAATAAGAAAGAATAAAGAAGAATTCAATCAGTGGTGGAGATCACAGAATAAATTTTTCTTATTCTTCGATGGGGAAGCTAAAGGTAATCTAGGGGAGGAAGGTGCAAGGGGGATTATCTTTGATCCCAAAGGAAAAATTGTAAGCTCCTTTGCATGGGGAATGAGAGAAAAATCTAATAATGTAGTTGAATGGTTAGCCCTTCTTCTTGGCCGAGAAACTGTTGCTAAATTAAACGCTGGTAATCTAATGAATTTTGGAGATTTGAGACAAGTTATTCAAAAAATTAGAGATGGCTATGTCAAAGGAAATCCTCAGTGTAAAAGAATATATAACCGAATCTCTCATCTAAACATTCCTCAAGAGGTCAACTACATTCACATTTTAAGAGAAAATAATAAGATTGTTGACGAGCTAGCCAATACGGGAGTCAATCTTGGCATATGATTTGTGAAATATGGGATTGATAAACAATGCTTCAGATTTATCCCCTAGGTTGGTTAGACTCTCCTGCTTACATTTGAATTTGAGCTATTGGAATTATGTGTTTTCCTCAACCAAGCTACTTGGGATGGCGCATGGACATGAGCAAGTTGGCGTCCGTCCCACTGCTGGAAGAAGACACACTGCTACATTAAATGAGAGTTGCTCCCAAGGCTCTAAGCCTCTTGGCATTTTCTGTGGCATGATGTCTTGCACTCCATCTTTTTCGTGGGTAGAAGAGAAGGTTTCTGGAGAAGGTTCATAGGGGCTGTGCGATTATTTGGACGATCTCTCCCTCCATTATGTGGCTTGCGCCAGAAATATCTCCGAGAGACTAGAGAAGAGGCTCTCCTGTCCCACCCATCCTCATTTCACTATTTATGTTGTTTGTGCCAAGTCCTCTGTAAATTTGACAGTGTTCATGGACGATATGGCTTATTTAAAGGTCAATATAGAAGATCTCAAGCAACATCTCAGGAAGGTTTATGAAGTGGTCTGCGTCGGTCTCAAGGAAAATCATGAATCTACAGAAGATATGAAATACATCTCACAACAGCTCACCTGCTAGGACTCTCGCATTGATGATTTGGAGAGGAACATTACTGAACTCATGGGAATTGTGGATATTATCAAAGACAGAATTTTAAAGATGGCAAAGATGACATAGTGTAGTCATTGTTAGGAGATTCCAAGTGAAGATATGTTTCCTCTGGATGAATGCTCTGTCCAACAATATGTTTATGGTCTACTTGGTTACCATAAATGATACTCTTGTCTCCTCTGTTTGAATGTTTTTTTGTAAATTGCTAAATTTTCAGTTTGTAAAGGTTTACCCCTTCTCGGTTATGGAAACACATAGAAAGCACAATAGAAAATTCTCTAGATCACGAACAGAGCAAATTTTGATGGCTTCTCTACAAAAAATTTCTAAGCTCAAGTTTAAGCTTCCATTTTGTAATGAATGACTGTGCACAACCATTTTATAATATATACTCTATTTCCAATTTCTATTAAAAAAAAACAAATATTATTAATTAAATATTTATATCTAACAAATAAATTTAAATATAAAAATATTATTATATATTATTATTAAACAAATGACATATATTATTACTAAACGAATGAGCTAAACAGATTTCACAATAATATATTTTATTTATTAATATTGATAAATATTATTATTTCATAATAATAATTATTTTAAAACAATAATTTATTTTTGATATTTTGAATGTTATAATTCACCATTCATTTTTAGAAGAAATATTTTGAATGTTATTAATTCACCATTCCTTCCTTGAGTGTCCACGTATATCTTACACCAATTTCATTATTCTTTTAATTTTTAAATTAAATTATTCTTAGATTCTAAATTTATTATTTTGATGTCGAAATTGTAATAATTCAAAAACCCTATGAAAAGAGTCGAGGCAAGGACTCACAAATTTAGGTTAGATAAATCAATCTTTACAACAACAATATTGAAAATCGTCACAACAATTAAGAAATTATGAATTTAATCTACATACACCTTATAAACCCAAACCTCGATAACCTCGGTGTAGATCACTTCTCCAAATTCAATCTTTATACGACAATGTTTCCGGGCACCTTGTGATGGAGAGACTATTTGAAAAAGTAAGCCATTGTTTTACAAAGGAATTGGTGGAAAGTGTATTATTATTTTTATGGACCAAAACCTGTCAATCATGACAAAAACAACAAAACTGTTTCAATTGGCAATGCTATTGTATTGTATGGCTTTCGCTTTTGTTTTGATCGGCTCAGTTGTATGGTCTCTATATTGTATTGGATTAGGTGTGTAGGGCGTTACAAAAAGTTCCCTCAAAAGCAATTAACACTTTTGTACCAAATTCAATGGAGTAGCCTGAATCCACTTGGCAGTAGTGGATGTTTATAATTTGGCATAAAGGATTCACGTGTGTACATTACTTTCCTACAGCGCTTTTAAGTTTTGTTTTTATACGCTTGATTTGATTAGAGAAGCTAGGTTCATTCTATGATATAGCTTGATAAAGATGTAGAAGCTAGGTTCACTCTATAATATAGCATGATATAAATAACCTTAAATAAGGAGTGACTTAACAATGTATCCATTTACTATTTATTTTACGTCCAGTAAACAATATTATATTTACTTTAATTAAAAATAAATGGTAAACTTTGACAAGTTGTAAAATGTTTTATTTAAAATTGTACATTTCAACTAGCCTTATTAATGATTTATTAGAGAAGCTAGGTTCACTTTGTAATATAGCTTGATATAGATGTATACTAATAATATATATAATATGACAGGTTGTGTATATATCTAATGATATTGAGATGACACGCAGTATAAATGATTTAATATAATATTTAGAAGGAGACTTATGAATAAGTCAGGCATTTGAAAATTTGATTTTTGTTTCATTTCATTTTGGAAAAGAGTTGATTAGATCGAACATGCTCGTAATATACTTAATAATGTTGTTTGGATTTATTATTTTAATTTTAATTAAAGCATTTTGCAATTTGTAATATAAAAACCCAAAACATAAAAAAAAAAATGTAATATACAATTTTAAATAAAATATTTTGCAACTTGTAATATAGAAATCTAAAAATTCAAAAAAAAAAATTGATAAATAAAATGAAAAGTAAATTCAATAAGTGCATGAGAGCATTAATTGCAAGATGATTTCTATTAACAAAATTTAAAGAATCCTTCTGTAATGACCTTGTGTTGAATGCCATTGGTAGTGGCATGAGGGAAGGCTCATCAGGATGCATTACTTAGGGATTCACGACGAGACCATGACAGAGGGCGTGCCGAGATGCATCACTTAAGGGTGCACGACAAGTCCAAGACATTTGGTAGCCTTGGTGTTCGGTTCTTGATTGTTGACCTTGAGTCGAACAAGACAGTGTACTAGCGTTTTGGATCTCTAGGAGGACCAAGGGTGGTGTTGAGTTGTGTAAGACGATACAAACTGGTGAGGTGTTGTGTAGCAGACTCGACAGAGGATGGCCATGTTGGCAATGCAGCGTGTGGTGTGGATTCCATGCTAGGACAATAACGTTGATGGTTGCAACATTGGTATGTGTCTGCGTGGATCCGAGACAGGACCTTCAGGCACCATGGTGAGCACATCGTCATGCATTGGGAATCCGGTCATTCAAGTGTTGGCTAGGGGGTGACAATACGGTTGGGTGGCAATGCGGTTGGAAGCATTGCCTACAGTGAAACGAGCACTTGACATTACGTACAACTCTATGGTGTCTGACTTGGGTTCGGTTAGGCTGCTTTCGGTAAGGCGTAGTCCAGGTGATACTTGTGGTTGATAGTCATGTCCAACCAGCAAGATCACGTTGGTTCTGCGCAGTCACTAGACTTTCAGATAGTATGGGAAGATCGAGATGGAGTAAAATGTATGTCTATAGTTCATGGTTTTCAGGCCGACGGTGTTTGGTATCCCATGGTATTCACCCATAGTATTGCAAGTGAAGAAGCCTACTTAAAGGCTTATAAAACTCCATTGTAAGGTGCCTAAGGAGGTCGATACTCGCCTGAGTGTGGTTGATGATGCCCAGATTTTCCATGCCCTGACCATATTGGTTAGGAAGAATGGATATCAATAGATCTATTATGGTTGGTTTTCCCAATTGGGTTTCCAAGGTAATCCTTCATTGTCATTATGTTTATGTGCTTAATCTAGTGATTATGTTTATTATGTGCTTCTAATCATAACAATGGTATCAAAGTGAAGTTGAAAGAAAATGAAATGTCTTGGAAGCTGTGGTTTCTTGCATTAAGAAGGTTCATGGGTATGTGAACCATGGTAAATTACAGCTAGAAGCATGTGGTAAGTGGAAGGAGCACATGGAAGTGTACGAAGAAGAAGTGATCAACACACTATAATCTAGGCACTTGTATGAGAGTTAGGTTTAACCTCGATGTAAATGGACATATGGTTGTAAGATTGCATGCATACCCTCAGCGTTTATTGGGTCACCTATGTATTTTTAGGTAGACAAGAGAAGGGGGCATGTTGTAATTTGTTTCTAGGATAAAACTTTGAAGAGGGTTGGCGATTACCCCAAGTCAAGTTCAAAGTGGGGATTGTTAGGTAAACTTGATTCAGTTAAAGAGTCTTGATGGAAGTCTATAGTTCTTTTTGGATCCATAGTATTTGGTATCCCATGGTATTCGCCCATAGTATTGCATGTGAAGAAGTCTACTTAAAGGCTTAAGAACTCTATTGTAAACTTCCTAAGGAGGTTTCCCTATTGGGTTTAGAGGGTTATCCTTCGTTGTCATTATGTATACGTGTTTGATCTAATGATTATGCTTATATTATTTTAATTCCTTTTTAAGCACCATAAAGACTAATAACTAGTCTAAATATTAGATGATTGAGAATATTTTCAATTTTTCCCAAAATCTAATTATAATTGTTGGAATCACAAATACAAAATGTTGAATCAAAATGAAACAAAAATAGATAAAATAAAAAATCTAATGAAAAAAATCCCTTTTTTTAATAAATAAACCTTTATGAGTTAATTTCTAGAGTTGCATTGAAATGCATTCAATGTTAATCTTTTTTCAAAGCATTTTAAAGCACACCATACGTTTTAGTCCCTTTACAAGATAATATTACTTACAATATCTCTACTTACAAGATAATATTACTTACAATTACTTGGTGTGGGCCGATAACCCTCTTCAGGGTTCGGTTTTGGCTAAGCTGGCATACAAGCTTTTGATGGAAGATTTGGGAGATGTAGTGGTGACCGAATTGGGAAAATTGCTATGGAGCAATAAGTTGTCACTTAAGGTTGGTTGTTTCATTTGGCTCTGCTTGGAAAATAAGATCTTGACCTGGAAGAACTTACAAGATCGTGGCTTCTGTGGTCCCCAGGATTTGCATTTTATGTTTGTGCTCTACTGAAGAAATTAATCATATTCTTGGGAGATGTGTATTTTTCCAGGATGTGTGGCATTTTATAAGAGTTAGATACCTGAGACTTCCGGTTTGGGATTGTGATCTTTTATCCACCAACTTGTCTGTATGTTTCGAGCGATCAGGTGGAGATGTCCTTATTGTGTTGCTCACCATATGGGAATTCTGGCGGGCTAGCAATGGTCTGTTGTTCCGTGGTATCAGGCCTAGGGTGGGACCTAGTTGTTGCACGGATTTGTGCGTGGAATCGTTTAACTCATAGGGCTCCCAGCCCAAATACTGTTCATGCACCTCCTTTTGTGGATGATAGTTTCTCTTTCCCCTTCGGTTTTTTTTATGGTACCGTGCAAAACGGTATTTGTGGAGCTGGTTGGTCATAAGTTTTCTGCAGATCATTTTATTCATTTCTATATGAAAGCTGGGAGTGGTACGAATACCAGGGCTGAACTTGTGGCTCTGTGGGGGATTCTATGGTTTCCCAATGAGAAGGTCAGATCTCTGACCCACATCTTTGGGGACTCACAGAGTATTTTTGACTGGGCACGGGGAAGACAATGTTGAGACCTCTCCTTCTCAACCACTGGATGCAGATGGTTTGTGATTTGATCCTTCGTTTCGGGGATTTATCTTTCTCCCACATTTTCCGTTTCCACAACGTTGTAGCTGACAGACTCTCTAAGATGTCCCTGGGTTCGATGGATGGCAGGCTCTATTATAAAGAATACCACACCGGTTCTCTCGTTAGAGATCATTTTTTAGAGACTTGCTAGTTGTTTGTTGGAATGTACTCCTGACTGCTCTATTTTTGGACTGCTTCTTGTATGTCTTTGTGACTCTGTCGACGATGTTACCTTTCCAGACAGTTCTATGACCACTTTTTTGTTTATGATATTAAGAGCATAGCATAAGATGGATCCCTGTTATGTTTTGAACTTTAGGTGCGTTATAATATGAGAAGATCGCACTTCTTGTAAAAACGTTATGTGTTATATTTTTGACACATGTTTTTCTTTTCAATAAAAAGGTGTTTTTTCGTCTTTAAAAACAAATTATCTCAACCTAAAAAGAAGGACATTTCTTATCACGTAATAGTTGATTTATTCTTCCTTCACGCTTTCTTCTTTGCCGTGTACCACCTTGTGTTTCAACCTGCAAAATTCATTGTTACGGCAAATACCTAATCAACACGCATATGTTCTATAATAACAAGTAAAAATTGATTATGTTGGTTGTGGAGCCAGATCTTCTAGTTTCATAGATGATATTGTCTCAGCCATGTACCCCAGCTTTATATGATATGCAAAAGGATTGTACACTCGTTCTCCAACCTTGGGGTTCAGGGGCAGCGTCCCTGAGGAAAAATTTTGGGTTGTTTCACCAACAGATTACAGGCCCATGGTTTTGGGTAACCCGTGGTATTTTCTCATTGTGTTTCCCCTTTATAAGAAAGACATTGTAATATCGATAGGGTTGATGTATTAGGTATTATGCATTGTAAAGATCTCTCAGATTGTGAAGAGAGACTGAGAGATAGTGAAGAGGAAGTGCAGCAGCTGTGCTATAGGTTGTATCCCTTCACTTTGTTGGATGGTATAATAATAAGGACTGGAAATTTCGATGTGGACGTAGCCCTTCTTGGGGTGAACCACGATATATTGGTATCTCTCTTGTAATGTGTTTATGTGATTATTTTTGCATTTCTGTTTATTGATATTGCTCTGTGATCATGTTTTTCTAACAGATCATTCCTAGAAATCTATGTAATATGATCAAAATATTCACCCTGAAATTCATCTCCACAAACAATATCTCGAAGAATACATATGGAAGGGGTCACGTTAGCCTCTAGATGTGCTAATGCTTCGATTTGACATCAATTCTTTTCCGATCATGACAACGATGCATTTGAGTTGACAGGTTTGACGTGGCATGATAAAAAGTTTAGTGATTTTTACAATCTATTTTTTTTCATTGCTTTACAACACCAAATTTTGTTATTTAATAAAACAAGATATTTGAATAGATTTTTATAAACAAAATCATAAAAGAAACAGTTAGTAATATTTTGGACTTAATTACAGCAATATATGTTTATATCTTAGAATTTGGGGTGGACCATCATCTATGCTTTTCCTAGATTAACGGAGGATAGGACACATGTATTGTCCATATTGATTTCATGGTCATCATTCAAAATTCAAAATAAACAATTAAAAAAAAAAAACTGGTAGCTAATGCATGGCTAACTCGTAGTTCATGTATGGATAAAGGTAGTGAGAGACAACCCATGTAACTAAATAAGGTAAGAGGTAGCTAAGGCATAGATGATAGGTGATTAGAATTAAGCATGAAGAACAAGTAACATATAGAGTTGTTCATGGCACTTAACTTTTGACCTATCGGTGTTCATCGACCACAAGTTAAGTGGTTGTGCTAGTACAATATGTCTATGTTTTTACGATCAATATTTTTGAGTTTCGTAAATCATTGGCTAGAAGGAACCGTGGATAAAGAGACCGTGATATTTGTGCGATTTGTATGAAACTTTCGTTTCGTTTTAAGGTGGAAGATTAGGAGACCCAATGGGAATAAATATGAAATGTACAATCACTTGGATGGTTGACATCAGCGACGAGATGAATATAATAATGGGCGATTATGGAACCTTTCTATTTAAACCCAGGAAAGGTGTCCATCCTCCCCATCAAGTCAGTAAACTTATTTGCATGCAGATTGTGATTTTTCTTTTGAAGGAAGGGTGCACTATCTGTGTGGTATATTATGGAAGGGAGGGATGAAGTGTGTGAGAGGGAGCATGGCTAAGAGGCGGAGCGTGACCAAGCATAAACTCTCTAGTGAGGGTCGACTCACCTCTCATGATTCGCCTTTATTTATATTCAAGGTCATGGCATAATAATAATGGGAAGGGGGTGAAATAGGTTCCTATGATAAACCAACCAATGTCTTTCCCTCCATATCCAATGGAATGATAGAATTCACTAAAAGAGAACAAGTCTAAACATGCAACCATTTCAATTCTCAACGACTTTTTGGTCAGAATTTGGTGATTTATTTTTTCAAGAAATCTGAATTTTGTGCTTTTCAAATCATGATTTTGAATCCAAAAATGGATTCAATTCCCTCAAAAACTGCAAGGCACCCATATTCTATGAATTTAAGCAATGTTATTTAGATTTTTAAGAATTTCTGCAAAAGTGATGCCAAAACACTCCAAATCGTGCCATAAAATCTACCGGAAAAGATTGAAATTGTCATTTGTTTAGGCTATAGGACCTAAAAATATAGAAATATGGGTTCTAATTTCCTTCTATTTAGTTGTTTTGACTTAGTGCAAGAGAGGGAAATGATAGATACCCATCATTCTTGGATAAATAGTAAGGTGCCCCACCATAGTAAGGTATCCACCGTAGATCAAGATGAGGGTTTTTATATCCCTCTTCCCGCATTATTAATGTTGCATTAAATAATTATTATCCTTCAACATCACATGAATGAAAATGTCAAACAAGACTATGACGTAATTCCATAATAAAAGTTTTCCTCTCCACCCAAGTTCAATTATTGTAAGTGACATGTTGCTCTTGTTCATCCTCTATTGTAATGATTGTATTTCTGGCCATACTTTGATTCTCTACCTGAAATAGCAAATGTTGGCATTTATCCCGGTGGACTAGGTCTCTAACAAACAGTCAACCAACATATTAAAAAATAATTCCATAATAAAAGGAAAAAGAAAATTCAAATATGTACTATGCTTCCTATAACATCAAAACCAATTGTTTCATTTTATTTTTGAACAAGTAGTATTTTTTTTTCTCCATACAATATTTATACTTTGTCTCATACACCTTTAGTAGCAATTTTGTTGAAAAACTCATTGTATTAATTTTTTAATATAATTGTGTGACTCTATTAATAATATTTATATTATTATGTTGATGTATTAACTGTCTACATTATGGCATTGAATGCATATATTTATATTAATTATTTGTTACTTCTCTTCAAGTATTTGTCAATTGTTTTTAATTTTAAATATTGTAATTATATATATATATATATATACAGAGAGAGAGAGAGAGAGGAGAGAGAGAGAGAGAGAGAGAGAGAGAATTGAATTGCATCTATTATTAGTAGTAATTTGTTATTTTTGTAGACTCGAAAACTCTAGACAACTAGTACGATGAATCATTTTTATATATTCGAAAGATATGTTGACATTCTCCACTACAGTAGTACTAGATCCATTTTATCTCTGAATCTACCATGTAAAACTAATGTGGTGTACTAGATCAATTAGTACACCACGACATCCATCCGGATCTACAAATATCCCAAGCCTATGAACAATAGAAACAATATCAAGTTGCTTTGAACACATCATATATAGCCAGATAGTAAAAATAAGAGACGTTTCACATCCAAATGGGGTATCTATTGAAGACACATACATCAAATCGTAGACTACATGCTTATGGATTTTACCTAATGTTAAATGCATTGCAAGGTATATCCTCCAAGAAACTATTGTTTTGAGATAACTATGAATAATTCAAAGTTCAACTTAGAAGCTTCAAACTCACATGAAAATGAAGAAACCCCACCAAATGGAGCTCATTAGAACTGTCCAACATGAGCCCAAGATGATTCATTGAAATGCTATATTGTGGCTAGACCTGATAATAGATTGTTCATAAAAGTATGCCTCCAATGTAGTCTTAATTACAAGGTATCAAAAACCTAAAACTACAAATGTAGATTACGTAGACTTGAAAACCATAGAAAATCAATAAGCTAGATTATTTTTACTCATTAGAAAGGTAGGCTAGCATCCTCCATTACAGTAATAAAAGATCCATCTTAAATCAAGATCTACCATGCAGAATTACAATGGTGTATTGGGTCAAGAAATACACCATAAGAACCAATACACAACAAGATCCATTTATATCTACTACATATCCTCCATACACTGCATTGGTTTTTCTATGATATGTGAATCATTTGTCATCTGACTCCAATTGCCCTAAATTTTTCTCCATATCCATTTGGAGATTACTATTTTTATAATGATCCCTTTTGATGACTTCACTATAGACTACTGATCTAATATTTTCTCATATCTTGGAGAGGAAATCCATGATCAAAACCATTACAATTGGTGTATGTTAACCTCAACTAAGCTACTAGAAACTAGAAAATGAAACAAGTTTCTTAGCAATGAATGATAGAATACTGATATAGATTTCAACATGTATGTTACATTAATAATAGTATTTTTTTTTACATTTTGATGGGAAAGGAACGGAAGACACAAGTCCCATACCCTAATCTATCGGTAAGTAGTGGTGTCACCCCGAGCACTTTCCACACCTGAAAAACTCCCAAACTCACATAACCCCACTATTCCAAGCAATAGGGTCCAATATTCCCACTTGAACTAGCTTTATCTACTGTGTGATGCTTGTTTTAAAGACACTTTCCCAACAATCACTTCATGTTACTAATGCATTTTGCACTCTTTAGTACTCCTAGTTACATTTTTGCATGGCCTTGGAGAAGTTAACTCTCCAATCTTACAACCAATTACCTAAAACCTAGACTATTGTTGGTTTTCTACTCAAAGAAAAACAAGTCTAATTCATTTTAGCCATGTCGCTTTTAGAGGTTGTTGCTTGGTCAAAGGAATATGGAAATGAATGAGCAATGGTTTTTCTAAATCAGATGAACAAAAAGATAGCTTATTCATTCATATTAACACTTTAAGTATTACTCAAATGCCAACAAGATTAAAAAATAGATCAAAGCAAACTTCCCCATTTAGGGAATAATGAAAAAAACCACTAAATGATGATTTTTAAGGATTAAAAATGTGAATTTTGAAAATCCAAGAAAAACACAGACCCTCACAAGACCTAATTAACCTAAATATCCAAAAAACAACATTTTAATTTATTGACTCTTTTTACCCTAACCAGATGTTAGCGCCTTTTTCCTCAAGAAAGGTACAAATGGAAGGATGCATTCACACCTGGTTCTTGTTAAAAAGTGTGAATGATTTGCACTTATCAGGTGCGAACGAGACCTAGGAAGCCTAATCGGCTAAAAAACTCAAAAATGTAATAATCTTTTGAGGGTTCTTCTAAGGGAGGACTAGGTAAGGGTATAATGGACCCTATAACACTTATTAAAGTCTCACAAAAAATATTTGTATGCCTCTAAATTTGTGAATATATCTCCCAACACTATACTTTTCGATCAAATTGACAAACAAGGTTTGAGAAGAAACTTGTCTAATTGGACTTTCTTAGATGCAAACAAGACAAGTAGGTATTACCGGGAAATTAAGGTTTTTGAAACAATTCCCTTAAATACAAGGTAACAAGAGACACAAATAGCAAGATTGCTCTCTTGAATTTGACATTCAAGGATTAACAAACTCAAAATTAACGAAAAAGGAAATGAAGCAAAATACCTCAAAACTTTTCACAATTTTAATCAATCTCAAGGCAAAAACACTCCTAAACATCACCTATATTACTCCAAACAGACACCAAAGATCCTACAGGGAATCAAACAAAATCAAGTATTTCAGGAAAACGAGGTATAAATTTGAGAAATATTCAACTCTATGATTCGAAATGGATCAATATATAATTTGTCACCTACTTGGAGCTTTTGAGGTCAGAAGATTGGATGAATTGGCTTGTAGGGCCCATCTTATGGGCAAGTCTCATTTTGTAGATTTTTGGTCTAGGACCTTCTAGGGCCTGTTTGAGCACTAGTACAAAATGGGTGATAAGTGACTAAACAAATGACTAAAAATGGGTGATAAATGACTAGATTTGGTCACGTGACCGCTAGTCATAAATTAGCAACCACTTATCACCCAACCAAATTGATCATTTATCACTTGGTCATAGATTGTTTGAATTGCTTCATGCGTTGGTCTTATATTTAGTCATTTATTTGGTCATTAATTGTCACTATTTGATCATTTATTTGGTCATTAATTGTCACTATTTGGTCATTTATTTGGTCATTAGTTAGCGTTGTTTGGTAGTACATTTGGTCGTTTATTTAGTCATTGATTGTTGTTAAGTGATCATTTATTTAGTCATTGATTGTCATTAAGTGGTCATTTATTTAGTCATTGATTGTTGTTAACATGTCATTTATTTAGTCAGTGATTGTTGTTAAATCGTCATTTAATTAGTTATTGATTTATATAGATAGGGCACGGAGGAATCGAACCACCAACCTCCTGCCTATAAGGAAGGTGCTCTTTCATTGAGCTATCACCCTTAAATATAATCAAAGTTCACACTAGAAATATATCACAAACTCTTACAACCATTAACACACTACGATTCCAACTGTAACATAAAGTATATCCCAAACTCTTAAAAACCTTAAAGGCACCATCACAAATATTGTCTATTTGATAATAAGTGTGGTCTCTAGAAGTCAACAATTTTAATGTTTCATTTTTTATACTTTAGAAACTTGGGTCGATTTGGATTTGAAAACATTGCATGGTTGCTAAATTTAAAGTCAAAGTGTTAGAGATTATCTGATATGCCACATGTTGTTGAAACTCGAATTTGGATAAATAATTCCAGGAAAATAGTAAAATAAAAGAGAGTCAACAAACTTTCTATATAAGAAAATTTTGTCAAAATATATAGACAAAAACATATAACAAAAATGTGTAACAAAAAATGCTTTCATAAAAATAAATATTCATGAAAATATTGACTCAAAAACATATCACATATAACTTCCAAATAACTAAGAGGAAACATAGATTCAAACTACTAAAATTTTCAAGAGATCAATTCAGATTTCCTTTCCTCTCGAGCCCTAATAAAAAAAACACACAAGAACAATATTTTTCCCAAATGCATCTATTGGTTGAGTCTTTGGAACTGTATAACCATCCTGAACTTCCTACCAAATTTCTAGCTCAAGTGACTACAAAAAGACTTCCATTCTTATGCTCCAAAATAGATATTTTGTTCCATTGAACAAAGGGGATCTATCTGTGCTAAAATCGAATTTCTCACAAGCCATATGTGCTTGAGATATTCCTTTTAAAAGGTTAAGATGTTATGAAGGATCCCACTTT